>CM064973.1:53446309-53866308 GCA_032847665.1 Solanum chilense
AAGGCTATTGTTTCTGGAAAACCCCATTCATCATAACCATTTTCCTTCGTTTCACAAACTCTAGTATGAAAAAGACGCATCAGAACAAGACTCTAAAGCACAGGTATTTCAAATAAACAGGAAAGATCATGTGAAGAAATGGTCATTCCATAGACATATATGCAAGTTAGCAACCTTACAAGATGTCCCAACAGCAACCTAATTCAAACAGTTCTCATAACAGAAAAAATGAACCCTATAGGCTAGTATGCAGAGATAGGGGCTGCAACGGGGCTCATCTTACGCCTCTTCACCAAAATAATTACAATGAACATACAAGGTCAAATTTCTTTTATGTATACATATTTATATGTGGCATCTCCTTAGCTTCTCAGTGTGCTCATAAAAAGGGAATTTTTTGCACAATCAGGATAAAGGAATAAACTTTTCGAGAATTCAAACATACCCCAACATTGTTCTTCTCCCAGAGCGTTTTAACGCCATAATCCACTGCCTGCAACAACAACACAACGAAGCAAGAAAAACATCAAAATGGATCACACCCATCTGCTATATTTCTCCAAACTCTTCAAAAATATCAAGAGATGCATATCCTATACTCCAAAATTATTGCATTTTAAAGAATCCCACATGCGTGCAGTACAACAACAATACAACAAGCAAGAAAAACATAAAAATGGTTCACACCCATCTGCTATATAGCTCCGAACTCTTCAAAAACGTCAACAGGTGCATGTTGGATACCCAAAAGCAGTATCTTTTTGAAGAATCCAACACGGATGCGATAACAAATTTTGAAAAGTCCGAGCAACATAACCCATCTTTTAAAAATTAAAATCTTTAAACTTAACCAATACATCTTCAGATCCAATCAAAATACACCCAAATCTCTACAAAATAATTTTTTGAAAAAAGACTGACCCGTTCGCCGAGCAAAGCGCCGGCGATGACAAAGGTAACATAGACAGGGGTACGGCGCATAACCAGCCTGTAAAATCCTTCAAGAACACCACCACCACTTCTTCTAGCAGCTGATTCCATTTTCTGAGCTTAAAATCCCTTCTGGGTTTCGCTTAGATTTGCTAATTTGTAGAGAAAACAGATGAATTTTGAGAAAATGCGATGATTTGCTTTGAGGTTTGAGCTTCTGTATATTGTTAACCTACCTCGACCCGGTTGGGTTTTTTTGATGGGTTTATATTAGACCCGGTAGAAAAGTCCTCTATTTCTTTTTTCTTTTTTTTTTGGAATAAATATGAAAAATTATTATTGATAAATTTTACTAATTTTAATCTTTATGATATCTGACTAAAGAAACGTAATTTTATATCATTTTAGTGAAGAGATTATGTCATACACATTTATAATTGATATCTCATTTTCATTATTTTCATCTTCTGGACGTACAAGTTCTTGATCGACTAATACTTCATACATACAACATAGTTAATCGAATAATCATTTTGCAAAACTTACATGTAAGTCTTAGTGATATGTTCGTTGTCATATGAGATGTTGAATGTATAAGCCTCCACTTCATCTATATCCTGCTCTAAAATGATGTGCAATATAATCGTTAATTTTTTAATTTCCTTATATTAATTACCCAAAATACTTTTAAAAAATTATCTTACAGAATTTCTTTTATTAATGCATCAATGGAATACATAGTTTAAATATATCTTTTGCATCCTGGATGATCCAACTTGGGAAAAACTTCTCCCAAGAGATTTCCGTCAACAAAGAGATAGAGTATCTAGCTAACCTATTCGTTATTTTGTTCACAAATCTAGAAATATATATAAATTCTACATGATTGAAAGCTTCCAAATGTCTTCACACAACACTTCTATCTCCCATGAAGTCCCTACTCGTTTTTTAATCATATCATCAACATATTTAGCATTTGATAAAATCTTCACTCTCTTCCACCCTTTTAATGATAGCATATTCAAGAGTTTTCCTAACAGCAATCGCTTCAGCAGTCATGACTTTCCCAACAAATTGGATTGGAGCTCCATGGGCGTGAAGCAGGTTTCCAAGGCTATCCAAAGTCGCAATACCGATACTTGCCCTTCCATCATCATTCTGCAATCCTGCATCTGTAAACAATAAAATGTCATCTTGCAAAGTTGTTAGTTTAATCACAGGATGATTTCAAGAGGAACAAGACGAAAGATTTTTTGTTAATAACTCTTTATGTTCGTCATACTAAAACATCGATCTCATATGGTCACTCTAAACTATTAAAAATGATATTCTCCCTTCCTTTTTTTTTCATTTTTTCTTTTGTTTTTTGAGCTAATTTTAAACAAAGCAAACTATGTAACTACATATTCACCAAATAAACTATTCCAAATGAAACAAAAAAAAAAGATAAACAAAATGGACATTCGTTTATTGTTAGACTTTTAATATGAGAGCATATTGTTTATCTAGCAAAATAAAAGGCACAACTTTGCTTCTAAAACTTTTTTGAAATTAATTATCAATGTATTATGTGAAACATTTACTTCAACATATCACATATGCTTTTAATTTCAAACGAAGCTCCGTCTTACATGTTTTTATCTATGTTGACAATTTTAAATTATTATAGAATACACATCTAAACAAAATGAAAAATAAATAATAATCGAAATTACTTTTGAACTTTGCAAAATTATTCAAACTTGTCTTCCTTTGTTTTTTCCATTTTATTATAGAAGAAAACCACAATGATCATGGTCGAAGAGTAAAAAAATGTTAAATCAATATGAGTTGTGATGGAATGATTAAAATCCCTCCAATTTTTCCTTGCACTGATTGTTGAAGTACTCCGTAGTAATGAAAATGTTTTTCTTTGTGTTAGAAAACCCGTCTCCAAATAGATAATGAAGTATATGAATATAAATTTAATCAAATTCAGAAACCATTGGAAAAAAAAAAGCAAAAGATACCTTAACCACTCAAAACAAATATGCAATTCTCATTAGCCATCCATTCAAAGACATATTTTTTTAATTATTTTTTGATTTTCGTATATAGTGGATACTTTTATAAATTTATGATAATGTGATAAGCATTTTTTAATTAAAAGCTAAAGATATCGAGTTGAGGTTAGCGAATTGGACCCTTTACAATAGAAATTATTTTACCTCTAAAATGAAATTTTTGAACGCGAATATCAATTAATCGAATTCCAAATTAGATATCAAATCTATAACAAAATACAAAAAAAAATAAATTATAAAAAGATGAAAACACATAAGGAATCGTCTTAAATTTAAGATAAGAGTCACTTAACACATTCAAATATAGCAAATTGTACAATAATACATTTTTGGGTTCATATTTAATCTTTAACCTAAATTTGCTCATTATTTTAAATTTAGTCATCTCTTAGAAAAAGATCACCGTTCATTTCTCTTCTCATCTCCTCCTCGCGCTCATACATGCTTTCTATTCTTTTTCTTTCTCGCTCCTTGATATCCGCATCAACGAAATTATTTATCTTGCAATCAACCACTCTCAAATTATATAAGTTTCATCATCAACTTCTTTTAGGAATACAAGTTGAAGTTTAAAATAAATTATTTAAATTTAAGACAATTTTATAAACAAATGCATTATTGTAGTCATTCTAATTTAAGTAAATACATTATATTAGTCTCCACAAACATTGCATCTATTTTTTTTCTCAAAAATTATCTGGATTTAAAATCACAACAATTGAACTTTCTGAATACACGCCTAGATTTAAATTACGTAATTCGAACTTTAAAACACCATTTCTACAAAGTTTAAAAACAATTTTGGGTGGTTAACATATGCAAATTATGACAAAAACTTAAATTACATTTTCTAAAAGTGGCTATTTGATGCAATTTGTTTAGAATTCAAATACTTCAAAGGCCCAATATATACATTGTAGCCCTATTTGTATATAAAGTCATATATCACTATACTGAGCCACCCTTCGTCTCTCTTACGGCGCTCACAAACCCTAATTAGGGTTTTCTCATACAGGTACTTCTTCTTCTTCTTCTTCTTCTTCTTATCAGGGACTCCATTTCTAGGTCTCGATCCAGAGATTAACGGTGCGAGCTTTTTTTTTTTTGTTTGAAAATTTTGGTAATTTTTAGTCGGACTGCTGATTTTTTTTTTATGTTGATTGATTGACAGAAGTGAAGTTTTGAAGGAGAAAGGAGAAGTATTTGAGCCATGAGGTATGTGGAAAGATATAATTTTGATTTTTTTTAGCTACATGTTCAATTTTTTTTCTTTATTTTTGATTTGTTAATCTGTTAATATGTGAATGTTTTCTGTATTTTGTGCTTTGCTAGGATGAGAAGATAATTTGTATGAATGTTTGACGTTAATTTGATCACTTTGTTGAATTTTTGTGGGATTTGTTTGTTTTTGTATTCTGTGTATGTGGGAAGTTGAAAAAAATTAATGCTAGTGTCAACCACAACCATGTACAGTGTAATCCACAGGTGAGGTCTGGAGAATGTACAGTTTGTGCATGCCTTAGCCTTGTGGTTGTGTGATAGAGAGCTGTTTCCTATAGAGTCTTTGCTTATGGCTCAAACAGAAGAAAAAGCAATGGATTTTTTTCTTCTTAGGAGTAGTACTATCCTGAGAAGTTGTCCTGTTTATGTGAAAAGTGAGAGCAACTGATTTTGAGGTTGCTTAGGAATTTGTTAATTCAAAAGAGTTTTTTGTTGCAAATGGCAAGTTAAACAATTTTTTGTGTGTCAACAATAACCATACATAGCGTAAACCACAGTTGGGGTCTAGAGAATTTAAGAGTTTACACAGACGTTGCCCCAACCTTTTGTCATATATCCTCTACTTATAGGTCAAGTAGAAGAAAAATTGATGGGTCTCTTTGTTTGTTGGAGAACTATCTTGTGGAGTTTTCCTTTTATGTAAAAAGTGGAAGCAATTTGGCTTTTTGGATTTTAGGTTTGCTTAGGAATTTGTTAATTCAAAGAGGGTTTTGTTGTGTCTATAGTTTATAAATATTTGGCTGAGATTTTGAAGTGTGCATCTCTCTTTATTTCGCTGCTTCTAGTATGTAAATATGTTGGCCTCTTAATATGTTGTATTTAAGAACATTAGCTTTACTGTTTATTGTATGTCTTGTTGATATTTGCATAAAATGATTTAATTTTAACTTTTCTACAGTAAGCTTCAGAGCGAGGCCCTTAGGGAAGCCATCTCTGTAATTAAGAATGATTCGGCTGAGAAAAAGAGGAAGTTCTCTGAGACTATTGAGCTCCAGATTGGGCTTAAGAACTATGATCCCCAAAAGGACAAACGTTTCAGTGGATCTGTGAGGTTACCTCACATTCCACGTCCTAAGATGAAGATTTGCATGCTTGGAGATGCTCAGCACGTGGGGGAGGTAATTATTCTTCCATGCTCATTAAGGTCACTAGCTCTATGGGATTTTCTTTTGTTTGGGAGGTGCATATTGCACTGCTAAGTGGATTTTTGTTGTCGCCCTCAGATATTGTTCTTTTAGTATATACTAGATTAGGTCTTTTACTCCTCTAACTAATAGAAGATGTATTTTTTAGGTGATGGTTATCTAGCATCACTCGTTTAATTGATAGAAAACTGATTTTTATTTTAATAATTCTTTTACTTATATGGTGAAATTGTGAGAGAAGGAATTGATAATAGTCAATTGAATCTTCATGCACCACTGAATACGTGTTGTAATTACGATGGGCACGATGATGTTGTCATCAATTCTGACTGTCTAACAGATAGGAGTAGTTGATAGAGTGGAGTCACAGTCCAAGTATGATTTAATGGGCTCAGACTTGCGAAATTTTGTTAGCCTGTCTGTCAACTGTGGGTTCGATATTTTCGTGACAGCCAATAATGCGTTAACTTGGCTTAAAAGTTACTGTTAGGTGAATCTATGGTGTTCTAGGGGTAATTATCAGAACTTGGCATTTGCATTTGCAGGCAGAGAAGATCGGTTTGGAGTACATGGATGTCGAGAGCCTCAAGAAGCTTAATAAGAACAAGAAGTTAGTTAAGAAGCTTGCAAAGAAATACCATGCTTTCTTGGCTTCAGAATCCGTCATCAAGCAGATTCCTCGTCTCTTGGGTCCTGGTCTGAACAAGGCAGGCAAGTTTTATAGATTGTTTTGGTATTCTGTACAGACTTGTACAATAGCTCTCTGAAATTGTGTTCTTGCTTGAATTGGTTGCTCTTGATGATTATCTTTTAACTGACCGTGTCTGATTGTAAATGCAGGTAAGTTTCCAACCCTTGTTTCCCACCAAGAGTCCCTCGAGTCTAAGGTTAATGAAACCAAGGCTACCATCAAGTTCCAGTTGAAGAAGGTGCTTTGCATGGGTGTTGCTGTTGGTAATTGTGATATGGAAGAGAAACAAATCTTCCAGAATGTGCAAATGAGCGTGAACTTCTTAGTTTCTCTTCTAAAGAAGAATTGGCAGAACGTAAGTCCATTTGGCAATCTCAGTTGCAGTTAACTGCATATAATATTGCTCTAGATTGTAAACACAGTTTATTCTCGTATTAATCTGTTTCAACTGTTTTATCACAACAGGTAAGGTGCTTGTACTTGAAGAGCACCATGGGGAAGACTCAACGTGTCTTTTAAGACGACAAGTCTCGTTATTGGAGCTTTTCGTGCCTTCTTCTTGTAAGAGATAGATATTAATGAAAATTTTGGATAGTACTCATCCTTGATTATGTTTTTGAATGTTACATCACTATAAGGATCGATCATATTGCTGAGACATTTCAAGAGCTCTGTTCTTTCTTCTCTTAGATGATGATTTCATTTGAATGATATGCAGTATTTCTATTCTTCTTACCCCCCATGATGCACTGCTGCATCCTTCATGGTTTTTCGAGTTTTATTTACTTTTGGGGAAAAAGCCAATTATCTGAGCAAGGTCGTCTTATAATCAGTGACGATTGTTGCATTGAAGGTTGGCTACATTTTCTTCCTTCACCAGGCTGTCTTGACGGTTGAACTCGTGACCTATAAGTCATGAAACTAACTTTATTGCTGTTTTAAGGCTCTTTTTTGAATATATAAGGGGTCGTACTGGTGACATATAAGTCACATGAAAATAATTTTTTCGTTGTTTCGAGTTTCATCTATTGAATACTGGAAGTGGTTGTTTGGTAAGTGTAATTCTCCAAATCAAATATGGAATATAGTTAATTTCAAATTCTATATTTGGATTTTATCATCCATGTACCAAATGTTGGGCAGAAATTCTCTTGTTTTTTAAGCCACCCAAAGTGCTTGAATTTGGCTTTAAAGCTTAGGCAATAAATAAAATATATATATATTTGACCCTACAATAATCAAAGAGTATATGCACCTACCAATAATAAGAACTAATTTTTTAATTAAATATTGTCTTAATATGATCAGTGCCACTTTCTTAAGCAGCCAACTTTGTTTTGATTTTCCATTACTTTATAGTCTAAACAATATTTTTAATTAATGTGATTTGTTTTTTCCATCTTATACAAGGACGAATCTATGTAATAATGATTCGAGTATGTGGTCTAGTGGTTAATGTAACCATTCTATTCAAATCTAGTGGAATTGTACTGTATATGTTCTTTTTATCATTTAAAATTCAATGTTTCTTAAGAAAATTTCAAATCCAATTTAAAAATAGTTCATAACTTGTTTTCAATGGATATATATATAGATAATTTTTTTTGTTTTACTAATGTAAAGATTTAACTATGGAGGAGAAATTCACTTTTCACTTTTGAGCTAGCATTTAAGTATGAATATTTATCTAATATAATAATTTATGGCTAAAAGCCTGCTTAGCACTGCACCTAAAATGAAGAATTAGATTTCCTGTGAAAATTAAGTAGACATGTTGAAATTAATCCTATTAAGGCGAAATCTTAGGTTATAGAGTTGGGCAAACATAGGAACTTTTTGCAACCGTTTGGTCATAGATTTTGAAATATTTTAGTAACTATTCATTGAGTAAAATTTTGGCATGTGTTTTATTATAGTATTTGAAAAATAAAGTTCATATTTTTTTTTAAAAAAATATTATTTATGCCATAAGTTTTAAAAAATTATCAAAATTAATCATAAGTTTGTATTACATGGCACATGACTTTGTTACCTTAAGTTGTTTTTTCATCACACGACTTTATCATCTCGAGTCGATTATTCATCATTTTCGTCTAAAATCATAGCATCATTTTTATATTTACTGGATATTCTATCACTACTTTGATGGTAACGGAAAAAAATTTACTTAGAACAACATGTGTTTTTGTAAAAGTTAAAAATTTAGTGTAGATTTCAATAAATTATTATAAGTTCCCAAATAATGAAACTTGGTCCACAACTCCACATACTAGTAATATTTGAGAATTTGGGTTATTTGCCAAATATTTGCGTAACAATAACAGATTATATGAACAACCACCATTTATCGAATTTTTTCTTAATTTTATAGGTTCTTAATCTCTTATTGTTATACTTGTATAATTCTTTTTGTTATTTTATTTTATGATCATTTATAAAGTGACAATTTTATAGTGTCCCGTTAAATTATTAGAATAATCATATATTTATATTATAAATATTTTCTTATTAATTATACTAAAATCAAAGCATTAGACATTAAGGACCAAAATCAATTAATAAAATTTAATAATTAATAATTTTTTGCTTTAATATATTTAAAAATTAAAAATTAATAAATCAAATCTATAATGAAAAAAGAGAAACCCATGGGCGGTAGTGGGTTTTAGGGTAATATTGTTTACGTCTCTCCTTGTCCCACTTTCACTCTTTGTATATATTTGCTGCCAACTTTGCCTAACACTGCCTCCTATTCTCACTATATACTACTAGTTGGCTCCCAATAAATCCAAAAGGCCAAACTTTTTCTTGTGAACTCCGCTTAATTGTAGATTCTTGATTCATTGTCAGCCAACCCCACTTCTTATATTGGTAAGATTTCTCATTTTTCTGTTACCTTTTTGAGAGATTCTTGAGTTTTGAGTTGTGAGAATCTGCTTTTGTTTGGTTCATGTACATGTTGTTTTTTGAGTTATGTGATTTGGGGTTTTGATGTTTTTGCGGTTAGTTGTTTAAATCTTTTGTTTGGTGAGTTTCTGTGTTAAAAGATTGAATCTTTAAGAAAAGCTGGGCTTTTCGTGCTCTTGATTCATTATCAGCCAACCCCACTTCTTATATTGGTAAGGATTCTCATTTTTTTTTACCTTTTAAGAGATTCTTGAGTTATAGTTGTGAGATTCTGCTTGTTTGATTCATGTTCATGTTGTTCTCTGAGTTTTATGAAATGGGTTGTGATGTTTTTGCTATTAGTTGTTTAAATCTCTTGTTTGGTGAAATTCTGTGTTAAAAGATTGTATCTTTAAGAAAAGCTGTGATTTTCCTGTTAGTTTCATGTTCTTGATTCATTATCAGCCAACCCCACTTCTTATATTGGTAAAATTAATCATTTTTTCTGTTACCCTTTTTAGAGATTTTTGGGTTTTTAGTTGTGAGATTCTGCTTGTTTGGTTCATGTACATGTTGTTTTTTGTGTTTTTGATGTTTTTGGTATTGGTTGTTGAGATCTCTTATTTGGTGAATTCTGTGTTAAAAGATTGAGTCTTTAAGAAAAGCTGGATTTTGAAACTTTGAATCTTGTTTTTTATTTCTTGTGAGCTTTGAATTCAAAGTTTCAAAGTCAAAAAGCATAACTTTTGTAGATGGAAAATGACCTTTGAGCTTACTTTTTGTTGGATACTTTGTTGCTTTGCATAGTTAGCGAAAGAGATTGTATTGTCCTTATGGCAATTCTTGTATTCTTTTTTTTGGTTTGTAAAGAGAATTAACTTGTTTAATTCATGCTCATGTTGTTTTCTCAAATGTGTTTGGGATTTTGAAATTTTCCTGTTAAATGTTGAGATCTCTCTTTGTTTGTCCATCATTTCATGAAATTCTGTGTTAAAAAATGGATCGTTAAGAAAATCTGGATTTTGGGTACTTCAAACTTTTATATGAATACTTTGAATTTTGCTGTTTTTTTTAATCTTGTGAGCTTGAATTCTGTTCATTTCTTTGCATAGTAATGTGTAGTAGCTGTAGTTTGTTTTTCAGCTTTGTCATAGTATGAATGCAGAAACATTTTGGTAAAAAGCTAACTTGTTACATGAAAGTACTCTGGCTTTGTGTCATGGTTTGTATTATATAACTATAATCAATTCAAAAAAGCTTAGCTCTATACTCGCATAATGCGATTTTGTGCTTTTGCTTTTATGTTGTTGAGTCTAGTCCTGAAATTAGATTGGTAACAAGACAAAAGGGAACTTTGTGATAGTGTATGTGAATTGCAATGGCCTCTTAATGTAATTTGATTTAGTGAAGGTAGATGAAGGGTATTTATCCATTTAATTTGTTGGCATAGAGGATGATTAAACAATATCTTTTTGATATATAGGAATTTACTATTAGTCTAATTTTGAGCAAATGTAGTTCTCCAAAACTGGATGAATCTATAACCAGACGTTTGGAACATCTAGAAGAAGAACTAAACAAGCCTTGGTTAAATTCCCTGAAGTAGGAAATCAAGACTTTTTCATGCAAGAACACATTCTTTAGTCGGAGAGGATATTGATATTGTGATTATGCAATTTAATTGTTCATATGTGTGTAACGTGCATTTTAGCCCTTCATTCATTGTCATTATCCTTGAAACCGTAAAAGGAACTAGGATACCAATTAGAGTTGCAGAATCATACATTATACCATGCTTCTAGATTTTAGTTTCACAACATGGAGCTTCGAGTGAAGAACATAAAGCCGCTCGCTTGCTTCTTCTCATAATGCTCCAGATATTCAAAGCCTTGTCTTTTAAGAAATGCACTTGTCAGAATTTCATTTCTTTTTCATATACCACAGAGCATATATTATCAAAATGTCATTACTAATTAGTCTTGAAATTGTAAAAGGAAAACCACCGTATAACACTATCATAGATTGCTATGCCATTATTTCTTCATAACATGGAGCTTCGAGTGAAGAACATGAAGCCACTCGCTTGCTTCTTCTCATAATGCTCCAGATATTCAAAGCCTTGTCTTTAAAGAAATGAACTTTCAGCTTTTCATTTCTTTTTCATCTACCACACGGCATATATCATCCCAAATGTCAGATTAATTCTTGTTCATTTGTGTGTAATGTGCATTTTAACCCTTCCATTCATAGCCTACCGTCAACATTGTAAAAGGAACAAGGATAACACTTAATTGGTCAATCATAGATTACTATACCACTAGATTTTATCTTCACAATATGGAGCTTCGAGTGAAGAACAGGAAGCCACTCGCTTGTTCTTCTCATAATGCTCCAGATATTTGAAGCCTTGTCTTTTAAGAAATGGACTACCAGATTTTCATTTCTTTTTTTATCTACCACATGGCATATATTTTTCAAATAGTCATATTTGTTCCACTCCCGTGTTGGGTTTCTACCACGTTCTTCTTTGCTGCTTCGCTGACATCAATAGTTTTTTTTTTTTTTGGGTAGAATTGGGTTAAGATATAGCTCCAGGTACTCATATGTATATGCATGTCATTAATGTGAAAGAATTTTGGTATATCAGAACACTTGAAATGGACTTGTTGACTTCTGTCGATAAACAAATGAAAGGTGGAGGTTGATTTGATTCTTTTTACTTTTTCACTAGATATGTCAAACTCTTAAGCTTCATACATGTACCATAATTGTATTGCTAGATATTCTTCTTGCACATATCCGTCTTTGTTACTTCTGTATTTCATGATCACTTTTAAATTTGATCAGGTAAAACATGTCGACCGTAAGGATTCCTTCCACTTGCATGTTCAAAGCTGCACCTCTGAGTGAAAGAAAGAGTGCATTTGTTAAAATGCCATTCTCAGTGGGCTCTGTAAGGAACATCTCCAAATCCTTTGGCTTGAAAGCTGAGTCTAGCTTTAGAGTATCAGCGAACGTGTACAAGGTCAAATTGGTTTGTCCAGATGGTACTGAACACGAGTTTGAAGCACCTTGCGATACCTACATCCTCGATGCAGCTGAGAATGCTGGAGTCGATCTCCCTTATTCTTGCAGGGCTGGTGCTTGCTCAACTTGTGCCGGGAAGATACAGTCGGGTACTGTTGATCAATCCGACGGATCTTTTCTGGACGACAACCAAATAAAGGAGGGATATTTGCTCACTTGTGTTTCTTACCCAACCTCTGATTGTGTGATCCACACTCACAAGGAGGGTGATCTTTACTAGTTAAATCCTATGTCAAAGCTAAGGTAAAAACAGTTAGATATTGCTTTTTTCCCCATCTAGTGTCAAAACTAAAGGTTCAATCATGAACTTGTTTTGTTTCATAAATTGCTCTATGTAATGAAGTGTTTTTCTTATATATGATGGTTTATATTTTCCCTAAATCCTTGATGTTTCATTTCCATATGTGCTATTTTTGCATTGAGGCATGATAATAGTATCAGATATGAAAATGATGATTCAGAAGAATCAAGTTTTATGAATTTATACACTCTCTTACTAAGAATGCTTTTTTGGTAAAATGACAGAAATTTCACATTTAAGTTTTCTTATTATCATTATCCCCGGCTAGTTTTACAAATCCCTAGAATCCTTCATTTTCACGCATCATTTAAATTAATGTATCTCGTGCATCAGATTAATATATCATGTATAAAATGTATATGAGATGAGCGTATAAAATTATGTGATTTTTGTCATTTGCCTTGTTTTTTATTTTTATTTTTATGGGCCACTATGGATGGGCTTCATGTTTTTTTCTGAAACTGGCCCATATATCAACATTGAACTTTTCTAGTTAACCATTTATCTTCTACTTCTATGAACAAACAAGAAAAAGTTTCCTTCACTCAAATATATGAAACACTAGTGAATTTAACCGCGCTTTGCGCGGTGATAATTTTTGATATAGTTATCACTTATTATAATTCAAACTTTAATCTAATCGATTGTTAACATTTGCTTTCCACTAAATTGTATCATTTGAAAGTGTGATATAATTTGAAGAAAGATTGATCCCTTATATTACCTTATGTCATCAAATTGAATAAAAATATATTTACTCTACTTGAGCATGTGAAAGTAAACAATAATATTTGATTTTTTTCATAGCATCTCTTTAATGGGTTTTGCTATATAATTTTTATCTTCCTTTTTTTCTATATTTTTAAATTGTTTTTCTCTCTTTTTTTGTTGACTTTTTTTATCCATCGCCCTTTTACCATTTTGTTCATGAAATATTATTTTCTTGAGAGTTAAATTCTGAAAGAAAATGATGTTGGAAGTAAAAAATTTTATCTTTCGGTAAATTCACTTTGAAGTTGAATTTTAAAATTTTCAAAATCAATAAAAATATGTTTCACCTTTTCACTTTAAATTATTTATAATTCAAAAAACAACTTTTATTTGTGCTCACAAAAAAATTTAAACGATTAATAACTTTGAAATAATTATTCTTTATAAAATTCACAATTTTCACACTAAACAACGCATTAATCCTTGTCTTTTCTTTACCTTCATTTTTCGCATCCTTCTTTTTACCGTTACTTCTCTGCTCCTTTTCAAAATAAATAAGTAACTCCACAAAATAATATATTTTATTGATTACAACATTACAAATTAATAATTTTATCATATGACTATTTTGTGGCTGTCTGTTCATCTACTATTTTGTCAATGAGTATTACTGTACCTTATCCTTTATATAATTATTTATTTTTTTAAAAAAATGTTATATGACAAATGTTTGTAGCTTAAAAACAGAAAAATGTTAATACCCGAAATTAATTTATACTTCACTAAGAAAGTAATTATTTGGTAACACTAAATTAGTAGCATCCGAAGAGAAATCGGTAAAAGATATCGTAATTAATAATATATGACGGATAATTAACTAAAATTTGAATGATTTTCAGTAGAGTCTTTTTCTTCTTTGCATGTGTTGTAAAATCAAACTTTGTCATTAATTTTTCACCTCTCAAGAAAAGTTTTGAATCCTTTTACATGTGATAGTTGTCAATACTTAAACAATTATAAAGTTTTTGATAATCAATAAAAAAAACCTTCAATCAACTTGATTTGAACCTGCTAACTTAATTTCTTTTGACCATATGATTCATCGAATTATAATCATAAGTAATTTGAGAATTTAAAATGTTTTAAAAAGAATGTGTAGAACAAACTAATATTCATGGAACAAGATTCCTTTTTGTCAACAAAAAAAATTATTCAAATTGATTAGTTCGTCATGTTCTTGAAATTAATAACATTCTACATTTTGCAAATCCTAACAATTTATCATCAAATTGTCTTTATGTGTAATCTAACTCTAAAAAAAAATATGGCATGCTAACAATCCAACTGAAAGCAAGGTATATAAATTAAGAAAGCTACATTAGGAAAGCATACACATCTGATCTATGTATAGCACAAAATAATAGACTACGAAAAGACAAAAAAATAATTTAAAATGTATTTACTCATATATTAATATACAAATTCATAGCCATTATAAGTCCTTTTATTTAATAGATTGATTATATATTTAAAATTGAAAAAAAAAATGAAAAGTAAAAATAAAGATAAATTATAATGGCAATATTACAAGAAAGTGTGACATCAATTCGTCTATGTTTCACTTTATTTTATATATATAGATTTCAACAGGTCTACACATTTAGTATTACAAAAATAAGTAATAAGATATTTTTTAGTTAATAAGAATTATACCCAGATTAATCAATTCGCAACTTTTCTTTAAATATATTGTATTTCACGTTCTTCAAAATTTTTTCCTTATCATCAATTCATCCATATCAGTAATGATCAACACTGAAAGAGAAGAAGAATATGTCAGATTAGCAATCTAATTAGGAGCAAATGAGTAAGCAAGCTACAACATAAAAATGATGAAAAAATTCCTTATCATCAAATCATCTATATCAAATCAATACCGTTAAAAAAAAATGCTAGATTAACAATCAGATTAAAAGCAAAATAGAGTAAGCAAGTTACAACATAAAGAGAAAAAAGAAATCACAATCTATATAAGATATTTTTTAGTCAATAAAAATTATATCAAGATTAATCAATTTGCAACTTTTCTTGAAATATATTACATTTCACGTTCTTCAAATTTTATTCCGTATCATCAAATCATCCATATCAGTAATGATCAACACTGAAAAAAGAAAAAGAATGTCAGATTAACAATCTAATTAGGATCAAAATGAGTAAGCAAGCTACAATATAAAAAGGAAAAAAAGATCCCTATAATCAAACCATCTATATCAGATTAATACCATAAAAAAAATATATGCTAAATTAACAATCTAATTAAAAGCAAAATAGAGTAAGCAAGTTACAACATAAAAAGAAAAAAGAAATCTCAATCTATATATATAGCACAAAAACATAGACTATGGAAAGACACAAAATTAATTAACATATAATAACTCAAAAATTAATATATTATTAAAAATTATTACATGTACAAATTAAAAATAAGTAACGGTTGATTGAAAAAATGGAAGGGTAGATACATTCCTTTATAACCATTACACAACTTAATTTGGAAGGAAGGATTAAATGCTCATAATGAGGGGAATTTTTATTTTTTTAAACAGATTTTTAATAGAAAAAAGATGAAAAAATTTGAAAATTATGAAAAAATTGATAAATAGTAATACTGGCCATTGAGGCATGCCACATCAGTAAACTGAGATTCAGCTTTATATATATATATATAGATTTGTATATAATTTAGGCAAATACTATACGTGGGATAGGAAGGAATGAACGAACACACGCATGCAGTGCTGCAGAGAGCGGTGGCGTAGGCAGAATTTTCAATAGGGATTTCAAACTATGAAGAAACTAAAGGGTTTACCATGTATACATAGAAAGTAAGTATAACCATATAAAAACAATATAAGTTTCTGTTTGAAAGGGATAGGATGACCTCCTTCGGCCCTCTACCTAACTCCGCTCTTGTTTCTGTGAGGTGAAAGAACAAACTTACATGACAGAAGTCATTTCTTGATTTTCGATGAACTTATATTTCTAAACAAAAATATTTTCTAAACATTTTGACGAACCGTACAGTATTTTTCTCATACCAAACACAGCCTATATGTTCAAGATCCCCTTGGCTTTTCAAAAAGCCTAAAGGTTATATTTTAAAGTATGGAAAACAAGAACAATACTTACTAGAGGCTTCCAAAAGACTTATAGTTAGATTGTATTTTTAAGAAATTGGAGCTTATTGGAATAAGAATAAAGTTCAATTTAATCATGGCCTACATATGCTAAAAGTTTTAGATAAAAAGAGAGGCAATTAGACAAAGTTTGTCATGAAGTTGTAATTCCATTATGACTATTTTGATCTAAGGGAATAATATACAACTTTGATTAAAGGACCTTTTTGGGAGATATCTACTTAGTTAATTGTGCAAAAAAAGATGGTTTTAGTATAATTTAGGGCTATTTTGTAATAATTAATTTCCTAGTTGTAGCATCTTCATTGGAACAATTTGATAAAAAGGTTTAAAAGGTCTAGAAAAAGTGGAATAATTGTATGATTAATAGTTAGTGATTTGAAAGGAGAGGATTCTTGTTGATTATGGAAAGAATATTTGATGATTATTTACATGAAATGATGCTTTAAGAGCTATAATTCAACAATAAATAATCTCTTATTATTACTCGTTCTGTTCTGATTCATTTCATGCGAAGATTTTATTACTATGAGAGTAAAACATTTTATTCGTGTTAGTTGTTACTTCAAATATTGTTCTCCTTTTTGTCTCCTACTTGATATTCGATAATTGTTTTAACTTCATCCAATTAAAATATGCATCGAGAAGTTTTACTGAATTCAAACCCATATTTATTTTTTATCAACCCACCACAATCTTTAAAATAAAAATTTCCTTTCATCCTAGTCTATTTCACCTAGGTAAATTATTTATCACTCAATAAATTTATTATAAAAAGTAGAGAGAATAAAAGAAAAGTAGGTAGATATTAAAAGGGTTATTTAGTGCTAAGTTGCTTGGCTTGGAGATAAGAATTAGAAAGTCAAATGATAATTATGAATAATTAATTATCACTTAGCTTATGCTTCAAACTAAATGGCAAAGCTAAAAAAATTATTTCATAATTGGCAATTATAGAGAATAATACATTTGTTATTCAATTTCAATGGGGAAGGTTTAAAGGGAATCATATAAAGATCAAAAGCTAGTTAACTCTTTTTATATTTTTTTTTATTGGTATTTGATATTTAAATTTAAATCTCGATTAATTCAATTTTGTGTTATGTAAAGTTCGATAATAACGAAAATACTTGTTTCTATGTTCTTTTCCTTATTTTCGTGGTCCAAACCTAAAATCTAATCTTAAAGATAAAGAAGTCATATTTATCTCATTACAATCCTTACTGTAATATAAAATAGCTATTCTTTAATATTGTTTCAATTGATATTCAATATTTGTACAAGGTCTCAACTAATTTGAATTCACATTCAGTATTTCAAATAAATTTTATATCCATTATACCACTATTATATTCTATTATATTAACAAAAAATACTTTCTCCGTTTATTTTTATTTTTTATATTTAGACTTGACATACTCATTAAAAAAATAATGAATTGGGTGATTATTTTACAATATTATTTCTATTAATTGATATTTAATATTAGATCTTGAAAATGATCTAAAAAGAATATTTAAGTAATTAATACAAATGATAAAAAATGATAAAAAATATAACTTATTTTTTTAATATATATATATTGACAAAAAACAAATAAAAAATTTATTTAAAATACTTTTTGGCCCTTAGTAGAGTGGGGGCTGCTTGGATCTTAATTTGTTGTCATAATTTTGGTGTAAAACTTTAATGGCTACAAATAGACTTAAATGATAGTACTGACAAATAATTTTATATTGCATTATGTATACAATGTATGATATTATTTAATGTAAAAATGATGTCTTTGTAACAAAAAAGTTGCAGAAAATAAATTGTTATTATAAATAAAATATAAAAAAAAATTATTAATTAAGATTGTGAGTATAATTTTTTTTTCGATTTATCATGATTTGAGGACTGTTAGTGTTATATTTCTCGAATTAGGATGATTTTAATTTGCTCTTTTTATAAATTTTCTATGAATTTGCGGAATATTAAAGATGACTCTTTAAGAGAATATAATATCCTTTATATCATTATATGTGTATGGACTAGGATTTAAAATTAAATAGCTTTTAAAATTTTAATTAAAATTAACACATTTTATAGAGTCTTATAAAATTTTAATGTACACGGGTGCAATTCAGAAAAATATTAAATTAAATAAGTAATAAACAATAAAAATTCAATCTGTTATGTAAATAAAAAAATTATTGAAAGTATTTTTTGGCCCTAAGTAGAGTGGGGGCTGCTTGGGTCTTAATTTGTTGTCATAATTTTGGTGTTAAACTTTAATGGCTACAAATAGACTTAAATGATAGTACTGACAAATAATTTTATATTGCATTAATGTATACAATGTATGATATTATTTAATGTAAAACAGATGTCTTTGTAACAAAAAAGTTGCAGAAAATAAATTGTTATAATAAATGAAATATGAAATAATTTTATTAATTAAGATTGTGAGTATAATTTATTTATTTTTCGATTTATTATGATTTGAGGACTGTTAGTGTTATATTTCTCGAATTAGGATGATTTTAATTTGCTCTTTTTATAAATATTTTTTGAATTTGTGAAATATTAAAGATGACTCTTTAAGAGAATATAATATTCTTTATATGTGTATTAACTAGGATTTAGAATTAAATAGCTTTTAAAATTTTAATTAAAATTTAACACATTTTATAGAGTCTTATAAAATTTCAATGTACACAGGTGCAATTCAGAAAAATATTAAATTAAATAAGTTATAAACAATATAAATTCAATCAAATTATCCTCTTGTTAATATTTTTTCTAAAGGGTATTAAGACCTATATAAAATTTTGAGAGGATGAGTGTACCTTATAAAAATGTGAATTTAAGATATAAATTTAATTGAGTTAAACTTTTGGTTGTTATTAATGGCATTTATATCTAGTACTATTATTTTTAAACACTTGATTTAATCGCTTAAAATATTATAAATTTTCAATGTGATATTCTTAAGTTTTTTTCTATAAGAAAATAAAGCAAAAATATCAATTAAAAACACCAAAATACTACTTCCTTCATTTTTATTTATATGTTATTGTTTTTATTTCACATATATTAAGAAATTAAGTAAGTCTATTATTCTATCATAATTTATCTTTTTTTTTAAATTAACTTTTCAAGAATATGAATTAATTTATTTCGATTAATTAATTTGACCAATGAACATGAATTATTCACTTCATTTTTCTATGTTGGTCAAATGTATATTTTCAAGGCTAATAACTCACAGTGATAAAATAGATAAGAAGAATTATGTATTGATTTTATAGATAACAAATATTATGAATCAAGCATTTATAAAAATGATCACATATTAAAAAGAACGAACAAATGGACTATTAATAACATTTAGAAATAAATAAATATACGCTTTAAATTTCAGACTTCACTTAGCATATCTAGAGAATAAAAGGGTATCATCATATTATACGATATTTTAAACATAATTTCATATATTTATATTTAAATATTATTTTTAAGAAGAAAAAAAAAACATACAACACTATATATGAGCTTCAAAGGAGGGCATACGCATATGGGTTGATGAATAATTTAACTCTTCAAAAATAAATTTAGTGAATAAATAATTAATATTAATATTAAGGATAAAATAGAAAAATGATAATTATATTTACTTTATATATTAAAGTGAGAAGTAAAAATGCATAAATTTAAATAATGGAGATAGAAGTAAATAGAGGGATAAATAAATAAATTTTTTTTAAAAAATAAGAAAGACAAAGTTCATTCATAAATTTCAATTTATATTTATGCGCCGTTCTTACTAGGGATGATAATGGGGCGGCGTGGAATGGGCGAGTTGAACTTAACTCACAAATTTTTTATTTTGCCCTGCATAACAATTTTTTTCAGTTTCAACCTGCATCACTCTGCCCTGCATGAACCTGTCCCACATAACTTTTTAAATATTTTCTTTTTCTGATTAAGTTTGATATTAAAAATAAAAATTATAATAGTAAATTCTTTTTTTTATTAGGTTATATTAATTTAATAGGATAGTGCCTAAAAATTTTAATTTTTAGGGGTCAATTAGAAAACATGTAAGAAAATGTATTATCTTTTCTTGAATCATTATTATATTCATCTAGAATATTTTAGTAGATTTACTGAAATTATCTTAATAAATAATGTTTTATCACTTTTATAACATGTAAAAAATTGAAATTAAATTTGAACCCACATAAAATCACACGTACCCGCAATCCACTGGCCCACAGTAATTTTAAAAAACTCACTTCGATTCGCCCCACATTCCAGTCGCCCTGCACAACCCTAAATCCGTCCTGCCCGCACAACTTTAAACTCAATCCGCTCCACCCCATTGTCATCCCTAATCCTTATTAAAATATATATTTCATAATATTTGTCATTTCCACAAAAAAAAAAAACACATAAAATGATGCTATTCTTCCTATTTTAGTAATTTTTAATACTTCCTTCCTCCCATTTTATATGACACTATTTCCTTTCAGGTCCGTCTCAAAAAAAAGGTCACACTTCCTTATATGGTAAGTATTTAAAAGTACAATTCCTCTTTTATCTTTGTTGGTCCCACTTAATTTTAAAGATAGTAATACACACAATTTGATAAACATTTCAAAGTTTTTCATTATTTCTTAAACTCCGTGTCTGGTTAAATGTTGTCATATAAAATGAGATGGAGGGAGTATATCTTTTGATTTCTCATGTTTGGTATTAATATTAAAGCTCGACTAAATTCTGATTCATATTGTAAAGTCTCCTCTTGAGGATAAGACACTTCCTAATAAAAACTATTATATATATAAGTGAAGCCGAATCTAAAATATTTAATTAAAATAAAAAAATATTTACAATCAATCACAACTTTAATTAATACTTTATATTAGTACAAAATTAGCACTTTTTAAAATGAATATTTTCCCATTTTTTTTATCTCTTTATTTACTTTACTCGAGTTCCCAAGACTATGTCTAGAAAAGCCAATATATATATATATATATATATATATATATATATATATATATATATATATAAGTAATTAATGCCAATGATAAAAAAATTTTTGAAGAAAATATAATTATCTTTTTTAACATATTAACAATAACAAATAAAATTTTATTTTAAAATATTCTTTTTGGCCATAAGTAGAGTGGGAGCTGTTTGGATCTTAATTTGTTGCCATAATTTTGGTGTTAAACTTTAATGGCTACAAATAGACTTAAATGATAGTACTGACAAATAATTTTATATTGCATTATGTATACAATGTATGATATTATTTAATGTAAAACAGATGTGTTTGCAACAAAAGTAGTAGAAAATAATTGTTACCGTACATAAAATATGAAATAATTTTATTAATTAAGATTATGAGTACAATTTTATTTCTGATTCTTCTTTCATAAGATTTATTTATAATTTAAGAATTGTAAGTGACGTATTTTTCGAACTAAGATGGTTTTGATTTAATCTTTTTATAAATATTTTATGAATTTGCGAAATATTCGAGTTGCCTCTTTATTAAAATATAATTTCCTTTATATATGCATAAATTAAAATTTAGAATTAAATAATATTTAACAATCCTAATTAAAATAGAGCACATTTTATAAGGTCTTATAAAATTTCAATATATAACGGTGCTATTGAGAAAAATAATTAAACTAAATAAGTAATAAACAAGAAAATTTCAATTAAATTATTATCCTCTTGTTAATATTTTTCCTAAAGGGGTATCATCATATTGTACGATATTTCAAATGTAAATTTTTGTATCTATACTTAAGTAATTCTTTTTTTCAAAAAAAAGATATGCAACACCACTGTATATGAGCTTGATAGGAGAAAATACACATTTGGAGTAATTATGCCTTAAAGGTTGATGAATAATTTAGGTCTTCATAAATTTAGTGAATAAGTAACAAATAATAAGGATAAAATAGAAAAATAATAATTATATTTCTTTATATATTAAAAAGAGAAGTAAAAAATGTATATATTTAAAATAATGGAGATAGAACTTAGAAGTAAACGGAGGGAGTAGTAAATAAATTCTAGTTAAGCTTGATACTAAAGATAAAATTTTAATAGTGAATTTTTTTATTAAGTTGTATTAATTTAATAAAATAGTGACTTTAAAAAATTATATTTTAGGGGTCAATTAAAAAAATGTAAGAAAATGTATTAGTTTTTCACTGAACCATTAATATATTCATATCGAATATTTCTATCACTCTTATAACGTGTAAAAAATTAAAATTAATTTGAATCCTCATAAAATCATATATACCCGCAGCTCGCACTTAAAAAGCCCACTTCAATCCTCTCTGTATCCCAACCGCCCCGCCCCACATAGCGTTAAACCCACTCCACCCCGTCCTATTGCCAATCCTAGTCCTTACTAAAAATATATGTTGATATTTGTCATTTCGCAAAAACAACCCATAAATGATACTATTCTTCCTTTTTAAAATTTTTTGATTACTCATGTCTAATATTCATATTAAAACTCGATTAAATTTTGATTCCTGTTATAAAATTTTATATTGACGAATAACACTACAAGAAAAGCTGAATTATATGAAAATTTTGCGAGAATTAGTGTGAAAATTTGCAGGAAAATAAATTTTCTACAGATTTTCGTATTAACCCCAGAAAAATCTCAATGTAATTCACAATTTTCATATAATGTAAAACACTCCTAACAGAAACGACCACGCACCAATATAAAGTCGACTTCAAAATCTTTAGTTAAAAATAAAAATACCATTAATCAATTACAACTATCTCTTTATTTATTTTACTCGAGTACCCAAACTATCTAGAAAAGCCCAAAAAAGAAAAAAATAATAATAATATATATATATATATATATATATATATATATATATATATATATATATATATATATATATATATATATATATATATATATATAAAGGACATAGAAAAAAAAAGAAAGAAAGGGGACAAGATTATAAAATAAAAAAAGTAGAGGGGGAAAAGTGTAAGTTAAGGAAAATGATGAGCCCATCTACAAATTTCACCGACCTATGAAATATGGACACGAATTTCGAGGAAGATCCCATCAAGGACGGTGACACGTGTCAATAGGTGGCAAATCCTATTTTCTTTTTTGTTTCTTTTAAAAATACAAAATCATTTTTTCACTTAAAATCATTTTTTTCATTTCCTTTATATTATTATCATTATTTAAAATAATTTATTGAAAATTTTAATTCATATTTACTAAATGTAAACAAAAATGTGGATAGACATTTGAATTATTTTGTTAGGCTGCATTGCATTCTCATGGACATAAAGAATAAATAAATAGTAAAAGGATAAGATTAGATAATGTGAAATCATTTTTCTAATAATATAAAACATGAAAATATTTTTTTGTCTACCACTTTACATTGAATCTGACTTGAATTCTTTTTTTTTTTTCAATTTAATATTATTACACACTCATAAACTATTTTTAATAATATTTCATTTTATTGAAATTTTTTACTTGGTAACGTGGAAGTCTGAATTAATTTAAATTTATGTTGTATTAAATTAGAGGTCTAAAATTTTCATGAATATATATTTAAGAAATTTATTTTATAGAATTTAAATTTTGTATTTCTTTTTTATATATATATTTTGGAGCTTTAATTAGCTGAATTTGTTTTTGTAAGATGTGTTAGAAGAAGCAGCACCATATTAGTAATTTAAAATCAAAATTTCTAATTAAATGTAAAGAAGACTTATATTTATCTTATCACACGTGATTGTTACTTTTAATTTATGAAATATTTTTAAATAATTGGTATGTAGTACTTCGTTATATTTTTAGGATATTATTATTTCTATCGTCTAAAAATTAAAATATATATACTCTTTATACTAATTGACATACGTATCATAGTCTTATTCACTGTATCTAAATTTATTAAATATTCTGATCAACATATAAGATTGTATTACGTGCTCCTATTTAATGTTTCGTTAGAGTGAATGACATATATGCTCTAGTTTTTGGACGACATGAACTTCAATGTCTCAAAAGTACGATGGAGAATATCTGCATATTATTTACGATAGTTTTAAAATGTATTTATTCCTTTTTCCTTTAATTTATCACACTAACAGGGGTTCAGTTTTTTTTTTATTTTGAACGTCTATCAGAATTCAAAAAACAGTATCTCTATCTCACAAGTTAATAATATAATTTATTTATAACACTCTATTTTTTTTACATCCTAAATATTATACGATTATACTAAATATATTATTATATATCAAATTTCAATATTTAATAATTTTAGAAATACAATATTATTTTAGAATGGAGAGAGTTGTTATTAGCACTCCTAAATTGACATTGACTTCGTACAATTGTAACTATTTAATTAAAACGAGTTTTAATTTATTGGAGAACAAAGCAAAGTTTGTATCGTATTAATTGATTTACGTAATCAATTTCTACTTTCCATAGTCCTTTATTTATATATTTTTTTAAAAGAGAAACTCAATTTTTTCCCACATGATATGCTAATTGTTAAAATTTTCAATTTCTGAAGGTTAAAAATATGAAAAGGTAAATATATGAAAAATTAAAAGATATTTACTATATATTTATAGATACATAATTTTTTAAAATTTAAGTGTAATTTTTCATCGAAAAAAATTTGGGTAACTATTTTATTTGTACTTAGCTCCGTTCTATATATATGACAAGTTTTTAATATTTGAAGCAGCAATTCATATAACATCACTTGAAAGTAAAGTTATTTATAAACATCATCGTTTGTCGTTATTATAATTTCTATGTATGTATCGACAATCGTAAATTATTATTATCATTTTATTATCGTTATAATATTATTATTTTTTATCATAATTATCAATCGTCACCTCAGTTATTTTCAATGATCATTATTATTAGTATCTATTATATACCACAATTATTATCATCAATCAATATCATCATTATTAACAGCTATTATATACCACAAATAAAATAAACGAATTTGTTAGAAGTTCATTAACTTATCAAACTTTATATATATTAAAAAATTTATTATTTTTTAATTATTATATATTAACTTAAAAATATTATATAAATTCATAAACTTTAAATCACGATGAGTTACTCGGCCAAATACCCACCCAAATTGTATTCACAATCACCCACCCACTATTTAATATTTTAAAATATTTTATTGATAGTATTATATTAATTGACAGCTTATGTTAAAATATATGTTTATTAATTTATAAATAACACTTTTTTGTGTATCTCTATCTGAATTGACTATGATTAGGACGTTAATCGTGGTCAAAATTTTACATTTTAGTTGAATATAAAAATTGTGGATTATACTTTTAATTTTCTAATTTGGTGACCTTGAAATAGTTATGATAAGATTAGGTCAAATTCTAGTTGATCATATTATAATTAGTTAATTTTAATAGTTAAATTAATTAGGCTATGATTCATGCAACCAAACTTTCATCTAATTAAGCATTAATTAACTCTCTAAATATCAAAAGAGATCTTAAGAAGTTTGAGATTTTTTTTATTTAAATTTATTTTCTATATTTTTATCACAATTTAGGTTGGCAAAAAAAAAGACTTAAAAAATAACTTTAGACATTAATCTGTTCTCTTGTTAATTGTATATACCTTCATGTTTTGCTATAAGGTAAATCAATTAAGGTATAACACGTTTTGTTAGAATTAACGTTCATTTTACGTTACACGTGAATCTGATATTTAATATTTAAAATTTGATTTCAAAAAAATCACGACTCTTGTTATTAATAACATTTTGCTATAAAAATAGAAATATATCCAAACAAATGACATCACTAAAATAAAATTAGATTATAAAAATAATTTAATTTCTATCATAGTCAATTTTAAAAACGTAGTTGAAATTCCATTGACCGTTGACTAAACTAGGCTTGTTTTCTTCTTTCTTCTTATTCAATCCACAACCTATTTTAATCACAAAATTTGATCACAAGTTATTAAAAATAATTTATATTTTATTTTTAACAACAAAAAGCTCCTTTAAAATATAACTTGATAGCTAAGAGGAAACACTATCAAATATTGAGGTAAACAAAAAAATGAAATAATTACATAAATTCCACCTTTTTATTTACTTATCATTAGGATGTGCATTCAATTTTTCGATTTAGTTTTATATTATTCGATTTATATTTTTGTTTTTTGGTTTTAAAGAAGTGTAACCCAATCCAAACTAAAACAAATTCGGTTTGGTTTGATTTTTCTCATTTTTGTTTTGAGTTTTTTCGATTTGGTTGATCGATTATGTCAATAATAAGAAAGATATCAAAATTATTTGTAATTTAATATATATATATATATATATATATATATATATATATATATTGAATTTCTTAAATATACTTTTAAAGAATAAATCACAAGTAAAACGTAAAACACAATAGTTAAAAATATATCATTTATAAGTGTTCAAACATTAAAAAAAAAACTAAATTATAACGAAAGTAACAAAAAAGGGAGAAAAGTGATAAATCCAACTTAATATATATATATATATATATATATATATATATATATATATATATATACACACACATATATATATATATATATATATATATATATATATATCAAAATTTATATAATATAATTCGATTTTTTCGATTTTCATTTTTCTAAAATCGAAACCAAACAAAAAAATCACACAAAGTAAATTATAAATTCAAAATCAAACCAAGAATCTAAAAGACCAAGCCAAATTAAAATTCGATTTGATTTTTTGGTTTAATCCAAATAATGCACACCCCTACTTATTATTATTATTTTCTATAAGTTTTATAAATTTCAAAATATCTTTTTTTTTTTAAGTTAAAAATGTCATTAATGTACTTGACTCTCGTTAACGTATTCAACCTTCTTTTTAATGTATCAAAACATCTATTTAATCCTCTTTTTAATACATTAGCGCTTTAATTTTTTTGTCATTAATATATCTGGATCCTCAATTAATGCATCCAACCATCTCGTTATTTATGTTTTCTTAATTTCTTATTTCAGCGTCGCCGTAAGATTATTAAGTTCGCATTTTATTCCAAAAAAACCATAACTTGAAGTTTAAGAAAACATGCATAATAATATGGGATTTTTTAAATATATTTTTTGTTTCTTTCACTAAAAGTTAATTTTTTTAATTTAATTATACGCGTAAATGTTGGCAAAATTAGTTATTATTATACTTTTTAGGAAACATAATAGAAAGTGTATTGGGATCAAAGTTTAACTAAAATAAACTATGAGGTTCTATTTGTACATAATAGAAAGTTATGTCGGTTAAATTGACGCGTCAACTATATAAAACGGCTCTGATTTTTATTTTTTATAATACAGAGAGGAAACAACTAATTTACGTGTAAGAAAGCGACTCGAAATTTGTCATAAAATATCTTTCGAATTTTTTTTAAAATATATTTGAACTTTAAACAAATTTAATAGTGTATCTTAAAAATATATAAATTTTCACGTGAATATTATAAATATTATATTATTATAAATAGTAACTTACTTACGAGAATATTTTTATATCTTTAAAATACACTAGTTAAACAATCTAGGAGTAAGAGGTAATACGTTATGTTCAAAGTTTAAGATTGTTACTGTAATTCAATTAAAATTTGAATATATTATAGACTTTTTTCCAATATTTTTGCATTAAAATATTATTATGTTTTATGTTCCTATGTAATACTATCTCTGTCTCTTTTTACTTGTTCGTTTTTGAATTTGACATATTTTTTAAGAAAATAATTAATGACGTAGTGAATTTGTCATTTTACCCCTATTAATTATGAAGTGGATGAAATGTTCTATATTTTTCAAAGTAATTAGTCATTTAATTGTGATATAATAGGTAAAATAATTTGTCCTTTCTTAATTTATCAAAATGAACAAGTAATTAGCGATAACTATAAAAAAATAAATAGACAAGTAATTAAGGATGGAGATTGTAACTCGTAAATTACGCTAGACATGTTACACTAGATAAATCCAATTACGAGATGAATTTGATTAAAAACATTAATATTGAGCATTGGTCTGACACTTTTGATTGAAATAATAATAATAATATATTCAATATAATTTTATGAGTAAAAAATAATTAAAATAGTATAATACTAATATATTCGTGTGAATGAATTGCCTAGTGATTAAGACACGAGACAAGCTAGTTAGAAAAAAATGTCAACAAGTGTTAATGCTAACTCCATTTAATTTAAATTTTTACTTTAATAAGTCTCATTTTAAAGCTAAGCATTTTTTTCTAATCATTCCAACTTTGAATTCATATTTGAAAAAATTAATTAAAAATAAATATTCATTATTATAATTTAATTAATACATATTTAGATAACGTTTATGTTCTGTCTATGATAAAAATCACAATATGATTTAGTTGAAGTTATAATTGAATATCGTACTTGTTTGATTAAATTTTTAATACAATAAAATTATTTATATAAACAATCTTACCATTTTTAATTAAGTAATTACTAAAATTACTTGTTTGCCCATAATTATATGTAGTCATCGCTAGAATATATGGTTAAAATTTACTAATATTTGTAGAAGTTTAATAAATACGAATAAAAATGAATTGAAAAAATATTAAAATATTTTTAAACATATATAACAAGAGTATATATTATAATAAGAAAAATATGGGAAGTTGCATGTTGATTGTTTTGTGTGTATATTATATAAGGGGAGGGGGATCATTAAAGAGGCTTCGTGGCTTGAGATTTAGCAAGGCTGGCAAAAGGGGCAATGGCCATCCTCTTCTTCAAGGCTCTTCCCCTGCTTCTTCTTCTTTCTTTTACAGGTGACAACATGCCCTTTTTGGTGTTAAATCTTGTGGCTTTTTCATTAACTGGTCAAGGGGGTCTCTTTGCTTTTGTTCTCTTATGGGATTTTGTTTTTTTTTGGGTGTGGGGTGGAGTTGGAATGATGTTTTAGTTGTAAAGATTCAATTTTTATGTGTGGGGTTCTTGTTTAAGCTGATGGGAACTGGGAACTATAGTATTGTATTGCTTTGGGCTTTAATGGGTTTTTTCTCTTCTGGGATTTCTGGTTCTTGGTTGAGGTAGTTGGTTCTCCATTTTTAGTTGTAAAGATTCAATTTTTATGTGTGGGATTCTTGTTTAAGTTGGTGGGAACTATATTATTGTATTTGCTTGGGCTTTAATGGTTTCTCTTGCTTTTCTTCTCTTCTGGGATTTCTGGTTCTTGGCTGAGGTAGTTGGTTTGGGGGTGGGAGGTGGGGGAGAACTGCCATTTTAGTTATAAAGATTCAATTTTTTTGTGTGTGGATTCTTTTTTATGTTGGTGGGAACTATAGTATTGTATTGCTTGGCCTTTAATGGGGGATTTACTAGCTTTTCTTCTGGGTTTTGTAGTTCTTGGATGAGGTAGTTGGTTGTTGTGTGTGTGTGAGGGGGGAGGGGGGGGGGGAGAGCTGGAACTGCCATTTTAGATATAAAGATTCAATTTTTTTGGGTTGGTGGGAACTTATAGTATTGTATTGCTTGACCATTAATGGGTTCTCTTGCTTCTTATCTCTTCTGGGATTTCTGGTTCTTGGTTGAGGTAGTTGGGGTAGGGTGGGGGGTGGAACTGCCATTTTAGTTGCAAAGATTCAATTACTTGTTGTTTTTTTTGTTTTCTTGATTTACTTGGGGTGAAGTGTTGTTCTGTCATCAGATTTAGTGAAGGTGGATCATCTTGGTGCTAATGAATAGAGTATGTTATTGTTTATTCTGTTCAATTTGTTGAAGCTGAAAACTGAAATTGAAATTGTCAGTAGAACCTGATTAAGATGATTGATTCTAGTTCCCTTGTCTGTGTTGTTCGTACTCTTCGAAAATGTTGCCGCATCTGTGTTGGATCCAACACACTTCCGTTGGTATTTTTGAAGAGTCCGAGCAACATAGCTCCCAGTTGGCGATTGTATCTTTTCCCTCAATTTCTGTTGATACATCAAACTTTCCTCATGGATAGGGTGTAGAAGTTTGAATTTTCGATTTTTTAGTTTAGTCATTTGTAATTTCCATTTTATGAGTATTGATTTTGGGGTGGGGGGGGGTGGGGGTGGGGGGAACAGAGTTTTGCTCAGATTTTCTGATTGTTAAATAATATTCCACAAAGTATTCATTGTTATTTCAATTGTTTGATCAGATTTATTTGCAAGTACACTCAGCCTTGGAATTGGAATTAACTATGGCCAAATTGCCAATAATTTGCCAACACCCTCACGAGTCTCGTTTCTCCTCAGATCACTCAATGTTACGAGAGTAAAACTCTATGACGCTGATCCAAACGTGTTAACCGCTTTCGCTAACACGAATGTTGAATTTGTTATTGGGCTTGGGAATGAGTACCTACAAAGAATGTCTGATCCTCAACAAGCTCAGGCTTGGATTCAACAACATGTTCAACCTTACCATACTCAGACTAGAATCACTTGTATTACTGTTGGTAATGAGGTCTTGACGGGTACTGATACACAGCTAAAGTCTGACCTTCTACCAGCAATGCAGGGTGTATACCGTGCTCTTGTTAATCTTGGACTTAGCAATGAAATATATGTGGCACATCCCCACTCGGCGGGGATCTTGGGGAACTCTTTTCCGCCTTCTTCTGGTTCATTTCGACAAGATCTTAGTGAATACATTCATGGCATGCTCAATTTCCATGTTCAAACCAAGTCACCGTTCCTTATCAATTTCTATCCATTCTTTGCATACAAAGACAACCCTAACGAAGTTCCGCTTGATTATGTACTTTTCCAGCCTAACCAAGGTACGACTGACCCAATCACAAATTTGAAGTATGACAACATGTTGTATGCACAAATTGATGCAGTTTATTCAGCAATTAAGTCAATGGGCCACACAGACATTCCAGTTAAGGTTTCCGAAACTGGCTGGCCGTCAAAGGGAGACCCAAATGAGTTTGGAGCAACACCTGAAAATGCTGCACTATATAACGGTAATTTATTTCAGCGTATGCAGCAAAATCAAGGGACTCCAGCTAAGCCATCGGAGCCCATTGATGTTTACGTGTTTGCACTTTTTAACGAAAATTTAAAGCCTGGTCCAGCATCAGAGAGGAATTATGGCCTCTACTACCCTGATGGAACTCCAGTTTATAACATCGGGTTACGAGGATTTCTTCCACGTATGGACTATTCAGCTGCTAAGAAAAATGTAAGGAATCTGTCATTTCTTGTTTCGTATGTCGACTATTACCTTATTTCATCGGTTTCTATTAATTATTATAGTTGTGGTAACTCCAAAACTTGTTTTCAATATTATGCTGAAATGTTGAATCTTGCATATTTTTGCCTTCCTAACACTATCCTTTTATTTTTTACAGGCCTTCTCTATTTCTGCTTTTGTTCTGCTTATGATGATTTTCTTGATACACTTCTGAACGCTGTACGATAGATAAAATGTGGAGATTAGAGACGATTCAATTTTTTCAGGAACTTCCGCTGATATATATTAGACGGTAACAAGACTTCAAACCTCAAATTTCTCCTTATTTATGCTTCCGTTATTCCCTGAATTTTCTTGAATTAGTGTATTTTGTTAGGGGTGTTTGAGGACATTAGTTTTCAAAGTATCTTATCCTCATTTTCCTTTAGTTTTTTTTATAGTTAGAAGCTTCTCCTGAAATCCACGTTCCTCAAACTTTCCAAAAGTGCTGCATCATTTTTGAAGAGTCTAAACAACGTAGCCTGAATTATCCATGACTAATAAACATGTGCTGCGTCGAAGTTATTTTCGTTAATTTGCATTTTTGTAAGTTAAAATCCCACTTTATGCAAGTTGTAATGGATTCTTGGGATTTTAATATTCCAGTGATGGTCAACTGTTAATCACCTACTTTCTAAGATACCTTCCATTGTATCATTTCTTTATTGAAGATATGGTGATGTGTCTCATCAGCCTTATCTTCCCACTAGCAATCATGCATATGAATCTATTTTACAAAATTCCCATCATCTTCATGAAGACAAAAGTCCATATTGGCTTGTATATTGGTAAAGAAAGCCACCTTCTTTGAGTCCCATCTATCAACAAATTCCGAATTATTTCCCTCAGTCCCAATTTAGGGGTCTTACTTCCGTTTTTGGCTTGTCCTGTTAAGAGTGACTCTTTCTATATTTAGCAAGCTTTTCCATTCGAACATTCTATGTAGCAAGTTTAAGATCACAAGATTCATAAGTCGGTATTTATTTCTTAAAAACGCCGTGATAGATCAAACTAAGACACATAAATTGTAACGGAGGGAGTATTGTCAAGTGGAAGAGCTCATTAATGATTGTTTGTACTAGTGAAACTCTGTATCTGATTATGACTTTCTTCTGCCTCTTTCTTTTTATCATTATTTTCATAAGAATTTGTTGCATCAATCTGATGTGGAGCCATCAATATTGGTGTCACCTATCTGTCTTCTAGTCAATTCAAACTTGCATTTCTTTCAACCTCTACCTCCTTTTTTTCTTCTTTTCCCTATTTTATTAACATGTTCCTTATTCCACACTTGCACAAGTTTTGAAATGAAGATCCTCCCTATCTGTTTTCGCCAAGTAGCTACAAAAGCGGTCCACATATTAATATAGATTTTTTATATAGTGGGGGTCGGAGCAAAAATATATGTGTTTTGTATGTTCTTTGATGTGGGATTGCTTGGTGCTTATTATGTTGCTTGCACTCTTCAAAAATGTTAACGGTTGCGTGTCGAATCCTCCAATGAACATAGGAAGATTCGACACAGATGCGGCAAAGTTCTGGAGAGTCTGAGCAACTTAAGATTTGTTATGTCAGGCTGTTCTCCCTGTGTATAGTGTGTTTGTGTTTACACTTTCTTTTTTCCACGTAAGTCGGGAGAGGGTTCGGGGCATATAAGGGAAAAGATCTTTTATTATATTTTTAATTTTTGGTTGCCATGTAGATAAAAGTATGTGCTTATAGAGAACTGATCTGGCATGATGGTAATTTCTTGTTGGCAATTCTTGAAAAAGTTGGAAACTTTAACATCATGGAGCCCATAGGATACCTTTTCTTATATCAGCAATTGCTTAGAATGTGTAGATGAACTTTGACATTTTTCACAACAAGAGTGTCTGGCTGATATTCCCACCGAGTTTGATTCCCCACTAGGCTGGATAAACCTTCACCATATCTAAGTTAGTTATATAGAAACGATACTTTCTACCGGGTGCAGAGACATGTATTACACAGTTTCACTCAGTCATTATCGAACTGACTCCAAAATCCCACTAGAGCTCCTTCTGCATCTTTTATAGGCCATGAACTAGATCTGAATCATTCTCGTATTATTAAGAAGTGATTGACTATTGATTATCTCCTTCTTGATCGAAGCTCTATGTCATGATCTTCTTGACACAACTGGGCGAGAACATGTTGTTTACAGAGGTCCTATAACATTGTGTCATATGATTGATACAAAATAAAGTTCAAGTCTTTGAATTGTTTCTAGACAGCTCCGCCTTCTACAAGACGTGTAGTGAACTAGTGAATCGCGATATGAAAAATAGTACACGTTCAACACATTTAACTAATCTTTGACAACTAAACTTTCAAATTTGGCTGCTGAAATGTGTGTTCTTGTTATACTTTTCTGCAGATAATGATGTGGTTTCTTAGTCTTGATACAATTAATCTATTAATAACTTGTTGATTATTATTATTTTTCGCAGGTAGTCGTAGACGACGCAGTTTTTATTATTTTCAGTTTCACATTTTGCTAACTTTGCTGGAAAAATTTGCTTATTGGAGATGAAGGTCATGATCAATAGAGACATTGTGTATTCATACAAAGAAAAAAAGAAAAAAAAACATTAGAATTTATAGAGACTCAGAAAAAAAAAAAGTAGTTTGTTTAACTACTTTTATTAGTTGAATAGTTGATTCATTTTACAAAATTTTAATAATAAGAACAGAAATATATTTGTCTGGCAATAGTTGTCATCCCATTATTATTATTTGAATTATAATAAGGGAAATATTATTGTGCTGATGTTTATGATTGATTATGACTTATATTTGCTGTTTTTTAATCAACTTGTAAGCTTGTAGGGCTACTTGTGATTCTAAAATGTTCGTTCAATTTATCGAGAGTCAATTTAATTAATTTTTAAAATAATTTATATTGTGGTTCTTGAGTTAAAATTCAATTATTTGTAAAACACATGCAAATTTTAAATAATTCAAATTGTTGTAACTTTATTTTTTTGATTTAAATTTTAAAATTTTCTTATAATGACTTTTTAATTAATTAGGTGTTTTAATAATACTTCTTTTTATCACAAATTGGTTCTCTTGATTTTAAAAAGAAATGATTTGTTTCTTGTTTTAGAAATGTAAGACAAGATTAATTATTTTTATGCATTTTATATTTCGTAGTTACTTTTTTCATTTCTATTTGTATGTAATTATTTTAAATTTTGTGTCTTTAAAGAAATTATGCATTGTATCTTTATTTAGTTTTTTTTTTTCAAGTTAAGTTTTCAATAAACAAACTCAATTAGTTTATTTTAATCAATTAAATTAGTCAATGAACATGAATTAATTATTTAATTTTCTTGTGTTGATGAAATTCAAGACTAATAACTCTCAAAGGTAAAATATGAAGAATATTTTTATTTATATATTATTTTTTGAAATAATTAGTATTAAGAAATATTTATATTTAGTTAGGACGATATATAAATATGAACAGATGAAGTAATATCTTTTAAAGCCATAAACATTTCAAAATTTAAAATTAGTATTTAGTGATGAGAAATACAAGATATAAATATTTCAATGGAACACTTCGACTCTTATAAATAATAGTATCAATTAGACGCTATTAAATCAAATTTGGATTTTATTTTTTACATGTGTTAAAAATTTAATTTATGAACTTTGAATTTTTTAAGTTGGTAGATTTTAAATTCATAATTTCTATATATTCGATAATTCTTTAAGAGAAATTTGAATTAGAGTTACACGAAATGCAATCGAAATTATAATCAATAAGCTAGCTCCGCCCTTACTTGTTAACCTTGATCATAGTAATAACTAGTTACGAAATAAATTTCTTAAAAACCTATTAATTTGATAATGAAAGTAAAGTCGATTATAATTAAATGTCTAAATAAAATATTTCGATAAATTTAGGACTAACCATGTATTAAGCCATTTAATTAATCATTTCTGTAAGATTCAATTTCTTCGAGCTGCCATTGCAGTGTCACTTTGGGGGAGAAGATGGATCGGTCGAAGCAAGTAGATCCTAATGGCTTAGAAGCTTCACTCATTCGAATCATCAACTCCCACCATTCTTCATCTCTCAAGCTCCGTGAATCCACCGGTTAGTAACTAATACATAAATTTATTTCAATTCAATGGTTTTTTTTTTCAGCATTTGGTTTGTGGGTTTCTCGAATATCACGGATTGGGTTTCTGGGTTTCTCAAATTTTACAAAATTGAGTTGTGGGTTTCTGGAATTTTTCGAATTGAGTTTCTAGGTTTTTTGAATTTTGCGAAAGTGGGTTGTGATTTTCTCGATTTTTACGAATTGGGTTGTGGGTTTCTTGAATTTTACGAATTGGGTTGTGGGGTTGCTGGAATTTGACAAAATTGGGTTGTGGGTAATTTGAATTTTGATTCAGAGAAGGCGAAGAAGGATGGGATTCGTAATGCAAGGCGGGTTTCGGAGCTGCTGGTGGATTCAGTGAATAGAGAAGTACAAGAAGCTTTTGTAATGGAAAAGAGGATTGAAATGGAAATTCGTGCTTTAACTGCAAGCATTTTTCGATTTGGAAAGCAAACTGATCAATGGCTTGCTGCTTCACACTCTATCAATACTGCAATTAAGGTCAGTCCATGTTGCTAGCTATTTGTGTTTATGTTTATTCAAGATTGATTTTTTCTGATGAGTGTGTAGCTTTTAGGCTCTAATATCCAGCTAAAATAGATATCACCTTGACTAAGTTCCGCCGAGTAGAAAACTGAAAAAGCTAGGTGATTTCTTTCCGTTTGTGTATGTTTTGATGGACAAAGTTAGTTGGTAGTTTTCCTCGTATGAGGTAGCAAGATGTGCACAAGTTGATTCAGATATCACAGTTTCAGCTTGTGCACGAGCCTCATTGTAGACTGTTGGATCGACTTTTAAACCTTTATCCTAAGGTTCTTACGAATACGAAGCATGAGTTTGTTCTGGTGTTTCAAGAACTGTCTTGATCATTCTGATCTGATTCTCAGAGCAAAATGCCTTGAACTCTTGACTATCATACTCTCCTCCATTGTCAGACTTCAGATAGTGAGTGTGTTTCACCTTACGCAGTTTTGATATTATTCATACATACAGTACTATCACATGCACTATTCACATAAAGAAAGAAGGTAAATGTCAGAACGCAAAGTCCGAAAGAAAGAAAACGGATACATAGTTTGGGTGCGTGCATAAATTTTCTTTTTGCATATTCATCTCTTAAGAGGAAATTTACAGCTGATCTCTTTGCCTATAAATAGGCATCCCCCACTCCAGTTGAACATTATCCCTTCAACATTCTCTTCTTTTGATAATAAAGTTATTCTATGTGTGGCCTTGGAGTAGGCAAAAATGGTAGAACCACATAGTAAGAAAAAAGAGATGAGATGATTTACAATTTAGGAAGGGGATGCCTTCTATAGGCAGAGAAATCGACTGAAAATTTCCTCTAGTTGAGCAAACGGTCTCCACTAGTAGAGTCATCTCCCTGCGACTTATAGGCCACATATTCAAGCTGTGGAATCAACCATTAACATTTGCATCAGGGTAGGTTGCCTACCTCATACCCCTTAACTAGTAGATGCACGGTGCTTTGTGCAGCGACTTGTAACATTTTTTAATAGCCGACCATAACTAGATGAGGCTGAGTCGTACTTGTTCCTATAGGACATGCTTTTATGCAGTGGAAACTATTTTTTTCTCCATATTGACAGTCCATCTAACGTTATCCAATCTTGTAGAGGCATAGATGATATTAGTCGTTTATACATTGTTGATATATGTAGCTTCAATATTTTACTTTATTTTTGGCACAGGAAATTGGAGACTTTGAGAATTGGATGAAGACTATGGAGTTTGATTGTAAAAGTATTAATGCTGCAATCTGCAATATTCACCAAGAATGACATTTGAACCTGAATTATCATAGGCCTGTGATTAGTATATGGTTTATATCATGTCATTTGAGTGTACAGAATATTCTTTTTGCATGAATGACAATGAAATTACATTTATTTCTGTACAACAACTTGTGTACTTATTCTTCTATGTTGTGTAAAATCTTTGAAAACCTTGTAAAAAAATTTAATTGATTGGTTCTTTCGATCGACGTATAACTCTCATACTTTACGGAGGTCACTGATAATTTGGGTCGACGCTCTTTGTATATTGCACTTTTTTTTTTCTTTTGGTTTTATTGAAACCGAAGCTATTGTATCAATATTCATGAGCTATTACACATTCTTTCAAAGGATGAACACATTTTTTACATGAAAAACATCTACCTTCGTCTTATATTTCATAAGAACGAACTCTAAGAAGAGAAGATTTCATCCATCAAGCGGAACTCAAAATGAGGTAGTAAAAATCAAGACTCGTACGAATATTTAGGGGTGACAATTTCAGCCCATATTTATGAAATGAGTTTGTTTTGTCGATATTTAATGATTTGGATCACTCTTATCTTAATTGGTTAAATATGGGCTTCAAGCTATTTTAAAAGTTTCTACAAATATGATCAAAATGGCTCCATCACTAAGGCCTTAATCGACGTTCATAGAATTTTTTGGCAAAAATGACGTCGAAATTCTAAATCACCAAAGAAGATAATGAACGATAACACACGAAAATCAACAGAGAAATGTTTTGACCCTCAAGGCTAACTGACTTCACAGCTAAGGTCTTAAAAAAATCTACAAAATCATTTTTTTTTAATTTTCGAAAAACAAAAAAATTAGGAATAAATTAGTAGAAGATAGTGGCGGAGGCACCCGGGAAGGGGGTAAACTTTTTTTTAAAAAATAGATTTTTTAATTGGATTGGAACCATATTACGCAAATCATATTTGACAAAATTCATATTTTCTCATATTCTATTTGTGTGGATTGTAATCTAAATCATTTTTGTTCAATCCATATCCAATCCAATCCATCTAATCTGATCCAATCTAACCATTTATCACTCCTACCAATACCATTAAAGTACAAAATGAGAAATTTTATTTGCAGCAATACATGCAAATTATCTAAAATGGACATATCAAAAAATATTATTTTTTTCTGCATCCCAAAGGCAGAAAAACCATACTTGAACAACACTTGTTTTCTTATATTATTGATCAGAACTTTATACATATGAACAAGAATTGACATGAAAACACTTGTACAGACAATTGCAAATACACAATGTCAAGATCACAATATTGACACAATCCACTCTGGAAATTCCCTCCAAAACCGCTAAACGAACAATAAATGAAATAAGAAATGAATTTCTAGCATCCTAGTATGACACAATGAAAGGTAAGATCATGGCCATGAATTCATCATACTTCAGTTTCGCTGAGCCAGTATAACGCGTATCTTTCTCCTTAAACTTTTCGGTCAAGCCCTGAGAATTGCAAAACAGGATTCAGAGACACTAGTATGAAGGAAAACACAGGTAGGTAGTAACAGGTCACACATACAAAATAAAGTCCATCAAGAAGTGGCAAATATGACAATGAAGTTAAGTTCCATTTCAATGCATTTCTTTTTAGAGGGAATTACTTCAGAAAATGCACATTATATCTGCAACCGGTCACTCGGCCAAAAATATTTACATCCTCTAGCCAATCTACATATATATACATCTGTTGGCTACTATTTTTTTCGTGTGGGGGGCTATTTATGTTTATTTCTCTTAATTTCTTCTGATCTGTAACCATAATTTATATTCAGAAAACTCAGAGAAGTCTTCAAAGTGGAATTCAATCCCCAGACCCTTATGATCAACTAGCACCCTAATGTCGCAAAGTGGAGAAGATAAGGTGACAGTGGGTGCAGAAACAAGGTGAAATTTCTGAAAATTATTTGAATTGATAAAATGAAGTATCCAAATTTAAGCAATAAATAGCTTTAGATTCAAATGTGCTAGCACCCTAATTTCAAACCATCGGAATGCAAACACGATATACCGGGAAACCTAGGTGAATGTGTTGGGAAGGAACCACGACATATGTATGCATGATGAACCAAGATATTTAGCTAATTCTTACAGACGATGCTTGTTTGGTCTACCCTAGAAGTGTACTCCCAAAACAAACTACATGCATAAGCTCTCAGAATTCAGAGAGCATAAGAAAGAGAAGTACTTATGAGCTTAGTGACGTGTACAAGACCTAGATTTTCAGCTTCAGCTCATTGTATTAGCTTTTTCAGATCAAAAATTTCAGTTTGCAGTTAGACTTCTTAGATATCATAACTTATTAAAATCGGAGTTCTAATAACAGTTGGAGTAGCCCATCAGGTGCTAGTCATGACCTCTAATTTGAGTTGTAACACTTCCGTCTAAACTCCGTATTATAAGAAGGATAAGATTGCAACGACAAACTAGGTTAACACTTGTAACTGTTAGTCTCCTCTTCATGCCCAAGAGAAAGCACGCTTAAATGTGGGGGAGAGATAAGGGGAAATACATCGAAACCGTGCAGATGCATAAATCAAGATATTGAGTAAGGAAGTTCTTTTACCTTCACAACCATCCCACATCTGCATCATAAAAACATAAAGTTCAGAACATAGTCAACTTGAAAACCGATCTATTTAATGAAAATGTGATAGCAGTATCAGACTTACTCGACAAAACTATCAAAACACAGCTCGGGTCTCCTACCACTTCCATCAGTATATCTGGAAATCAAAACTTCAAGAACAGAAGGTGGCACCATGTACCCAAGACTGTAGAGAGCATCCCGTAGTTCTGTTGCATCAATCTTTCCACTTCGATCTCTGTCAAATCTCTCAAAAATGGCCTGCAAACCAGAGGATCAAAATCTCAGAAACATTACCTAAAACTATAAAAGTGGTAAAAAGATGATCTTGAAAACAAAATATGAGTGGCTATGGTAGGGCGTGAGAGACATATAGACACCAAGTGAATCTTAGTATTGGCCTCCATGTTTCTTTTGGATCTTGGTTTACTATTCACCTACTTTTCTTTTTATGCTGGCTCTGTGTGTTTTAGTACAAGAACTGTAAAGCTTTAAATTTTAAGCATGGTATAGGTTAGTATCTGTTCTCGGAACATCTATAGCAACTCTCCAAAATGTTTACCCATCACTTTCTGTGACTAATGTTCTTCCATAGGCCTACTAAAAAAAAAATACCCCAGTACAAGGCCAGATTGGGCTGCATATAACTTATTTTGTATCCACACACACACACACATACACACCCCAAAATCTGCTTCCACCTCCTTATCTTTTACAACCCGCTCTTCCTCATGCGTTAATTTTTATTTTTTTTTGTTTCTGCTAGAGGTTTTGATATCTAACTTCTTGAGTGTTATCCAACAATTAAAATCTGAAGAAGAAAGGAATGAACAATTGCCTACCCTCCATTGACCAAGACAGCTCCATAGTGCAGCAAATTCCTTTGGTCCTGTTCAACAATATAAAGACAAATTCAGAAATAGCAAAACCAAAGCAAGAAAATTAGATTAGCTATGTGCCTATGTCATATAGCTAACAACCACAATATTTCATAAACAAACCAAAAAACTAGCTATATAATCTATAATTGTTAATTCTTAATCAGAACAAGAACATCACCATTGTCAATTTGAACTACTAAGCTATATAGCGAAACCCAAAGGGCTAAACTTCAAGAGATGATTAAAATTGAGCTAAACAAGTCTATATTAAGAACCCCACAACCAAAATCATAGCAAAAAAGGGGTTTTTCTTTTCAAACTCACCAATTCGTGAAAAGACATGGATAAATTATATTGCCAGCATTTGGACTCTACCACCATCACCACAACAACAACACAACAAAATCCCTTCTTTTTCATAATCACCATTGCTAATTTGAACTACATTGAGATAAAAGTAACGCTACACATGAATCAATTAGCCTACATAGCAAAAACCCAAAGAGCTAAAAATTCAAGAAATGAGTAAAACTGAGCTTAACACATCAATATAAAGAACCCCACAACCAAAATTCCTTCTTTTTCCTAATCACCATTGTTAATTTGAACTACATAGATATAAAAGTATAGCTACATATGAATCAATTAGCCTACATGACGAAAAACCCAAAGAGCTAAAAATTCAAGAAATGAGTAAAATTGAGCTAAACACATCAATATAAAGAACCCCACAACCAAAATCATAGCAAAAAATGTTTTTTCCCCCCAAAACTCACCAATCCTTGGAAAATACTCAGATGGATTCTTGAAAAGAAAGATTAACAAACGAATAGTCCTTAGACTAAACCTTTGGTAACCAGAAGAAAGAGCTTGTTGCAGCTCTTTCTCCTCAACAAACCCACTACAATCCCTATCTACCATCTGAAAACTCTGAATAACTTGTGGGTCAGTCCCCGGAGGAAATCCAGAACCATAATTTGGAGGATTCTGGTGATACCCATATGAAGAACCAGGTCCATAACCAGCTGTTTGCGGCTGAGACTGATGAGGATTATTTGAGTAATTTGCATAGGAAGTAGAAGAAGAAGGATGATATGGGTGGGCTATTGGTGGCTCATTTGGGTCGGAGAGTGGCGGCGCAGAAGGAGAATATGATGGTCGGCTGCCATAGGAAGACATTGTTGTTCGGTGGGGAGTTCGGTAACGTATTTTTATATTTGTGTATGATCTTATTTATTATTATGATAATTTTGAAGTATATTTATATTTTTTATGTAAATTACTAAAATCGTATTTTAGAAGGATATAGATGTATTAGAGTTAATATCAAAATTAATATTATACGAGTATTATTTTTCTCTAGTACCTTACTCAAACGATTTCTTGTAGTTTAAGGAGTTGTACCAAACTAGATAAGATCATATATAGCACAAAATGCATATACAAATGTGAATCAAATAAAGTTAAGACGGATTGATAAGTATTTTTTCATTTTTAATTAAGACTTTTGTATTTGAGTATCTTGAATATAAAATCGTTTTTGTTAATGAACACTTCACCTTCGGAAACTTCTCAAAAAAAAAGATATTAGTCTTGTTGAAGTCCGTTTCTTTTGATTAAATAGATTTGTCTATATGTCTTAGATATATGTGAGTTTATTTGAATATAGTGTATCTAATTTTAAACTTATTATTTATGTATCTTAAAATATATATATCTAGACGTACCAAGATCATATATCTAAATAATTTTATAATTTGATTAATATATTAACTTGACCATACTAACCATGGTGGAGAAAGTATTAATGCGTGTGAGGCTGTATTGACAACTTTGACATGGTCATTATTTGCCAAGCAAGTGCACTTCCATTTGGCTTTTTATTCTTCATATAAATCATAAACTATATTAGCTTGGAAACTTAATGGAAGTTGTTATATTATTATCATAAGGTGCAGAAGAGGAACCCCATTCGAAAGAAAATTACATTGTATATATAAAGTCTTTATTCTTTAATGCATAAACGTATAGTAGATGACGAATCCCTTTTTCACGACTACCAATAACATGGTGTACCAAACTGCTTCAGTAGACTGATAGACAGACTAAACCAACCTAACCTTGACATTGAAAATGATAGCTTCAGTAAATTACTCATGTCTCTGCATTTCTGGTTCTGTCAATGTTGCTGCACTCTTATGCATAATAACATTGAGAACTTCAACGTGGATTCGTCAAGCACCAACAACTCTTAAACCGCGAAAAAAATAGTGCAAACCTGAAAAAGGCACTAGGCAGATAAGAAAAAAGATCCAAAGATTGGGATATGTTCTTAGACTCTTACCAATTACCACTCAAAAGAACAAATGGAGACTTAACGAGTATGATTTGATATGCATATAAAGTGAGCCAAGAAAAACATGGGAGAGGAAGACTCACCTTGCTAAAACAACCGTGTCGATGAACTGGCCTGACGAGGTAGCAAAGATAAACTCAAATTTACTTTCTGAAAATAGAGTCCTTTTCGGGGTTGTAGTAACCATTATCAGGTTTCATGTGTATTTGCTAGCTTACAAGGTAAACATCCTTTTTGGGTAGCTTAGCAGGACCTATTCTTGTCCTATGAAATGATCAACCCTTCCTTGATTTACTTTTTATGTTGTTCATCAAATATTCACCCAACCTAGCGCCAGCCTCCACTATTCTCGTTTCAGGTTTTATCTCAGCTTGAATAAGTTGCACCAAGGTATTCCCTATTTTTTCAGCTGCATCCCATTCCAAGATCCTGGAAACGATTTCTTCCCATGTATCTGTGTGTAGGGGTTCACCATGACTCAAAATACTCCCTGCTACTCCACAAGCTTCCTCAATTTTACCTAGGTTACAGAAACCTTTCACAACAGCGTGAACCACAGAAAAATGCGGAGAGAAGCCTTTTGACATCATTTCCACCATGTAATTCTTAGCCTCATCATACATTCCCTGATCGCTAAGACCCCCAACTAATGTCCTATAAGACACCAAATTGGGAAGACACCCGTTTGATGGCATGTCCTCAAGGATTTTACAGGCATCAGCAGCACGACCTTCTCGACAGAATCCCAAAATTACTGTATTGTAATGGACAATGTCAGGATTGCAACCCTTTACTTTCATTCTGCAAAGAAGCTTGTAAGCCTCCTTAAATTTCTTTTTCCGACACAAGCTGTTCAATAGAGTGCTATAACTTAAAGCATCGGGAACAAAACCTTTATTCAGCATATCCTCCAGCAAGTCAACAGCTGTATTCACTTGACTTTTTCGACACAAACCCTGCATCAGAATCCTATATGACTCTACATTAGGACTGATCTCTCTCTTAAACATTTGATTAAACAGCGAGTAGGCAATACTTAAATCATCATTCAAACAGAATGCCCGCATTAGAATGTTGTAGGACTCGGTGTTGGCCAAAACTCCGTATGTATGTGCAGATCTGAAGAGATCAAATGCAGGGCGAAGAAAGTTCCGATGAGTTACGAGGATTTCAAGAATGAGGTTGAGATGCTTCGGAAGGGGCTTCATATTGAATTCCAGGATAGTATAGAAAGTTTTAAGGGCTCTGTCAGGTAGGCCAGCATCACCATATATTTGGATGATGTGCGAAAAAAGAGATGGGGAGATGGAATAATGCTGTGACTTTAGGGAAGAGAGGACGGACTGCATGAGGGAGAACTGCCGGGAACGGCCAAGTTTGAGAATAAGGGTGTGAAAAGTGGCATAGGAGTGCTGAAAATCGGGTTCTCGCGAGGCTAAATCGAAAATTTCTTTAGCAAGGAGTGGATCTGATTGGGAAGCAATAAGCTTCTGGACTCGAGCTGGAGAGCCAATAGATGGTCCCTGGTTCGTGTTTTGTTTATGTTCTTCATCTGCTTGTCTTTGTTTTCTATCTTGCTCTGGCTGTTGTGTGTGATAATGGGATTTAAACTTGTACCAGGCAGAAAGTGGCTCGGCCTTTGATAGCCAAGCGGAAGAACACATTACCAGAGCCAAGAGGTCCTTGGAGCTGAAGTGATGTGAAAGCATTCTCATTTTTTTCGATCATCAAGCTCTTACGTCTTTACTTAGTAATAGCCTTGATAGCCACTTCATTATTTTTGTACTTTCATGCGATGGTGCTCCAGAAAGCAAATCAGTGTCGTGTTTGCAGTATTCAAACAAGACCGCCTACTGAACTGGAGACAACAAAAAGTTACACATGGGTGCAACAATGATAAGAAACATAGGCGAATAATAGTAACAACAATAATCAGTAAAACTGTTTACTGAACTCAAAAACTCATATAAAACAGAAAACAACTAGACTAAGCTTGATGAACCATGCTTGAGTAACCTAAAACGCTAAGAAGTATCAAGAAACTCAATAACCCAGAATTCTTTTTATCATTGGCTTACTTCTTAAGCTCCAATAGGAGAGGGACTTGCTCAAACGAGCTTGAGACTAAAAGTATCATTACAGAGATAGTCATACTAATGCTAGGTAAATCTTCCTACAGATGAAGAGCACAATCTTCCTCTCTGAAACATTTTTTTGAACATAACAGCATGCACATATGGGAAATTTGACTTCTGTTCTGCAGATTAATCAAAGCCAAACTTTTCGAGATGACTGTCCTGAATTCACAGACGAAAATTTCTCTTTTCTAACACCATTCATGTTTGCATTTGCACAGTTTTTTACTTTCACATATGATATGCAAACCATGAAAGAGTTCATGCAAAGATGGAGTAACAATGATATAAGTCTTATGGAATTTGAAAGAGGTAGACTCAAGGTAGCCCAGTGCAAAATTAGAAAACCAGAAGCGACCGATGCCTACAAGGGAAAGGAAAAATAAGATCTAATTATATTTATTGATTCCTCCAATTTTTAGCCCGATTGCTCCTTAATTCAATAGTTGTGGTTTACCACCTACTAATTGTTTTTCTTTCTAATTAGTAGAATCAGTTGAGCTTGTAAACCAAGCCCTCAAATTTAGTTATCTTTTAGAAAGAGGGTGCTAAGGATATCGATGCACAAAAAGTTAGGAGATTACATTATAAAAAGAGGGTGGCAAGGACATTGATACACAGAGTTAGGATCATTAATTTTCAATTAATTTTTAGAAGGTGATAAACTGATACAAGAGCGACTTTCAATGACAGCTACAACTTCTACACCTCAATCTTAAGCTAGTTGCTAGGGATCTATACTAGAGAAACTACAAAAATAGAAGAAAAAAGGGCATACATGAAAGCTATTTACTCTTCCTCTTGTTATTTATTTTGCAGAGGGTTTTTCGTAAACAAGTCCACCTTGCATCAAAGATTAAAACTTTAGACCATTTGGGCATCTTTGTTCACTCTCTGCCTAGGCCTGTCTGAACTCTGAAGTAAACATTTTTTTAAACATGCATGTTTTAATTAGACCCAAATTGACAAAAGGGGTTGCTCGGTGGAAGCGCTCTCCACCTCCAACCTTAAGCCACCTTCAAATTGTGGGTTCAAGTTGACAAGGGGGTCAAAAGACAAAAGGCGGGTAAAAGATATTAGACCCAAATCCACCTTTCATCTTGCCTAAGCTGTGTGAACTCTAAAGTAAACATTTTGTCTAACACCTAATGTGAATGTATTAATATAAAGAACCAAATCCATTTTCATCAAAGATTAAAATTTTAGACCAATTGAGGCATCTTTGTTCACTTTCTGCCTAAGACTGTCTGAACTCGGAAGTAAACATTTTAACCAACACCTAAACATGAATGTATTAACAAAGAATCAACACCCAAGGGTGTGGTCTAGTAGTCAATAAAATGGGTTGAGAACCATGCTTTCTCAAGTTCAAACCCCCTCAGAGACAAAAAGCACTAGACGACTTCTCCTAATCTTGATGGACAAAATTACTTGGTACCTGTTGCTTGTTGCTAGTGAAAGGTAACATGTATTTCATGGAATTAGTCGAGTTGCGTGTAAGCTAGCCCGAACAACAATAAATAATAAAGAACCAAATCCATCTTTCATCCAAAGATTAGAACTTTAAACAAATTGGTCATCTGTTTTTCCTAACCCTGTGTGAACTCTGAAGTAAACATTTTGTCAAACATTTGACATGCATGTTTCAATAAACCCCAAATCCACCTTTCATCAAAGATTAAAACTTTAGACTAATTGAGCATCTTTTTTAGCCTAAGCCTCCCATAACTCTGAAGTAAACATTTTTTCTAACACATGTATTAATAAAGAATCAAATCCATTTTCATCAAAGATTAGAACTTTTAAACCAATTGGGCTTCTTTGTTCATTCTCTGCCTAAGTCTGCATACAAATCTTTAAGCTAAATGCTTACACAGAGAAGGAGAAGTGGAAAAGTATTCTTACAAAATTGATGATGGTTAGTTGTTGCAGATAGAGAGGAGACTCCAACAGGTTTGTTGTTGCAGAATACTAACATTTGTTCAAAGCGTTTTTAAAAATCGAATCCAAATTGATAATTCGAATAGATTAAAAAGTTATTGATTTATTTTTAATGAGTTATTGATTTAAAGATTTTGATCTTTTTATTATTAGGGTTATTGGTTCAAACATTTAAAGTTTTTTTCAGGATGTGTTAGTATTATTTTTAAGCAATATATTTGCTCCGTCCAGTTTTATTTGTCATATTATATTTTTCGAAAGTCAATTTAATTAATTTTTAAATTAAATTAAATTACAATAATTTGATATTTTAAATAAAAAATTTAGATATTCAAAAATTATATGAAAAATACTACAAATTGCAACTTTTTTGCATGATATGATGAAAAAATATATCTTAAAATGTTAGTTAAAGTTCTTATATTTGACTCTAAAAATAGAAATCATGACAAACAATAGTGGACGGAGGAAGTATAATTTATCGATTCATGTCATCGTGTTTCTAAATGATTTTCAATTATTTATTTATTTTCATCAAATGTTAACGATTAACCCGATAACTGATAAGTTAATATCTTAATGGATCTTAACGGTTTAACACGTCTACAAAACAATAAATTTCAAAATCAAGCCGAACCGACTCATACACAGCTCTATTTGACAATTCACATTTTAAGTGTATAATATCAAATAGAATATGTATACAAATCTAAATACTCTCTCCGTCTGGTATTATTTGTCATGATTTCTATTTTTAGTCAAACTTTAAAAATTTTGACTAACATTTTAAGATGTATTTTTTCATCATATTAATATACAAAAAATTGTAATTTATAATACTTTTTATATAGTTTTAGTATATCTAATTTTTTTTATTTAAAATATAAAATTAATGTAATTTAATTTACCTTTGATAATTAGTCAAATTAACTTTTGACGAAATATGATAAATAATTCTGAAATAAGGGAGTATTTAGTTATACGCACCAAAATTGACATTTCGATCCGAATCATATTAAAAAACACATTTATATATTATATCAATAAAATCCTCTTCTTCCATGTAACAATTTCATGGCGGGAAAAGAAACCTAAAACCCCCAAAATCATCTTTCAGCATTCAGCCAAACACACACAGAGAGGGAAAAATGGCGGAGATAGAGAAGCAGAACAAGGAGAAGGAGAAAGTAGTAGCAGAAACAACAGTGCAAATCGATCAAGAGGGTCTTCCCAAGACTATTGTACGTAGGCTTGTGAAGGAAAAGCTTTCTCAGCTATCTACAGATACTGATATCTCACTTCTTCGTGACTCGCTTCTTGCTTTCTCTGAAAGTGCTCGAATTTTCATCCATTACCTCTCCGCAACGTAAGGTTTAATGGGTTTTGCAGATTAGTTTCAATTGTTTCTTATTTTTGATAAATTTCAATTAATTCCTGGAAATTGATAAAAAGGGTTGGAGATTATAGGTGTTGTTTTGAATTTTTTGATCCGGAATTCAAATGGGTTTTTGTTAAATTTTTGTTCTTTTACTGATTATTTATGGATTCAGTCTTAAAAAATTGAAATTTAGGATTGTTTGTTTTGTTGCTAAAAGGTAATAGGGAAATTTCTTATTTTTGTGATCTGGGATGTGTATTGGGTATTATTTAATTGATGATGACGAAACCTGCTGCTGCTATCCTTTGGGTGTGCACAGTGTAAACCTCGCTTTGCTCCAGTGCAATAGACGTGAGAGGTAGACTGCACTAGGGAAATCATATGTGATGAGGTTAAAGCAGAAGTTCAACCCCTTGTTGTATTAGGTATTACATTTTAGTTAATCAGCTCACATACATCAATTTTTGAGCGATTAGGTCGGACTAACCCTAAGAGGTAGAATTGTCTTGTTTCTTAAAAGAAGATTTGGTGCTTTTGAATTCCTGTGAGTTTAAAGGATTTTGATTTAAAATGTCATCCTTTTGCTGATCTATGGTGAAGTTATTGAGTATTTAGAGGAATTGATCTAAAGCTGAAAATTAGGATTGTGTTGATGATATTGGCGTGTTGTTAAAAGAACTTTGGGAACTCTGTGAAACAGTGTAATCTAGGATTTAAAGGGTTCTGTGTATTAGCTATTTCTTTTACTGATTGATATCTAAGTTTTAGTTGATTAGTAGGATGAACACTAAAAGGTGGGGATTTGTGAAAAAGAAGTGATATATTGTGATTCTAAGCTAGTGCTGGAGTGTGAATGAGGTTATTTATTGGTTGATGTAAAACATGATAAGGCTGCTTTGTGTTGACAGTTGAGGAAATGAAGAGCAAGTTGGATTAGATATCAGTGATGATACAGAAAGATGGAAAAATAATTATGTTTTCGTGTTTCTCTTTTGCGATATTTCGCTTCAATGAATGATCTCATTTGCAATGTGCAATTGCAGTGCTAATGACATATGCAGGGAGTCTAAGAGGCAAACGATAAATGCAGAAGATGTGTTAAAGGCCCTTGAAGAAATTGAGTTTCCAGAGCTCATTGAGCCTCTCAAAGCTTCTCTTGAGGGTCAGTTGCTTTTCATTGTTCTAAATTTTTTCGACAAGTCTGTATTTTTCTTGTCATGAAGCTGAACACTTTCCATCGTAGGCTACATACTCCTTTTATCCACTGATTGTTGCATACAATCACAGATCAACATTGGGATCAGATATCTTGATTGTTGTGTCTATTTAGTTTTTATATGTTACTTCCAGTTTTATGAGAACAATGTGCTACAATAATGAATAGTATCTCAATTGGCAAAACCAAGTGTTGAAATTTAATGAGTAGTTATCATTTATGTGATTTCTCTTATTCTCTTCTTTTGCTTGAAAGCATCAACAATTTTCTTCTACTAAAACTAAGTATATTATTAATGAACTATCTGTGAGAGGTGGGCTCGCAAAAGATGATTGTTTACTTCCCTTTACCACATAATACATCCATCGAGTTAAATACTGTCATTGGCTGGTAACGTAGTGTGATCCGGTGTATGATGCTTGATCGCTTGTTTAGGTTTGCAGGTAAACATATTTATACTAGGATGAACATTGTTCTGCTAAAGCCAAAGTAGTGTTATGGCCTCATTAAGTTGGAGGATGACACTTGTTGAGGTTTCTCTTAGTAAGAATAGATTGTGTTGTTGAAACTTTAATGTTACCTTAGTAACAAGATAGAGCTAGAGTACCACATATGTTAGTATAAATTGATCAAATCCCCTTGCATTACTATGGAAAGCTGAGGTGTCTTCTAACTTACTCTAAAAATCTCACTCCCACCAAATAAAAAAGGGCGAAAGAAAGCCTAGAATGTTAAGATCTATCTGCTTCTTCTTGCTGCTAACACTAACATTTACTTTGTACATATGTAGATCAAAGGAGAAGTAAAAGTCGGTAATAAGCCAAATATGCCCATTGTGTTGTGTTAGGGCATAGAGCTTCAAAGAATTGAATAGTTAGTGAGAATTATGGTCAAAGATCTTCCAAGCTGTATCAGAGTAGCATATGTGTCAATCCACCAGGTCTAAAGCTAATGTTGTTGTTTATTTAATATGGTAAAAGTTCTATTTGTTAGGTACTAAGGTACCCAGAAGGCACACAAAAGTATGACAACAACATAGCCCCCTACATTCTACAATAGATTCAAGCTACATAATTTCCAAGTGAATCCAAGTAATCCAACCATATACTGCTCCATGTTCTCCCTCTTCACACCCAAAAAACAAACTATGCAGGCGCAGGTTCTTGACCCTACAATATATGATTCTTTACTCTCAAAACAACAAGCATTATTTCCTTCAGACCAGAAAAGGTTGATTGCCTTCGTCTCCTGGCTATTATCGTCGAACAGATGTGAAACTGTGTTACATATTTCTATTAGGTTTGTCCAGAAATACTCTATAAAGGTCAAAACAACAAGAAAGAGCTGAAATTAGAAAATAAATCCTCATATTTGAAGACTGAATTTTTGAGAGTTGCCTGGCACGCTAGCTCTCTTTACACTAGACGAGTTGAGCATATTAGTGCTTATTGAACACTTTGAGTCACTAATCTCTTTATCGGTGTTAAACACCAAGTCTAGCAAATTTACAACTTTAGTAGTGCATCTCTATATAGAGAGTCCTAAAAAACAAGGTCCTGACTTTGAGCTGGAGGGAGAGGGAGAGGGAGTAATTATTTGGACAGATTAAGTTTTAACATTTGGGCTTATTAATCATCCTCTTCATATGAATTAGAAGAAAAAACTGGCTCATTGATATTTGTAACCCTGACTTGTCTGGGATCGATCATTGTTGATTCTAATTGATCTCTCAATTCGAGTTTCCTGCTGTGATAAGTTTCAGACTTGGTTAAACATATATTATTTGTTTGTCATATGTGTTACATCCTCGAATTGTTAAATTCAGAGAACTCTGTGCAATATCAGATGGATACAATATATGATAACTAATAGATTCTTGGTTTAACTGCCTTCCGTGATCTGATTGGAGATGAGGCAATATTTACTGTAGTGATGAAATGGACTTGCACCTATCTTTGCTTTACATATTCTTCTCTCTTTTTACAGGATTCAGAGAGAAGAACTCTAAAAGGAAGTCAGCATCATCTAAGTCCCCAGAATCTAACAAAAAGGCCAAGCCGAAAGAGCCTGTGGAAAATGGGAAGGGTAAGATGAAAGAACAACCCTCAGGTAACGAAAATGAAGATGCACAAGCTGAAGAGGAAGTCAATGAAGTTGAGGATAGTGTTGATGATTAACGAGATTATTGTTTGCGCTTGCCTTTCTTCGTTAGACATTTTACTCATGCCTTGTTAACCCCCCCAGAAAAATGTAATCTTATCTTGGATGCAAAGTTAACAAACAGTTTGTGTAGAGCTTTATTCTGGAGTAAAATGAAGTTCTTTGGGAATTTGTTGTCCTTTTTGTCCATCCTCGTGTTCGATGTGTTTATTTATATCATGATTTTTCGATTGTTTCATCTCATTTTTTTTGTATATTAGTCGATGAATTTTTTGGAACATGTGTCATGGACTCTGTTTGAGTTCAAATTTTGTGGATCCATTGATAACGACTTACTAAATGATATATACAATTTTTAAAATGGACATGACTTTTTTGAAGTTTGTGTCACAATCTACACGTCCATTGAACACAAAGGCTTGGATAACTACGTCTTCGTCCCAAACAAATTGAGACTACTACAGGAATTCTCACTGACCATGTAGTGTTCAATTTTGAACAACAATCATATGAATGAACATACCTTTGGAACTAGAAAATTATGTTACTGCTGCAACACTATAACAGTTTACTGAAGATCAGGCAACAACAGTAAATATGCAAGGGAAAAACCTATACCAAAGCAGAATCGTGGTTGTTTAACGAGGGTGCAGAGGAGACATCAACAATTCCATATAAGACGCTAAAGTTGCTTATTAAACGCTGACAGGAGAACGAGCCATAATGATTGCTGCAAAAATATCACTGAATTGGTGTACACAGTAGGAAGAATGGTTGTTTGCTAATGTTTAACAGACATTCAAAGGGGTGACAGCATACAAGAAGACAAGTTAAGATGAGATGGAAAGGAAAACGCGAGGATGAATCCATCCACAATCATCAGAGATTCACTATTTTTCCAACTTATGTAATCATTTGTCTGTTTTCTCCCCCTCTTCCTCCTTCTCACCATATCGGCGCTTAAACTTTGCAATCTGACCAAGACTTTGAGCCATCTGACGCCTTGCTCTTATGTGATAAACCTTGCCTGTTTGGTGTATTTTACTCATCATAACATGCATCAACCGTCCACTTTGCGTCACGTAGGATATCCATTGCATTTGAGGGTGAATTCCTTTCTTCATTTTTTTTCCTGAAAATGAACTTACAATTCAGTAGCAACATAGTCTTCCTTACAAACTAATCCAAGTTTGGTATAACAAATAGCCTTTTTTTGGGTCAACTAGATTCTTTTATATGAGAACTCAATTTAGCTTTCATCAGAACAATGTGAAGTACAAGAGATTTCCTCACACTGGCTAAATTAGATACTTCCCCGACCCTAGCCTCAAACAAACAACATCACAGATTGCAGTCTAGGCTATATGCTACAGCCTGCTAAAGCCTTTAAATGAAGAATCAGAGATTGGGAAAAGACAAATTTCTAAGAAAAAAAATAACGAAATGATATTCTGTTAACTCTGGCAAAAAAGACACTAACGGTGAATGGATAAAATCCCATATTTGGGCTGTAACATAAAAACTACTAAGACTGAATTTTGCAAAGCCAAGAATATTTTCCCGTCCACTACTACTTTCAGTTTCTCCCTCTAAATCCAGAAATAGAGCCTTAATTTAGTAACATCAGAGGACAAAGGCAGAGGCTAAAGCAAACACCAAATTTTCACTGAAAAGAGTCTAATGAAACAACAATAGCAGGAGAGCACAACTACAAAATTCTTCATTCTTGCACCTCATTTCTTCATAATATAATCTTTTCTTTTTCCCTCTAAACCTTTTCCCTCTTAAAGAATACCTTATTCCTTGTAAGAAAGGAAAAAATAAAAAAACAAAAGAAGTTCAATAATGAAAATAAACATGGAACCATTATCACCGATATGGAAACTCTACTATTATACACAAAAATATTGATTCTTATCCAATTAGAATTTGAATATCCTTTATTAGCAATCTAAAAGCCAGATTAGAAAACTATCACAACTTAGGGGTGTTTGATCATCAAAATGCCTTATAAAACACTTTCTCTAGGAAAACAAGTTCCTTAAATACGAGGAAACTGACTTCCTCAATTAAACTAGGGAAAACATGTTCAATATAACATTCCAAGTTCATTGTAGTCTACTCCCCACCCACCCAACCTTCCACCTCTTGACCATCCCACCCCACCCCACCCCCGAATCCCCAATCCCCACCCTATCCTACCCCAATAGTGTTTTGTTAGATTACATAAAAATGCTCACAAGGGGGTCGCAGCTCAGTTCTTCGGATTTGTAAAAGTGTGCACCAAACACCCAACCGAACTAATTCAGTTTTTTCATGCAAATGAGGACCAAATTATCAAAGTATTCAACCAAATTCTTCGTACTTTAGTAAAATTCCACATTTCATCACATTTTCATACTAGTTCATACAACAAAATCACAAAGAAAGCAAATGAGTAGGCATTTCAAACCAAAATCAAACCGTTTATTGAGGCAATTTAACAAACAGGTATTAGGCATTTCAAACCAACATCAAACAGTTTATTGACGCAATTTACCAAACAGGTATTAGGCATTTCACGACTCACTATCCTAAATACAAACATAGCTTTAATCAACTGTCTATCATGATTGCAATATAGAATCATCCACAAAAATACTACTGAAATAACAAATTTGAACTCAGAGAAAAAAAAATTCGATGGAGACACAAAAATACTGAATCACATAACTAATCATAACAAAATGTTTTAGGGTTTAGGCTTAATCATTGTAATCTAAAGACAAGTGAACTTACAACAAGATCACCGGAAAAATTGACCGGAGAATTAGCAAGTTTGCAGAAGAAGAAGAAGCAGTAGTGTAGTTTGGGGTTCGAATTTATTGAAAGAGGATTTTGTGGGCTAAGTGTAAGTTTGATATAAGCCCAAACCATTTTGTCAGCAAAGCCCAACAAAATAGATCGGACAAACGTTCAAGGTCAAAAGTCAAAACTATTAAAATCGAAAATTTACTCAAAAAGTCAAAATTTCAAGAGTGTCAATACTTGGACCAATCTCGGTCCTGAGATAATTCGGTTTGTATCTGATGCGGGTGTTACAGCATTGTAAATAATCGGGAAGGATGCACGTCTAATGTATCAGTTGATCATCGGACCGATCTCAAACCTGAGAAAATTCGATTCATATCTAGCGTGGGCATTAGAGCATAGATAAGAACTTTCCCTAAAATGAGAAAACTGGGAAGGATTCACCTCTGGTGTATCGGTTATTATGTCCACTAAAAACGCTTAACCATAAGGAACGAATAATTACGAAAGCAAAAAAGAAAGCGAGTTAGACAAATTGAAAGCACTTCGGACAAAACGAGACAAATGGCGTAAATAAATCTCTTTTATCGATAACCTTAGTTCAATCAATAGAATATTGATTAATACATAATTGATCGAACACTACTTGAAAACCACCTCATCTCTAAGACCATTATTGTAAAAATCATCCGGTTTAGAGAACTTTATTTCCACAACACTGAACTTGTCACTTCAGATTGATTATAAAGATGGTTGTAAGTACAACTGAAGCTCTCGAGTTTGAGTCCGGAAAATGAAAAGATCACCTTTGAAAGGGAGCGTTTTACCCACCAAAAGTGAGACTTACAATCAATTTGCATATGCCAATGCACCAAAAGAACCAAATGTGTGAATTAAGAAAACAACAGAAAACCTGACAAACAACAAAATTCTGGTTCAAAACACAGCTATTTATTCTATATTTAAGGTATCAACCCAAGAAAAAGATAATAGTTTGATCCAGCTTCTGGTACAAATTTTGAATGAGCAAATCTACTGTCTAAAGCTGAACAGGGAAACATATAACGATACGGTCTTGGGAGGTGACACCGGTACAACTGCTCTGAGTAAGTCAGAAATACTTGCTGTGATGCTACATGTAACCCTTTGTTGCAAAAGTTTGCACTTGTTCATTGGTTGTCGATGATATAACTGTTTTTTGTCGAATTGTACAGTGAGTTTGGAGGTGTACCTACTTCCTGTCATAACCTGTGGTGTTGAAAGATGGATGCAACTTATTTCAAGTACTCCAATGTGCTTTGGTTAATCTCATCGAGGAATGAGACGAAACCCATGACACTTGTAAAGCCACTTCCTTCAACGTCTTGTTCCTCTATTAGATAATTCTCAAACGTCGTTGCATCATCCTGCCCTCCCTTGATAAATGAAAGTCTCGGTGTAATACACCTCTCTTGCTTAAGCTTGTTTATTGTTGTTCTCAGTAAACCTGGTGATCAACATCAAAGTTCACATCTCAAAAATGCACCATTAAGGTTCCAGTGATACCTAATGTAACAGTGAGAAGATATTTGTAACTTACAGTCCTGAGGTGGCGGAAACGGAAGTGAAGGTTCTGCTGTCGAAGCATAGAACACAATGAGATTTGTGAATGCATCAAGGAAAAATATTGAACTGCCACTTGTAATCAGTGCAGCACGGCTGAGGGAATGTCGAGGATATGCTTGCTTATCCGGTGAGGCATATGAGGTTAACAATGGATATATAGCACGACTAAGAGAAGAAGGTTCTAGAGCACTGCATCAAAAGTCCAAAGTCGTTAACAATAAGATTTACCACCCATCACCCCACAAAAAATTGACAGCAAATCAAAATATCACAATATAAGAAGTGAAGGTCATCATTTAAACACAAGTTGAAAGGCCATATTTCCTCTTTCTCTTCTTTTATCTTTTTATGTAGTGACAGATACTGTGATTGTGTGCACTCCAGAGACAACATATAAAGTTCTCTTATGTATACCACCATTATAACCCAATGAACTGTTGAAGATATGTTTTAAGTAGGAAACTGAAATAAGGTGGCATCTCTATTTGACCAAATCTTTTGGAGTAAGATGTAAATACTACACGTGTCACTCCAGAGATGATAGTTCATCTTTTACTAGATAACAAGTTAATGAAGAACTTTGTGTCTTTGTGAACGGAAAAAAAAGTTTGGTATCACTATGTGTCTATGTCCATAACCATACTAAACTAGGTAGTGCTAAAAAAACTATACTTGAACTTTGATCCCTTTAATCCAGACTTTTAAAGTATTGCCAGATACCTCTTTCAGTAGAATGCTTGAAGAGACTTCCAAAGAGACTTACATATTCAAATCCCAAAAGTTGCATAGAAAGATAACCTTATAAGTTATATGTATATGAAAACTTACCCAACGAATTATATGACAAGTCCATTCATGCATAATATTTTCATAACCATGCTTTTGTCAACTGGAGAAGGGAAGAGAGAACTACAAGACTTTCCCTTCTCATGTTTGCCTACAGCAAAGAATTGGAGAGATAATTTCCCTTTCTGGCCCCTTTGGCCTTTTCCTTAGACTAAGGTTGTTCATCACTCTCTTGCTCTTTCCTCGGAAGTCTTAAACTCTCTGATATAGTTCCTTGACTTCCTTCATACAATACTGAAATCCAACTTCGAAAAGCATACTGCCATCTTATCCCATTGTCATAGATCAGATTTGTCTAAAAGCTCCTCCCTTTTTTCAAATTTTGTTGTCTAAACACTCCCTTCTCACATTGCTTCTGCTAGCAGCCTCTCAGGTCATAAATCAGGTCCTTGCTCCTCTTTTCCTTCTTTCTACTTTCCTTTTCTTTTCCTTCCCTTAGTTTCCAAACAAACATTTATCTAAGAATGCATTCTGCATATCTTATTTCGAGTTGAAACTTAAAAACAAGTATTCAGTAGCTAAATTAGTTTATTCCAATGTCATAATCTCTTCCCATATCCAATATAACCCCCATCTCCCCCTCCCCCCCCAAAAAAACCGAGGAATTAAAGAACTGAAACTCTAATCTTATGAGCTTAGTAAGAAAATAACCCACATGGAATATATCAATACCTAAAAAGACACTGAAGATATATTCGGTAGTCAGGATGCACGCCTTCTTCGTGTAAACGGAGAAGAGGATTTCGTAATAGAGCAAAAACCAAGCGGGGTAAAGGCTGCAGTTGAGGACATTGGGAAAATGCAACATCAATGTGAACGCCACTTGAACCTCCATGCCCAGACTGAATAAGTTTACAAGCATCATTATACTGAGCTGTAAGAATAACAAGCCAATCATGAAGTAACATTCTGCCCTCTCGAACACCTTGCTCCAACGAGGCTAGAATAACCTAAGAACAAGGAGAATTATTCAGCACAAGTAAAGAGTAAACTTATCCTGCAATTCAGAAAAGCATGATTTGGTATATTAATAATAATGGGGCAACTGTAGTATATAAACCAAACAAGGAAAGACATGATATGTTTGATCTTAGACAGATATATCTAATACTCTACCAAATAGTTTTAGCTTACAATTTGATTTGACGCATTTCAAGAGTTCCTCTCATTTTAAAAGAGTAACTCTCATTTTATCATATTTTTTCCTATGACAGAAAAGAAATTTTTTGTGAAGTTTGTAATCATTCTGCCAGATTGTGATATCAATGCATTAATCGGTATAATCTAGATCGAATTTTGTTGTAATATTGGGAAAACAAATTGAACTCTTGAAGTTTAGTTTCCAACTGATCAAACAGTTTGTGAGGTTTTCAGATAATGCATATAGGTAAACCACCAAAGTGCAGCAAGTTCATCATAAGTTGCTGTATCTTCACTTCTACAGCTCAGATAGTCTAGTTAATAGCCCTGATGAATTTGCGTTGAAGAGAAACATGAAGCCAAGTAAGACATACCTTGTGGACAAGTAATGAAAGCACCACTTCAGAATCAACACAGTCATAAATCTCATTTATGCTATGACCTACTCCAAACTGAAGAGTTCGAATCCTTAATCTCTTTTTGAGAGAATGCTTTGCTCTGCACAACACATCCACTGCTTAGAGCATATCTAATAGAAGATGATTCAAAGGGTATCCATCAGAAAAAGAACAGCAAAAGGAGTTTTTCCTGGCTCAAAGCTAGAGAACTACAAATTATAGAAAATGTTTTAGAATTAAAGAAGAAAAAGAAAGTAAAGAGAAACTACAGTAATGCAACATAACTAAGAAATGGCCAGATCCAACTGCAATTCAGACAAACATTAATTCCAGAATTCTCTACTTCTAGAACCACCATCCATTTGCTGTCATAAGTACTTAGTTCACTTGCAAAATTTTCAATTGAATCAACTTTTAAATTGGGAACAAATAGGTACCAAACACCATATATAATAGGTGGCTCTTCAAATATACACTGCTAAAACATTTAAGCACCCAACCACCAAGGGCGAACTAGAACCAAACTTCTGCCCAGCCACTTGTCTAATATAATGACATACTTTATGGTTCTTGTTTTTTTGAGTTCGACTAGGTGAGAATCAATACTCATATTTATATAAGAAACATATTAGTTGATGGTCACTGCTACCTGAAAGGTAGTAAAGCAGCAAAAAGGCCTCTTGTAAGAACACTGTTACCTTGTTGTAGTATTTGATCCTGCATTTGCTAGTTCATCTGGTGGGACAACAACAGTATACTGAAAAGCAATTTGCAGCATAGGCAATTCTGAAGTATGCCTGCAGAAGAAAACCATTCTTGTATTATTCCGTAAAAATTCTAGCTCACACAAATGATTTTCACTGACATTGGCAAAAATAATGCTTACAAGATGCAGTGGAACACATAAAGAAATTGGCCCAGAGCAGAAAATAAAGAAAATTAATGAACTTCGAAAATGATATAGTTATCAGTATGTATCTACCAAACTTATTTTAATCAGATAACTTTATTAATACATGAAGATGGTTCTGCTATACATAAAGCTAATACATGTATATTTCAGACTTCCCTAATCTATGCAACAAATAATTCCTTTACAACCAAAAAAAAGGAAGAGATTTTGATGGTTTGTAATGATTTTTTAAGAACAGTCTTCTACATCTTTTATCTACTCTCTTCCAGCTCGGTAATCCTCCAAATTGTGATAGTCTGCGACTGCATCAGATGTTCAACATGTATAATTTTTATTTATTTTTGACAAAGGTAACAGTGTTCAACATGTATAATATCACAGCATATATTGGTCAGTTGGGATTAAGGTAGGTGAATGTGGAGGCACAAGGCATGGAATGCTGCTCCGCACTTAGTGGATTCTTTGGAGGGAAGGAATAGCAGAGTTGTTGAAAGTATAGAGATGAACTTTGTACAATTGAGGAACAGCCTCTTATCATGTACTCCCTTCTCCTTTTAGTTGTCATGTTGCGCTTTTCAAAAGTTAATTTGACTAATTTTCAATGCTAAATTAAGTTACCTTGATTCAATATTTTAAACTAAAAATTTACATATTCAATAACACTGCAAGAAATACTATAGATTGCAATTTTTTTGCATATCATATGATGAAAAGATACATTTAAAATGTTAGTCAAAGTTCTTAACTTCATATCGTTTGACTCTAAAAAGGGAAACCATGACAAATAGAAAGGAACAGGGGAGTATATTCTTTTGGTGCACCCATGAGATTCCTTTTGTATAAAAGATTGTGTGCCAGACATAGAAAAACATATCTTTTTCTAAGTTTCCTACTTTTGGTATACTTCTTGATACAAGTGGTTTTGTGCCCATATATTTAATAAAATTTATTACTTTTTTCCAAAACACAGAGTCTGGGGTTTATGAGAGAACCTTACATCCTAAATTGAATTTAAATTGTTAGTGAATATAATTTGTCGAACTAGTCTAAGTTATATACACAATGTTCTTTTAGGACCATGTCAAACGTTCAAAAATGTACCAAAATGAGAAGTGTCAGAGATATTGGAATGGAGAAAACAATACTTCAAAAATGTCAGTAAGGCCAACATACAGCTTCGCTAAAGGGGCCAATAGCACTACTTTAAACAAATGTGGTTTCTAATGCAAAGAGATGAAGTATCAATTCTCTAGCCAAACATAGTTCCATGTAATCTTTGTGTGAAATAAAACAATGAGCATAAAACTTAATTTGGAAAAGGAGACAAGAAGTAGAAGATGTATTACCTGGAAAATCCAGCACTATTCACAAACTCAAAATCATAGGCATATGTCGCGAAAGAATCACAACAAATTATGTGTTGGACATTTTCATATTGTGGATCTGGGAAGAAATGCCCATACTGTTGGGAAATAGTGCAAGTCTTATGAGCCAATCAAGATAGTAGAATAAGAACCGGTGGGAATAAAATACAAGAAGAAATCTTACAGAATGACTCTGCTGGAATTCAGACGAAGTCCTCAGCCTTAGGACACAATTAAAAGCATATGGTCGACTTAACATGCGGTACCTGTCAGAATATCATTCTAGTGTTATGTAAACAGATCAATGTAACCTCAGGAAACAAAAAAAATGATTCTTACTAATGTGTAAATTTGTATACTGCTAACAACCTCATTTACTCAATAAATGACCCGTCAATGACAAGTCTTCGACCAACTAATCCTTCAGGCATCACCTAAGGCTTACTTACATCCTTCATATCAACATCACACTAACGAAATCCCTCAGATTCGCAAAACTTAACACGAAATATATTTCAAAAACACCGAGTTCTCAGAAACTGCTCTCCTGCTTTCTCTTTTGTTTTATTTTTCTTTACTTTAGCTTTTACATACATATCTGATTTAAATTTGAGGATTTATGTTTCCCAAACAAACAGTCATCTATTATTTACATATAAAAATCACCAATTCACCATCTGAGATCCTGGGGGGGGGGGGGGGGGGGCATGTAGAACAACACTATAACTGGAAGTCAGATAAAAAGAAAAGGGCAGCTCGGTGTCCTAAGCACCCACTAAAACTGAAAAGATATGTCATAAAAAAATTATCCACTAATCCCCAACACAAGAAAGAGAAAGAAACTGTTAAAAAGTGAAAACGTATTCTGAGTTGGCTAAACCAAAAGCCAGATGCCTGTTTTCCTTGCCATAAAAGAACACCTATTAGAAGAAAAATATAGCCACTCAATAAAGAGAAAAAACGAAAAAACTCCAGGAGCAGCACAGGGTACCATCCTTATAAGATCAAGTAATAAATAATAACCACAATAAAAAGCTAGAAATATGACACATCCCTAGATTACCGCAGCAGCTTCCTGAAAAGCAAATCCAACTTAAGCAATTACCAGCATGTCGTTATTCAGGAGTCCTCTTTGAAGTAAAATGAATGCGCAATCACGGGGAAAAGCTAAAATCAAGAAGGGTCTTAGGATTTCATGCCCTAACTTGAGCTATCCTAATGAGAGAGGTTGGCACACAATTGAACCTTCTCATATGAATCCCTAGTTGATGCATCCACAAATTAGCAAGGGGAAATCTAAGTGTGCATATTGGTGAAAGTTAAAACCAAGAAAGCTTGTTCGGCAAGAAGAAACACCCAACTGGATATTCTGCATATTGTCTCTGTGAAACAAAGCCACAGCGCTACTTTTTGCGTTAGATTTTATGGTCAGCTGGACACTTTCATTACAAGCAATCAGTGTGTCCATCAAAAAGAGAGAGAAAAGTTAATCAAGGGGTTTTTGAGTACAGTTCTAAAAACTTGAGGGATGTGTTGTGGCGGTGGTATTCCTTTTCCATTTCTTTTTGGGTGGTGGAGGGAGCGGTCAGACTTAAGGAATGAATTAGATTACAAAATTCACCTACATTACATATTCATAGCAATAGCAAGTAGCATACTCACATGTCTTGAGGAAGTGTGGAGTCATCAGTGCTCGTATACAAAAATAAGGAGCCTCCACTCTCAATACTCAGAAACTTCAATGATGCCAAGTCAGTATACTCATTTGTCACAGCAAATATGTCTACACAAACACCTGATTGCACAGCCACGGCAGCCTATTGAAATATATTTTAATGCTTGATGTTCAAATGTAAATTAGCTAAAATAAATAAGTCAAAAACTATGCTAGTACCAGATCTTTATAGAACGGAGTTTGTTCGGGAAGTAAAGCTCGATCTGCATCCTCTCGTCTACTAGCGTACTGCTCTCCATATCGTCTTGTATCTAGTTGGCCAGCTCCAATATCAGGAGCACCCGAAAGAAAAGCAAAAACTCTAGCTGCATTCCAATTGGGGAAAGAACAACAAAGACACTGAGTATTATATCTTTGGGCAAGATACTATGGAACTACTAATTTAGGGGAAATATTCTCATATTGCAGCTGTCCACATTGGAAAAAGGTTGATCCAAACGGTAACAAAAACCAACCTAACTAGAGGTGCATCATTCATTGTAACTGACATAAAGAAAGAATCTTCATTGTAACTGACACAAAGACAGAAGTGTGAAATTGTCATACCTAATGCAAATGTATTTCCATATTCTGATCCAATATAATTGAAAAGGGCTTCCATTGCAGATCCAAAACCCCTTCCACCCAGGAAAGCTCCATCTAGCCCTTGACCTGCACCTGATGTCCTTTCCCATGAAGTTGTTGGCCTCAATGTTTCAAGTGCTGACGCTATGCGGTCCTTACAAGTATCCACCTACAATAAATCACTGATTTAGGGCTAGTGCATGCTCATCCATTTTGACATTGAACACTCCAACTAGAAAAAGAAAAGCATTGGCAAAGAAATTAAACAAACGTACTGGAGCTAAGAATGAAGATAGGGGCATGACATCCTGAAGTTCCATAGACAAGGTACCATCAGAATCATGAGGAATGAAAACATTCTTCACCACTGGAATGGGGCCTTGAACATCATACAAACCTATTTTATGGCTGAATGTGGCCAAGCCAAATAGTGATCCAGGCCCAAGAGCTTGATAAAAAGACAAAAGAAAACAAAATTTTAAATTCCCTCCAGTACAGAGTATAAACTTATATTCAAAAGATTCATCAATAACCAACCTTCTAAAGCAGCTAAAAGGGCACTTTTAACAAGTTCCAAAAACTCCTCGGATGCTGCATCAGAACTTAACACCAGTTAATTCATAATAGCAAACATTCTACATATCTTCTTACCACAAAATACATCAATTATTACTGTAAAACCTAAGATAGCTCTAAATGATCAGCAGAAATACAGTACGCAAAGTGAAGATTGATGTCAAAAAAATTTAACTATGATGGTGTATACACAAATATGCATTAATATTATATGTGCCTGAGTGTGCTTTGAGACTACGATCCAGTTTCAGCTATTTTTACCTTTTTCTTTAACATGAGTTTCAACTATTTTGACATACACACTGAAACAAGAAACACCGAGCTTTTAAGTTCTTTCAGGAAATTAACTGAGCACGTCAAGACAAAAGGCAAATCAAACAAGTATTGAGATAATTTATAACAAAACTTTGAGGATAAAGCACTTGATCCATGCATGATAATCGAGTGATATTACATTCGTCCACATGACAGAAATATGATATTCAACAAATAAGCCAATAACAAACAGGTATTAATGAGCACTTAACATTGTGTGGTTTCAAAAATTGATGGACCAGACTTTGAGTTTAACAATGTGCACAAATGAACATGTTTTATTCATAATAATGATATGACATTCTTCCCCATGACTTGGATATGGTATTCAATAAATAAGCTAATAACCAGACAGCTATACCAAATTAATACCTTTTTCTTGATAAAGCTACGAAATAAATACTCTTATGCTAGGTGATTCCTAAAATTAACTGAACCTAAGTAAAATAGTTATCTTTGTAAGTTTGAATTTGGAAAGAGAAAAAAAAGAGGTCTAGCCAATTTTTGATATATAACATCTAATAGGTAAACTGATAGCAATGGAAAGTTCTCCACATGATAAAAGTGAACAACAATTTGAGATGTAATAATATGACAAGTGAGACATCCTTGGTAGGAGCAAAGGTTATTCATGAAAAGTATACAAGCCAATACAGGTTTCTTACCCAATTATAATGAATGTTAACTACTGTGTCTTAGAACTTAGAAGCACCAATACTAACATATAAAGATGTGTGAGAGACACTCACATCATAACAAACTAGTTTGCCAAATAAAAATTAGTGATAAATTCTTAGTTAAGATTTTAGCTTCACCTATGTTTTCATCAATAAAAATACAGCATAAAACCTTTGGAGAAATGCTTGCAAGTATCTTGTCTCTAGGATTCTTCAACGTTAAGATATGGCATCCATCCTTTACGAACTCCTAAAAAGTCACAGCACTTCAAATTCTCTTTAAAAACTCAACAAGGCACAGCACCTCCATTCCCATAAACCTCAACAAACCAACTGAGTTTTGGTTGATTTTGACCAGTCAATACCTTGACTTCTTTTTCAAAATAAAAGTTTTATACTTGGAAACTTCACAGAATAGTACCACAGACCACATTTTGAACTTAAAATAAAACATTTCAGCAAATTATCAATCGATAAACAAAAATTCAGCAAAACTCAAAGTCAGAAAGACTTCTTTGATTCTCAAAAGGAAACAATGTAATAGTACTAAATCAAAGCAAAGCAAAAATAATAACCCAGAAACTTACAAGCAAGATCAACAGCTGCTACATAAACAGGCCGTGCCTGCATTTCCTCAGATTCTTCCACTGCACCACCATCAAAAAACAAACAAAATTCAAAAGGGTGCATCTGAATTCTCAAAATAAGACAAAAGGTGTTTTCAAATACAAAAATTCACATCAAATGGATACATTTGAATTTCCAAAATTACATAAAAGGGTGTTTTCAAATACAAAAAATACCCAAAAGCCAGATTTACAGTAAAGGGTGTCTAAATTACACACTTACTAGGCAATTCAAGGTCAATAAACGAAGACATATTCTCCGGGCAAGATTCAGGTTGAGAATAACGACTGACAGACTGAGAAGATAGTCCATTAAGTGTACCACAAAGGGAACAAGTCCAAGCCCATTGCTCTTGCTCACAGTATGTATTATAGTAAGCCCAACAATTCTCACATCGCGGTAGCAAGTGACCTTCCGATCCATAAACCGGTGGATTCCCATTCTCATCCTTTGCAGCAAACGGTGAAACTGTTACACCCCACGGTAGCCCTGAGTCCATTAGTGACTCTGCGTCAATCGGAAACCGAGTAACCGTCGCACGCACCGCCATTAGCGCGTGAGATTAGAGCTGGTGACAGTGAAAATGGAGAAAAAAAATAATATCTGGGTTTTTTTGAGGTTTTGTTTTTGTGTGAAGAAGATGGGTGTAGGATAAGGGCGTACGCACTGCATGTGTATTTTAGTCTCAAGGGTTTTTTTAATTTCATTTTTAGGTTACACATGTAATGAGCCAATGGTCATTTGACACGTCGGATTCTAACTTACAGAGAGTCCACGTCTGATTTAGAGGGGTCAAGTTTGTAATATCCCAAAGTTTTGAATCTTTTCCCCTTCGAGCTCGTTACACGATGCTTATCTAGCGTGATTTATCGTTTATATTCAATCGTATATTATATTATATGAATTCAAATATAACAACGATAAGTCTCATTAACATAAATTAGAACAATGTATATAAAATATACAAAATTTGTTAGTCTGAAAAGATCAGTGAATAATTAACTAACATGTAAAAGAAAATGATGAATCTAAATATATATAGGTAAAGTGGATATTGTACTTGTAGTTACATACCGTTATAGCTTGTGAATAAAAAACAAGAGACTCGTGAATAGCTTAAAGGTTAAATCAAGTAAAGGATCATACTAATGTCATGTTTCATTGGAGCTTCGATTAAATCTAGATCGCGCACTGCAGGGCCTACTTGGGGGTAGCGCTCCCAATAGGATTTTCTCTATATCCAGGGCTCGAACCTGAGATCTCTGGTTAAGGGTGAAGCACTCCCACCAGTGCACCACAATCCATGTTGGTTATCTATCTTTTTCAAAGTATATTACGTGGAGGTTATTTTTATACAAACTTGTTATATGAGATTTTTTTTTTTTAATCATTTTTACATATATGCTTATACCTTACTTAGTGGATTTCACTAAATATGTTGTTGTTATTGTATATAGGCTCACACAATTATTTAAATCACAAAACTACAGATTTTATCCTTGCTCTTAAAATAAAGTAAATAGTTTTTTTTTTTTTTGTTATTTAACAATCAAATTTACATATAGTATTAGAAAAGTTCCTTAAAAATTAAAGTTGAGTATAGTTTGTGAAATATTACAATACGAAAATATACTCCTATATTCGATACTTCGTTAAAGGAAAAATTACCCAATTCAATAAATATATACTAGTTAATTATTTTTATAAGGAGTTAATTACTTAACATAGTTACAATTTACATTATTTACAATTCTCGACCTATTTTTAACTATAATTACACGACTTAGTGTTTTGGTTTGTATAATGTGAACATTTGTATAAGTATAATATAATTTGTATAGTTGATTAATGTTTATATGTTTGTATAAATTTGTTATTTCCAGTTTATACAAAAATAACTCAATTATACAAAAATACCGACGAGTTATACAAACTCAATTGCTAATTATACAAACCTGTTAATTATACAAACGAAATAGCTTAAAATGTAGCTACAATCCGTAAATATACAAACTATAGCTATGATAATTAAGTTATTATAATGGCTATTTGCGAAAAATTCCTTTTTTTTTTAAAAAAAAAAGAACAACAAATGAAGTTCTCAAAGGCCCAAGCTAAAATGTGGGCCTGATCCATTGGATATCACGGCCCACATAATAAAATCTACTAGAAATGCTGTCTTGTGGGCAAAAAAAATCCTATACAGACAAGCAAAGCGTCATTTGCGATTTACACACCGAAACAACAGAGGTGAGAAAACTTCTCCTCTCTCTCTCTCTCTCTATTACTGTGCTTTTATGCAGTGTAAAATGGCTGTATGTTGGCGTATTGTTAGGGTTTCATTTTGATTGAGTTTCATCACGGTAGTTCGATTACTTGATGCGGTTGGCCGGTAGAGTTTTGACAGTTTTTCAGCTGTTTTTATGCCGTTTGAGGATTTGAATTTCTGTATATCATTATATGCTGATTTGTTCTTCCAGATGAGCATAAACAGTGTTAATTTTTGAATATTTTAGTGTAAGGATAATGGAATGCTAGGTAATTTGTCAGTTTGACATTCGTGAGCTGCTTCCATGCCTTTGAAGATTTCGTTTATGTAAAATCCTTCATAGAATTTTGATTTTATGCTTATTAGTTCGTCCAGACGAGCATTAAACAGTGTGAATTTATGAATATTGAAGTGTAAGGATAATAGAATGCTAGGTAATTTGTCAGTTTGACATTCGTGAGCTGCTTCCATGCCTTTGAAGATTTCATTTATGTAAAATCCTTCATATATTATTGATTTTATGCTTATTAGTTCGTCCAGATGAGCATTAAACAGTGTGAATTTTTGAATATTGAAGTGTAAGGATACTAGAATGCTAGGTAATTTGTCAGTTTGACATTTGTGAGCTGCTTCCATGCCTTTGAAGATTTCATTTATGTAAATCCTTCATATATTATTGATTTTATGCTTATTAGTTCGTCCAGATGAGCATTAAACAGTGTGAATTTTTGAATATTGAAGTGTAAGGATACTAGAATGCTAGGTAATTTGTCAGTTTGACATTTGTGAGCTGCTTCCATGCCTTTGAAGATTTCATTTATGTAAATACTTCATATATTATTGATTTTATGCTTATTAGTTCCATCCAAATGAACACCAAACAGTGTTCTAGGATTTTTTCGGTTTGACTATTCGTGAGCTGATAGTATGCTCTTATTTGTTCGTCCAGATGAGCATTAAACAGTGAATATTTTGGTTTTTTAAGTCCAAGGATAATAGACTGCTAGGTAATTTGTCAGTTTGACATTCGTGAGCTGCTTCCATGCCTTTGAAGATTTCATTTATGTAAATCTTTCATATATCATTTATTTTATGCTTATTAGTTTGTCCAGATGAACATTAAACCGTGCAAAAATTTTGAATGCAAGGATTTGTCAGTTTGACTATTCGTGAGCTGATTAAATGATTTTATTAGTTCTTCCAGACGAGCATTAGACAGTGTAAATATTTTGAATTTTTAAGTGCAAGGATAATAGGAGTTTAGGTATTTTTTCAGTTTGATATTCGTGAGCTGCTTCAATGCCTTTGAAGATTTCATTTATGTAAATCCCTCATATATCATTGATTATATGCTTATTAGTTCGTCCAGATGAGCTTAAACAGTTCAAATTTTTTTGAATGCAAGGATTTTGTCGATTTGAATACATGAGCTGATAGTATACTCTTATTTGTTCTTCCAGCTTAGCATTAAACAGAGTGAATATTTTGATTTTTTAAGTGCAAGGATAATAGAATGCTAGGTATTTTGTGAGTTTGTGCCTTTGAAGATTTCATTTATGCAAATCCTTCATATATCATTGATTATATGCTTATTAGTTCTTCAGGATTAGCATTAAACAGTATAAATTTTGGAAGTTTTGAGTGCAAGGATTTGTTGGTTTGACTATCGTGAGCTGATTAAATGCTTTTATTAGTTCTTCCAGATGAGCACTAAACAGTGTCAATATTTTGAGTTTTTAATTTCAAGGATAATAGAATGCTAGGTAATTTGTGAGCTGCTCCTATGCTGTCTGTACTCTGAAGATTCCATTTCTGTAAATCCTTCAGATATTATTGATTATATGCTTATTAGTTCTTCTAGATGAGTAGTAAACAATGTTAATTTTGGAAGTTCTAGAGTGCGAGAATTTTTCGGTTTGACTTTCGGTGAGCTGATTATATGCTTTTTAGTTCTTCTAGATGAGCATTAAACAGTGTAAATATTTTGAGTTTTAACTGCAAGGATAATAGAATGCTAGGTATTTGTCGGTTTGACAATTTGCGAGTTGCTTCTATGCCGTTTGAAGATTTCATTTATATAATCCTTCAGATATTATTGACTTTATTTCTTAATGTTTATACACTCATTACTTCTTCCAGATTAGGCATCAAACATTGTAAATTTTTTGAGTTGTTAAAGTGAAAGGATAATAGAATGCTAGGTATTTGTTGTCTTGAAGATTTCATTTCTGTAAATCCTTCAGATATCATTGAGTTTTTAAGTGCAAGGATAATAGAATGCTTATTGGTTCTTCCAGAATTGTTAGATACATTCTGTGTTACTATAGCAGCATAAAAAAGTAAATATTTGGAACTTTATAAGTGCAAGGGTAATAGAATGTTAGTTATTTGTCAGTGTGACAAATTATGAGCTGTTTTTATGGCGTATGAAACTATGAATCAGATATTGCGTTGTTTTTCTCTGTTTATATGGTTAGTTACATACTCTGTTACTATAGGTGCATAATTTTCTGTAAGTTTTATGTGCAAGGGTAATGGAATGATAAGTATCCCGATATTTGTCAGTTTGAAATGGTTGTTTTGCTGATAACAATAATTATTGTCAGTGTGGTACATTTGGGATCTCCTTTGCACAATTTGAGTTAGTATATGTCAAATACTGAAGAGTACTATGCTGTGTGAAGATTTTCTTTCTGGAAACCCTTCGATATTGCATCGATTATTTCTGTTTGCATGCTTATTGGTTCTTCCAGATGTTTAGATTCACCCTATGTTATTATAGCTTCATAAAACAGTCTGAAATTTTGAAAGTTTTTTAGTGCAATGAAAGAGAATGCTTGGTGTTTGTTGGTTTGACAATTTCTGAGATATCCCTTTGCTGTATAAATCAAATATTGCATTGATATTTTCTAAATTTATGCTCGTTGATTGGTTCTTCCAGATGGTCAGATTCATACAATGTTATTATAGCTTCATAAAGCAGTGTAATTTCTTGGAGTTAATAAGTGCAAAGATAATAGTAATGCTAGATATTTGTCAGTTTGACAATTCATGAGATGTTTCTATGCTGTATGAATCTGCATTTTTTTTTCCGTTTATATGCTTATTGTTTCTCCTGCTGGTTAGATACATACTATGTTATTATAAGTGCACAAAACAATGTAATTCTTTTGGAGGTTTCTATGTGTAAGGATAACAGAATGCTAAGTATTTGTCAGTTTCCGTCGTTTGTGGTTTTGATGATTACAATATTATCGTCAGTGTGGTAACAAGTGTGTTCTCCTTTGCACATTTGACCATCTGGAATTAGTCTATGTCAAATATGTGTTGAATACTATGGCCGTTTGTGTTGTTAAAATAGATTTTTGAAGCAGGATTTGTACTAGCTGTTGTGTAGGAATGGGTGTCTGACATTCTGTTATTGTTCTGACAAGGCTATTTGAAAGAACATGCAGTTTCCCTGTGATAGGGCTACATCCTGTAGGTCCATCTCTCTGTGTGTCATCAATTCTGTACGAATAGATAGGGAATTAGCATTATCTCAGTTATTTCGCTGCACATTAATTTCTCTGGCTTAGCTGTCCTGTAAAATTGATTTTCTTATTGCTAGTGACTGGTTGATAATTGCAGAAATTTGGACTGGAATTAACCCTAATTGGATGTACATGGTTTCTAGATCTTCAAATGCATTAATATCCATTTGATTAGAATGTAGCTTGATTTGTTAATGACAGGAATATTTGAGAAGAAACTTGAGATGGCAGCCAGAAATGCTTTCAGATATGTTTCTCGTAGGCTCTCTAGCAGTGGCAAGGTACTAAGTGAGGAGGAAAAAGCTGCTGAAAATGTCTACATCAAGGTAACTCTTTAGTTGTGATCTGCAACTTACCTGTCTTGTGTAGTTACTGCAATAATATTGGTTTCATTTTGGTAGTCCCAGAAAATTATTTTGCATTATGTTAGTGTATTATCTCTTTTTAGCAAAATGGATCCTGGTTTTGCTTCTTTTTTCTTTTTTTATGACGAGGGAAATCCATGACCGTTACCCTTTGGGTGTGCACAGGGTAAAACCACCAGATCCTGGTTTTGCTTTCTTTTTGATGTTCCATTTTTCTCATGATCTCATTTTGCTCACTTGGCATTTGCATGTAGTATGTGTACCTTCTTTCTTGAGGGTCCTGGGGCAATTCTATTATAGTAAAAATTGGGTATTCTTTTATGATTATTTTGCACTTTTGCTGTTTTTGGGATCATAAGTTGTAAGTTTAAGTGGCCACTTAGTTCTGATTTCTGAAGTGTTCAGTCATCAGATATGTTGTGTCAAGTCTGCTTTCTAGCTTATCTAAATGTTAAATTTTCCACTTTCAGAAAATGGAGAAAGAGAAGCTGGAGAAGCTTGCTCGCCAGGTATGGGAATTTTCAATATATGTATATATATATATATATATATAGCGGGTTAAGACTAGGGCTTACTGAAAATTAATTGGCGTTTTTGCTGCTCCCATTTTTTATATCATAAAGGAAGTCTACTGAGTCAGTAATAAGTTGCCATGTGAGAATAGATTGTTTCTTGTCATACTCTCCTCCCTACCATTTTATGTGTTGATATGAGATACCCTTCAACAGTTATTGCCTCTTTGTCTTTAAGGTTGTCGCCATCTCTTTCAGACAGGTTGGGGATTCTGGTAATCGCTTGGAGAGGTTACTGACTGCTTATATGCATTGAACCCATCATTTCAAGATTCTCTTGAAATTATCCAGTTTGGAACTGGGTCAAAACACTTGACATGTTCAAAATTCTTATAAGCAGTTGAAATAGAAGTGGGCTCATCACCTTCAGAAATTTAACTTACATGAGGTTGGATAATGAAATAAAACACTCAATTCAGCAACCAAGATATAACTCTAAAGTTGACCCTCGTTAGTTAAATGGTTTTCGATATTAAACCAGGCCAAGCGTTAAAAAGTTCTTAGCTTAATGCACTTCACAGTTTAAAAGAAATAACTGCCTGAGCTATTTGTTGTGTCTCTTGAATTTTCTCCGCTTGAGTGCCTTTTGACCCCTTGAAATTTCTGCTGTTATGATTAATATTCCTCAGGGTCCCAAGCCAGGAGAACAAGCTGCAGGTGGCTCAGGGTCAGTACCTGATGCTGCATCGAGTGCCCAGGCCTCTTCAACATCCAGAGTATCAGATGACAAATACCGCAACTACGGTGTTCTAGCTGGACTGATCACTGGTGTTGGTGCTTTGGGTTGGTACCTAATGTCAAAGGACAAGAAGACGGAAGAAGTACAGGATTGAAGTATCTCCTTATAAGCGAACTCCTTAAAAGACCAAAAAATAAAGCAAACTCGTGTTTCGTAAACAGTACCCTAATCTCTTTTCCTTCTGTATGGTTTTCCACCAGCTGGATGTACAAAAACCAGAACTGGGCGTACATTTTACAACTACTGAACTGGATGACGTTCTATGTGTGTTGCTTCGTTGACATGATCACCTCGTTTTACTCGGTTCGTTTGTTACCTCTATCATATATTTCCCCCTTTACCTGTTTATACCATGGAAATAATGCAGTTCATCTCGACCTATCGAGATAGTAGTAGTTTCTTTTTACTGTCATCTGCTTCCATCCATGGTCAGTGTGATCTGGTCTAGTAGTCTTCCGTTGTATCTGTTCTTGTTTTCACCTCTTTTACGCTACACCTTAGACTATTCGGAGTGAATCAGTCGTTAAACAGAGATCTTCTATCTACCTTATCTTTGTGCAGATCTTTGTTTTTATTTAATATGCTTTTTGATTGTTGTCATATTCCTATAGATTTTGTTTAGTCTTATATCTTTTTGAGCATTAGTGGATAATATAATCCCTTTTTGCAACTTACATGGACATAACATAAAGCTTAGTGTTAGACTTTGTCAGACAACTCAACTTCTACATATTTTACAAGGGCATCGTCTGCACGTCTGTAATTTTGCATTACTTATTTGTTGGTCTGATTTTATAATAAAAAAAATAATAAGGCATATGCTATAAGCAAAACATTATAATAAAAGCAAATGGAATTTATTTATTCCCCTTCAAAGTAATAGGGGTCTTTACAGAAAAGAAATTACAAAATGCAGTTGCAAATTGGGAAATTAAAAATAATTTAGTAGCATTAATTTAAGCAGACCCTTTAACCTTCTTAAAAATAGCAAAAATTACACCAAGCACAGCTACTACAGCACCTGATATCAAAAGGGTTGCCTTCAAATCTCCTTCTTCTCCTTTCTTTTCCTCCTACAAAAATTATAGATGACAAAAACCAAATAAATTTAAAATTATTTTTGATATGCACGTCTCGATTTCAACTGACAATTAAACACTAACATCAACGTAACGTACGAGTTGAGATGTCTAGATATAGATACATACTCAAAAAGTTAAAAAGTGATTATTTGCCTACTAAGGGCAAATTTGAGTGAGTTTAATTGAATTTAGTTACAATTTTTCAGTTTACGAAGTACGATAAATATTTAATTTCTTAAATTTCATATCAAGTCTAAACATCAAACAAATCGAAATAGAATAAGATATTCAGTGAAAAAAAGGTTATTACCTTGATTTCCTTAGATATTTCATCAACGACGGCAGCTACCGCCTCCTCCGATGGTGGTTCCGGCGCCGGCGCCGGTTGAGCTGAAGGTTCGATTGTTCCCTCTTCAGTTGCCATTTCTTTTCTTTTTTTTTGACTTTGGTTACTATTGAAGAATTTAATTTTTTTTGGTTCTTAAATTATTACATTTATAAAAATTTTATAATATTTTTTGTCATTATTTATCGTGTGGTGTAGATAATAAAAGGATAAAAATTGTCATCTTCAAATTTGAAACGCGTGGATTACAAGTGTCTTTGTTCTCACATTTCACGTGTCTATCTTATTCTTTTTTTTTTTTTTGGTTTATGTATAATTTCAATCATGTTAACAAAATTCCAAAATATTAGTAAAAATAATTTTTTATCCTTTAATTTTCTTTTGATTTAATATTCGTTTTGTTAAAAAGTATATCCATTTAGGTTAATTCTATGTGTGATGTGTTGGTGATTTTGGATAGTGATTTTTTATAAAAAAAAAAAGACATTTTATAGTGAGTTGTTATGTTATTTTGGTTTAAATGAGATTATGTATTAAGGATAATTTAAAGTGATATTTATGATGCTAAGGATATATATAGATTTTGATGTTATAATATTAAGAATATATATGGATGATGGTATAATAGAGGGTTCATCCACAAAAATGAATTGATTCTTCTTAATATTTTTTTTAGTCGAGTTTGTTATATTTTTACATGGTTTTTTATCGTATGTTATTATATAATATGATATGTTATTTAACGTGCTTATTCAAAAGATAAAGATTGTAAAAGCTGTGAACTATACTGACTTTTTTTTAAAGGATAACTTACATAAATATACTATAAATAAAGCAATAATATATTTTTGACAAAAGTATTCATTACCCCCCTAAACTTGAAGCTTTTTATTCAGTGTACACCTAAACTTTATTTTGTTTCAATTACCCCCCTGAACTTGCTTATTCATCGAGCACGTACACCTTTTCTGTCCACCTGGCATAGAAAGTGAAATTAAACTCTACAAGACGCGTGAGACAGCGATTTTTTGCCACACCATAAAGTTACAACGGTAATATACATAAAAAATCTATTTTTTCTTTAATATTTGGCTGATTTTAAGAATTTTTCTCTCTCTATTCTCTAGCTATTTGTTCTTCTTTATCTCTTCTCCCTTTGCAAATTTCAGATTTTTCTCAAGGGCTTTGGGAATCCTCTTCTTGAAACACAATCCATCAAGTTCCAAATAAAAATTTTTCCTCTTATAGAAAAACTCTTTTGCATCTTCAACTCTATGAGCTGCAGCAAATCTATTAATCAAATACCATAAGTTTTTTCATTAACCAAATTTCCTCTCTTAGACATTTCGTCGAGCACTTGGTTGAGTTCATCAAACGTCACATACGACCAAAAATATCGAGAATTTCATTGAAAGATTCAGTTTTTGGTGAATACCTACATGGATTTTCACCTGCTAATATCCATTTAAAGAAGATAAAAGATGGTTTCCAATCAGAACGGTGTCGTTTAAGCAAGTTTAGAATAAAATCTTCAGATAATGTGAAATTGCAATTACTTAGAGATTGAAAAATGTCATTCATTGATTTTTCTGATTTATTCTTGAAAAGGGTCTGCATTTTCAACGCACAGTTTTCTTCGTCGGATATTATGTGCATTAGGAGATGAAAGCAACTCGTCATTTTGGGTTGAAAACTGTAGAAACGTTGAATGCTCCGGTAGAGTTCTTTAGTTGACATTCCGATGACCTTTCCGGTGGAATGCCGGAAAAGTAGATTTTATTGGAATGAAAGCAAGAGCAAACAAGAGAAAGTCATATAAGAAAGAGTTTGATTTGTGAATTATGAAGGTTGGTACTATTTAGGTGACAATATTTATCTAGGTGGCAAAATATTTAACTAGGTGGCAAAAATATTTATCTAGGTGTCGTGCGCGTGTGGACACGATCGTAGTGAGTGGACAGAAAAGGTGTACGTGTTCGATGAATAAGCAAGTTCAGGGGGATAATTGAAACAAATAAAGTTTAGGTGTACACTGAATAAAAAGCTTCAAGTACAGGGGGGTAACGAATACTTTTGCCTATATTTTTTCATTCTATCACCTTTAATACATTTATATTACATTTTTAATTCATATTACAAAAAATAGTTTATTATTCACATATAATACAAGTTTTATTGATGGATAATATATTTATTTCACGTTTTAATACACTTATAATTCAATGTGTCAACTTCTTACCAAACATGCATAATATATTTTATAAAATAGTTATAATACATATTATTGCATATTTAATTCACTTTTAAAACATATTACAGATTTAATATAGTATTGCTATAAATGGTAATAAATTAAAAGTATCCGTAAAATCAGCAATTATTTATTAAAAAACATCTATCCAAGTAATTTTTTTTCCTTTTTAAAAAACCAATAATATAGGGCAAATATGACTCCTTTTAATTTTTTCTTTTTAAAAAAATGATTCAACTATTTAGTTAATAAAGTTTTCATATTTTTACTAAAGATCTTTACAAAAATTAAAGTTTATCAATATATTCTATATGTTCATTACTATAGTTATCGTCTAGCATTATCAACTATCGACATTGCCATTTATTATAACTAAGTATCATCGCAATTGTTAGTCATAACCATCATTATTATTAATTATTATTAATTACTATAAACAGTTGTTAGTATACTAGTTATAATTAAATTAATCTCCATCTATTACCTTCGATTTTCATCATTAGTTACAACATTCATTAACCATTGTTATTTATATATTATTGTCATTAACAATAACTATATATCATTCATCACAATTATTAATTAATTACACGCCACCATCGATTACCACTATCATCACAAATTATTATTCAGACCTTGACATTATCTCCGACCGACATTTATAACTATCACCATTTATTTTTTTATATTAAGATCTTGATATAAATATTCAGATTTATATTTAAAGTTTAATAGACATGTTACTATATTACTATATAAATATAGATTCAAATTTAGACGTCTTAAATTTATAATAAAAAAAATGAAGCTCAAATCTTACATAAACAAAACTTAAATTGAGCTATCCAACTATTAAATTATATCTTCTCCAAAAAAAAAATATTGTGATTTAGTAAAAAAAGAAAATATTAATCTATGGTTACTTCACCAAATGTAGATTAGTTTCAAAAAAGTATAAATGATGCAAAACTTGAAAGTCACTCTTCAATTCTTTAAAAAAAGCTATAAAAAAATAGTTATAATTAACTTGCAACTTCAAAAAGTAGCTAAGTTAGTAATCTTGGGTTATAAGATACATAATAATTAAATTTTGGATAATGTTTGAACAAAAATTAATTGTTATGTTGTTATGAGACCATCATGTCTTAATTATTTGGAATATAACTTATATTGTGAAATAGATGTTTGAAGCTAGAGGTTAATAATTATTATTAATTGAGTGGAAGAATTATGATGATATATTTATAGAAGATCAACAAAAATAACTATGCATTGATTGATTATATATATATGTTAAGATAAATTTTTTAATGAACATTCTTTTTTAATCAATAAATTATTAATTATATTTTTAATAAGGTATATACCATACTAAAGTGATAAGTGAGTTATTTAAGAAAAGTTTCCTAGTTAAATTAAAATTGGTTTTGTTCTCCGGATCTATTTATTAATCTAGAGATAGATTTATGATCGGTGAATTAATATTTCTTAATTCTTCGTATTTAAGATACTTTTTTAAAATTTAATGAATATTTATTCATATTAATTATTTACATCAAATCAATTCAATTTATCTTTGATTAAATGTTTTAATAAGTAAAAATATATACTAATTAATCATGATTTGAGCAATATAAGTATATCTGCTACATGGCAAACACATTTTGATGCATGTATTGATTTAATTTAGTGTAAACATCATATGTGTAAGTATATTTATCTAACGATATAGTCCTGCGATAATGACTTGAAAATTAGACCTCGAGTTCAGGTTTAAGTTAACAATTTATTCGGTGATTTTTTTTTTGATATTTACCAAAATTTTGATGGACAAGCTTACTTGATATTTATGTTGATAAAGAATAACAGACATCCATAGAATTGATTGAGGTACGTTAAAAATAAACCCTAAACACTGTAATTATAAAGACAAAAACACTTGGTTATAATAACTGTACGTTCATTCAAATCTCTTTTATAATAATATTATTTATTTTAATAATTTTTTAACAATACAATTATAAAAAACATATTTAATATAATAGAACATAATTTGAAAAATTGATCTCACAAATATAAACATTATATTATCAACTATTAATAGACAAATTTGACTATAATTTATTATGAACATTGAATGTTATTAATATTTAATGCTTTTTAAAGTAAAGTTTTTGTTTTTCTCTATCCTATGTATATATATATTCTCCTCAAAAACTCTAAAATGAGCTAAAAAGGCTTACTTGGCAACACCCCATTGGCTATTCAAGGATGACACAATTGTGAGAAGCAAAATTAAAATTCCAAAAATACCCCTCTCCTCCCCCCCCACCCCCCCACCCCCACCTCTTCCTCCATCATCTCCAACAGAGTATACTGATTCAGATTCAAGAACCCCCCACCCACTAACCCCAAATCAAGAATCTATATATATATATATATATATATAAGAAATTTGAAGAAAATATAAACAAATATAATCTTGAAATCCAACTTCACAGCAAAGCATTTTTCATTTTTTATCTCTCTATATGTAGTGTTAAAAAGACTGTGTCTTTGTTGCTTTTTCAACGCGCCATTAAAAGGGATTGTTCAGAAAACAATAAACAATATGCTAGAGTTCATGATTCTCACGTCCCACATCTCTTAACTTGAGAAAAATTCAATCTTTAACCCCATTTTTCCATTTTTCTTGAATTAGTCTTTACTGGGGTTTGTTGATTCTTGAGATATCAATCTAAGAATCTGGAAAAAAATCATTTTTTTATTGGATTCTTGGTACATTTTTATAGTCTTGGTGTAAAGGGTAACCATGACAGAAGTCCTCCACTCTTCTTCTCCTTCCCCTTCCTCTCCTTCAATATCTACACCTACCCACAATGGGACATTGTTTGTAGAAGAAATTGGGGGTTCTGAGATTGCTGTTTGTGATTCTGAGGAAGAAATAGGTGAAGGGGAAGAAGAAGAAGGAGAAGAAGGGGAAAAAGGGAGAAATCAAGAAAGGGATCATTTGTCTTTATTGGCTCTTTTGGTGACATTGTTTAGGAAGAGTTTTTGGTTAGCTTGCAAAACGGATAGGGGAGGAGGAGATCTGTGTAGTGGTAGGGGAATGGAGATTGGATGGCCTACTAATGTGCGTCATGTTGCACATGTTACATTTGATAGGTTCAATGGATTTTTGGGTCTCCCTGTTGAATTTGAGCCTGAAGTTTCCAGAAGGGCCCCCAGTGCTAGGTACATTGTTAACTTTTTGATTCTTGATGAGCTTTAATCTTAATTGTTGTGCACAAAATTGTTAACATTTTGGTTTTGGTATTGTAGTCTTGATATCCTTTGAGCTGACAGGATTTAGTGATTCATCATTTTGCTAATGTGGAATCAAATGCTTAAGTATTATGCTATTTGTTTCCTATTTTCATTGCCATTGTGAAATTTTGGAGGAGTATATATAGATAGATAGAATTTATAGTTAGTTACTGGAGAGCCTCTTTCTGAATACAACTTAGGTTTGTGTTGAAAGTTGTTAGAGGATAGTTGTGTTTTCTGCTGTTTCATGATTTTCAGTTTTATGTTTACTGTTTACGTTTGATAGAAAATCCAAACTCACCTCAATATGGAGTTTGTGTAGTATTTAGTATCTTACCTAAACTACTTTTCTAAATGGAATTCAGTAAGGGACTACTTATTACTATTTAATAGAGATTGAAGAAGTCTTCTATTTCCTTATGCTGCATTTATACATGGTTTTGAGTGCATTTTGATTTTCCATGCAGCACACCTTTTTACTTGATAAGCTCTATGTTATTTGTCCATTCAGGCAGATTCCATTTGATACATCATTCAAACTTTATCTAATGTTATGTGGGAGTAATGTTAGGTTGCGAAAGTCCAATATATCTACCAGATGAGTGTCACTGAAATGCTCATGTTAAACATGGATATATGGTAATACTAGATTAGACACAATTAGAAAGGACCACATTAGAAGGTGCAAGCAACAGTCATCAGGGATAAAATGAGAGAAGATCGCTTGAGGTTACTCAGAGCCCTCCCACTTTCACAAGAGTTGTGACTTCTTTTCAGTTTAGCGAATGAGTCTTTTTATCTCGTCATTTGCATCCAATAAGAAGTTCCAGCGGACCCTTTCTAGTTTTATCGGTCATCTCATTTCTCCCTTTTGCCAAGTACCTTTTCTGCCACTTCACTGAACTTTTTGAACTCTTTTAACCTGCACTGATTATCCTTCTGTATGAAAAGTCTAACATTAGACTTGGATAAGCTTTTGAGATCAACCAGATCTTTGTTGTTGAAAACAGAACACTCGAGCAACTTGTTTAGTGTTCTCCACTCCTCACACTTGGATGACTTCACTTGTTTAAGTTGATCTCTAACAGCGTCACTGGTTGAAAATACATTATTGCCTTAATATTGGCTTTATGCCACTTCAATATTGAAAAACACTAGCTTATTGTATATAAACAATGAACGGGAAATCCTCCCACCTTGCTCCAAAACCCCTCAGGTAAAACACTATTGCAGCTTTACATACATGATTTCTTTTGATATCTTTTACTTGAACCGAGGGTCTATTTCAAACAACTTCTCTCTCTTCACAAGGTAGGTGTAAGGCTTGCTACACACTGCCCTCCTCAGACCCCACTTGTAAGATTACACTGGCTATGTTGTTGTAGTTCATTATATAGAAAACTTCTCTATAAGTTTTACTCACTGTCCGGTTTTGATTTTAATCCAATATCAGTGGAACTGGAGTCCTACTATGGTGAAGATATTGTATCATCTTGTTAGATTGACAATGTAATGTATGACCTGAGTAATTTAAACGAAGTGTAATCCAGGGTTCATTAAATGCTTTAAGATTTTGGTTAATTTTGTGCCAACATATTCTGCTCCAGCTATTAGACCTTAAGGATACCTTGTAAACCTTGAAAATTATTAGGATCTCTTAAAAGAATCTTCATGAAAAGAAATTGCTAAAAAGGAAAAAAAAATGGAACTGCTAAAACTGCACTGTTCTGGTAGACAAGTCACTTGAACTTTCTGAGGATAGAATATTTTTAGTAAAAATTAGTTATGACATTACTACTATTACATGTGATGCAAATTTAGACTCTTCTAAAGGAATTATTGCGTCTTGCTGTGCTAATAATTTTGATATTCCATCTGTAGTACCACTGTATTTGGAGTGTCAACGGAGTCCATGCAATTGTCTTTTGACTCCCGTGGTAATAGTGTTCCAACTATTCTACTTCTAATGCAAAGGCGTTTGTATGCTCAAGGAGGTCTACAGGTACATACTGTGTGTTGTCTCGGTCTTTCGAATATTTAAAATCTTGCATTTACAATCAAGGATAGGTGCTGCCACTTATAAGTTCATTATTATATCCGAGTTGGTTTTTATGTGAGCAGGCAGAAGGGATTTTCAGAATAAATGCTGAAAACAGCGAGGAGGAGCTGGTTAGGGAGCAATTAAACCGTGGAATAATTCCGGATGGCATTGATGTACATTGTCTGGCAGGTCTCATTAAGGTATGTCTCTTCAACAACACTCTTTGTATTAATCTTCTTCAACATATTTCATCCTTTGTATGCACATTGAATAATGTTGATATAGGCATTCATCTCACTTTATAAGATCTCATTCATGCTTTTGTAAATCTGCTATGTGCTACAAATTACAAACTCATGATTAAAAGAAATGCTTCGATTTGAGAGCATATAATATGGGACCTTGCTCAAATTACGCTGCTGATCATGGTTGAGACTAGTATAAATGTATACTACTTGTTGCATATAATGCACATCCGCTCCTGGCAAAGTAGTGATGATCCTGATGTGGCTTTTATTTGTTAAATATGCACCCACTCCAAAACAGAAGACATGAAGACAATTTATAGACATGTAATTCTGTGGAGAGTAGGAAAGAACTGGGGGGCAGGGGGTGTCTCACATCAGTGCATAAAAGCATGACACTTCCAATCCTCTTAGGTATGAGCGGTTATTAACCCACTTACTATTAGCTCAGCTCATCACATAGTCCTGCGGGCGGACTTTAGTGAGCCTTTGTGTTGTACCCCATAGTAGACTACGAGATCCGTTTATTAAAGTTCTCAAGGCTGGGAACTCATGCTTCTCATTGTTTTAGATTTTGTAATAGAATGGTGGTGAGCTATTTGTACCGAGTATAGTCAATGTGAAGTTGGTTATAAATACTATCCTGATCTTTTCCAGACCATTTGTCAATACACAGGTAAGTCAAGGCAAATATCCTAGAATTGATGAATATATAGAGATTTAGATTTCTGTTCTGAAACCTTGTGTTGATTATGATTGACACAACTTTGCTTTTCCACAAAATTACCTACGCTTGCCAGAGGTTCACCGAGAAAATGATAACCTTCAACCTCTGGGAAGCTGGTGGAAGACAACAAATAATCAGGGATCATATTTTAGAGTTCTATAAAAGAAAATATTCAGTGAGAAGGAAAAGTTGAGGCCAAAGTGGATTGGTGTCAATTTATAAAAATGTCATTACTTTTCTCCTCTTATAAAAAAAAATCTTAGCTTTTTATTTGCTTTTCATATTTTACTAATTGGCTGCTTGATCATGTGATGGATTAGTGAAGGCAAACATTTAGACACTTGTAATTCTTAATATGCACCTAATTAGTAAAAGGTGGACACGATTTCACCTTATGATTGTGTTGCAAGTTTCTCTCACTAAAGTGACTGTGGCATCACAGGCTTGCCATTAGAACTTCCTTTTATCTCCTTGACATTTTTATGGTTATTTTGTGAAGAAATGTCCTGTGATGTTCTGTTGTAAATGCAGCAGTTACATTTCATGGTTTCTATGGTGTTAGAGTGCTGCTTCATCATTGCCACAATTCGGATGTTTCTTCTGTTAGATCTTTTTCTTTTCTTGGTTTGTTTGTCCTTCATCTGACATCATGTAACTTAACAGGCTTGGTTCAGGGAACTCCCAAGTGGTGTGTTGGATACCCTTTCTCCTGAGCAGGTCATGCAATGCCAGTCAGAAGAGGACTGTACTGCACTCGTGAGACTTCTGCCACAGACAGAAGCTGCGCTGCTGGATTGGGCTATCAATCTCATGGCTGATGTTGTCCTGGAGGAACACCGAAACAAGATGAATTCACGCAATGTTGCAATGGTGTTTGCTCCTAATATGACACAGGTGGGGTAATGGTCTCTCAGATACATTGTTCGCATTCTTGGTAGTCGACATAATTTTGTTTATTAAACCATCAACTCCCCATCCCAAAAAGAAAAAAATAAAGGGAGGAACAAAATAGCAAAATTATAACTAACAAAGGGAGGAGGGGGTTCTCTCCTCAAAACTCGCGTAAAACATCCATGGGGCAATTTGCTTTCCATAAGCTGAGACTTTATTGCAAAAGAACAAATAGAGAATGAGTTGAGATTTGCCTTCTATAAACTGTTTTATTCTGTGGATACCTGCCAACCTATTCCCCGCTAATGGCTGGATCAGTATAATGGAGTAACTTTTAGCTTCTTCCTTGCAGATGGCAGATCCATTGACTGCACTGATGTATGCTGTTCAAGTAATGAATTTCTTGAGGACACTCATCGAAAAGACTTTAAAAGATAGAGAAGATTCCCTTGTTGAACCAGATTCTGTCTCTAACCTAGACCGGCCTGATGAGTATGGTCATCAAAGTCCACCACAATTCTCTCTGGAGAACTCCAATGAATCAAACGAACTGACTGAGCAGGTGTTCACTGTTGAAGAACCTGATTCAGCCAGCGCTTCTGAATCTAATAGAGTTGATAACATCACTGATGATGAATATCATAGTTATGCAACTTCTTCAGAGGAATCCGATGACAGTGTATCTTGTGAAACTCCTATTCATGTTAATACCAAGGCAAGAAAAGCCTGTGTGACAAAAACTCCAAATCTTGAAGAGGTCACACAAAGGATAGGCCAATCGAGTGATTCTAATCAGCCAAAGGATGTTCTGAAACTTGATTTAGAGTCAACCGTGGTTCAGTCTCTGGGAAATGACAGTAAATCAAAAGGAATAAGCAACTTGATCCGTATAAATTCAATGACAGAGAGGACTGAAGCTTGGCGGTGAATAGAACTGAACTGAGCAGGCTTTCTGTGCTGACTAAGACGGTAACAGTTTCTGTTTGGTTGTGATAAAAAATGTGAATGCTAATAGTTCATGTATGTTGATCTAGTTTACTTTGGTTGATTTTGTTTAACTGGTTACAGTTTGGATGTGTACATTATACTTTCTGCTTTTCTAAAAAACTAGAACGCGAATATCATTTGATCTTCACTTGCACAATGTGGATGGATGTCTATTTCCTTGTATACCTCATTGTCTAATCTCCGCGGAGGATCACTCCTTTTACTTTTTCTTGTGATGAGTTGTCTTGTGCTTCCCAGGACCACAACCAAGATAACATTTCTGAAAGTTCAGATGCTATAACCTCCTCATATTATCAAAATCTGATCGACGAAAAACACCCTTAGTTGGTTGGAAGTTGGGACCAGTACTTTTGTGCAACTATGTAGTTGCCTCACATTGGATCCACTGGGAATATACTCAGCTAGTCAAGTACTAGTTTAGGATGTAACTAGAAATCCAGTATTTTTTTGTCAATTAAGTGAGAAATCAAACACAGGATGTGCTAGTTATAAGTAACTTTCAACATCAAAGTTACTTATGGATCACTACTTCAAGCTGCTGAGCTTTTTTCAGTGCTGTCTTGCATATATATGTAAGTGGCTAAGGATCCATAGTAGAGACCACTTTGATTTTTCTCAGTTGATGTATCTTGTAAACAAATAAATTAGTGTGTTTACTTTTAGGTCCAATATGATTTATAGGAGTCCGAAACTTAAAGGGTACAAAATATTAACAAAATTTTCAAAACGGTATATAAAATTTTATATTAACCAAAACGGTAAAATCGATGCATCTACCTCACCTGAAAAAGCAAAATCGCTGCCTCTGCAACGATTTTGCAAAAGTTTCTTTTTTTAATAAAAAAATGAAATCGCTGCTTATTTCTTAAAAATTGCTGATTTTAATTTTTATTAAAAAAATAACTTTTGCAAAATCGCTGCAGAGGCAGCGATTTTGCTTTTTCAGGTGAGGTAAGTCGCTGCATCTGCAACGATTTTACCGTTTTGGTTAATATAAAATTTTATATACCGTTTTGAAATTTTTGTTAATATTTTATACCCTTTAAGTTTCAGACTCTGATTTATAGGATAGTAGAAAATATAGAGAACTTTCACATTTACTCGAATATTATATAGTTGATTTCAAATTTACTTGAGATTAAGGAGTAGTTGTTAAAAGTATTAGTTTCTTTTATCGATAATAATAACTTTCTAGTCAACTCGTGTGTATCTCAATAATCTATCGACTATTTGGTGCACTTTGACTACTTTACCGAGGACTTGCTACCTTACCATGATACGTCTAGCCCACCAAAACTTAGGTAAATGAGAAAAAATCGCCTAGTATTTTTTTTATCACCTAATTTATTAATCACTAGACCATATCTTCGAATGCGTCATTGGAGTTACAAATATTAGAGTTATGGTGTATTTGATACAAAGGTCTAGAAAATAAATTCCAATTTCCCCATGTTTTACTGGTCAAAATTTCTGAAAAAATAGTCTACATAAAAAAAAAACACGGTTCTTCAAAATAAAAAAAGGAAATAACTTTCCCGATAAAAATAGAAAAAACAGTTCCATAAATAACATTCAACACGAATTGTCTCTTCTCACCCTATCCCTTTGCCTAGACTATACATTCATACTTCGATACAATATTTTTTATTTACTTACCGAAACACCAACAAATAAGTAAGAAAATCACTCACTTTCCGATAGAAAAAATACCAAAAACATCCTTCATACAAGTTTAGCATTCACTTGTAGTAAATTCCAAACGCGTAAAAAGTAGTTGAAATCATATGATATATATACATTACTATATCAATGGTTACTAATAAAAGATAAAGGAGAGAGAAAGAGAAAAAAAAAATACACAGATTTTTTTCTTTTTCACAGTTTTTTTTTTGGACACAAAATTGAGACCATTAAATGAACAGAAACATTTATAACCACCCATCCTTTAAAGTTAAAGAGAAAGGTATTCCTACAAAACAGCAATTTTCCCTTCCAACACAAAAATTTCACTAGAATTGTTCAATTCATTTGTTGGTCTTTGTGCCAACTGCCAACCAACAAAAGAGCAAAGAAAAAAAAAAATATAGGGAAAAATAAAACACCAAATGTCTGCTGCTTGTGGAAGTTTACAACATATATTTGAGAAGCCATTACCTGAAAATCCATCACTGATTGAATCCATTTCATCTTCATGGAATCAGTCTAAATCATTGAAACATATAGATGACTCTTCATTTACTGAGATTTTCGGAGAATTACATTTCAAAGAAAACAACTGTGTTACCGTGTCTACGTCCTCCTCCTTTTCGTCCTCGTCTGTTGGTTCATCTTCATCTTCTTTTTCTTCTTGTCTACCTTTGTCATCTGCAGCATCGTCGTTTTCTTCTACTTCTTCGTCGTTTTTCCTTGATGCTGCAATTCATCAATCTGAAATTGAAGGGCTTGACAATAATAAGGACAAGTATGAAAGAAATAACAAGAGTCCTGTTTCAAGTTACTCTAAAATTACAAGCAATAAGAGTAAACAGGACAGGCATAGTGATAGCTTGTCATCAAGAACATCAGATAGCTTATCGATGTGTACAGAAGGACTTGGATTCGAGAGCTCTGATGATGTTGAGGACCTAATGAATGATTTGAGAAACGAAGATCTTCCTCATCATCATCATCATCAACAACAAGAACAAGAACAAGAACAAAAACAACAAGGTAGGAGGACGCGGATACCTTGCAGGCTAGAGAATCGAGTGTTTTTCAATCAAGATTATAATTCTAAGAGATCAAGAATGAAAAAGAGGTCGTCATTTCCACCTCCCATTTCTTGCATAGGAAGAAGTGGGAAGCCATGGGTTTGCTTTAAATCATTCAGGGAAGATGGAAGGTTTATACTTAAAGAAATTCGAATTCCCACTCAGGAATTCCTACATGCATGCAGAGAAGATGGACGTTTGATGATGCACGTTATTCAATCCGATGATGAGATTGTAGACGAAGACGAGGACGATGAAGAAGAAGACGATGATGATGATGGTGATAATAATGATGAAAATAATGTTGAAGAAGGACATGATAATAAGCATGTATAGGAGTTAAACATCATCAAAAACAAGCTGTTTTTGTTTCATAGTATTTTTTCTTTTTCCTTTTTGTTTTGGTTTTCTTGTGTCTTTCTATATTCCGACGTTGCAGGAAGCTACAAGATGATGTTTCAAAGCTCTGCTTTTTTTTTCCTCTCTTTTACCTGCAAAATCTGCAAATAAAGAAAAACTGCAAGCGGAATTCTTAATTCCAAAATTTGATTGAATTTTACTTCAGATTTTTGTGTGTCCATCTCCTACTTAGTTTTCTGTATCCATATTGGGGTCCGACTAAATCTCGGTCTAACTAAATCAAGATGCTCGACATTGTGGGGGTAAAGTGCTCCCGCACCTAACTAAATTGCTGATTACGTATAAACATAGTGTTTTGGTCCACTAGACCTAGAAAAATCCAATCCCTTAAACCTAAAAAACTTATATATTAATGTAACTTAACTTGTTATAGCAGGTAATTTTACTATATTTTTGAGTTTATCAATGATAAGGTGCTTAGTGATGTAGGAGGAGAACCATGAATTTCCAAGTTCAAATTCAAATGGAAACAAAACAAATATAAGTGATTTCTTCCCATCTAACTAAGGTGCCTGCAAATTGACCTAGACTCCATCGTCTTTAAAAGAAAAAAGGGTTAGAATTGAACTGATAGTATAAACCTTTTTTTTACACTTACCATTGTATACAACTTAAATTCACTGTTAAGAATTACATGAAGCTACTTCTCAAGTAGCGTGATTTTATAAATATTTTTTACCCTACCCATGTATAGAACTTGAACTGTCAAAAAAACTGTGAATGGGGAAGAGATATAGGTAAGGTCTGCGTATGCTCTACCCTCCGCAGACCTATATTGTCAAATTACATAGGGTATGTTGTTGTTGGAAGGGGTGTGGGTAGGATTGGGTGGGGGTGGGAGGGTCTGGTGACAGAGGTCAAGGGAGGTAGCTCAAAGACACATTAATCCTATGTTTAGATTATGATAGATTGCAAAAGATCTATCCTTCCAACTTTTTTCCAGCCGAAAGTATATGAAAATGACCTAAAGTAGAAGACACCTATATTCTAATTTCAAATAGACATATGTAACAGCATGGACCACAAGTTAGACATCCTGAAATCAACTTGTGCCCTTGGGGCAAATAGAAGAGACACTATATTTTTTTTAAAAAAAAGAGCTCCATGTGAGTTCACCAAACAAAAATATCAGTTTATCTCATTATCACAATGTAAAAATACAGAAGCATCATCACATTTTCAGTTTCAAACACATTTACATGAATATAACGAACAAATAAACTTTCCCTCTGATAAGATTCTGTACAATAATGATATACCTTTTTCAAGCAAAGAACTGGTATATGGTATTTTGGATGAGAAAAGATAATTGTTCTGTGTTAACTTAGGAATCATTTCACTTTTTATTATTTAGGAGAATCCTCGCCTCTTGAGTTAAGCTTTTGGGTTGAATTAGGCTCGAGGTCCATTTTCTTATAGTGATATCAAAGCTAAGCTCATTCATGATTTATCAAATATTGAGCTCCCGTATTATATTGGCCAGACTATCCGGTCCTATGAGGCAGGCAAGCAAGCAGGGGAGTCCTTGAGTGTGTAGAGAAAGGGAGCTCTTATATTATCAATGCTAGAGATGTCCAGTCCTGGACATGATGTCCACGGAAGAGGGGGAAGAGGGATTGTCCAGTATTGGGCATGTAAAGATCATTTGTTTCTTTGTATGGTTTTTGGACAGTCTTCACCTCTCGAACTAGCTAGAGTTAGGCCAGGGTCCATAATTTTTTTAAATATAATAAAAACAAAACAAAACCAGATGGAATAGAATCATCACTTAAAGGGCAACCCACAAAGAGGAAATGTTACAACTTACAATGGCTCCTAGAAACATTTGTTTGGCAGAGAAACAGGTCTGTTACAGACAAAAGGGTTAGTAAGAGGCATCCTTAGCTCTAAAATTATAGATGCTTTCACTGAGATGCTCTCATTCACTTGATGGAGAATCTTATGATCTAAACAATATGCTATGACAAAGGCACAACAAATTATCTTAAGTTCTTTGAAAAGTAAAAACAATCTCCTACACAGAAATAATCTTTCATCAAATTATATGCTTTGTTACTATGCAGATTATTTGTGGCCAGGGGTGTTTCCGAGTGGCTATAGAAATTGGATCATTTATTCCCCGAAAAATAGTTCCAAACTTTTTTTTTCTGATAAGATAAATGAATTTATTGACATAAGGGGGAATTCTAACTTAGTAGAATGGAAAAAAACAACTGAATAAAAGGCAAAGAAAACTAGCATCATTATTTTAGTATAACAACACACCCATTGTAATCCCACAAGTCCCAAGTGGGGTTTGGGGAGGGTAAGGATGTATGCAGACCTTATTCCTACCGTTGTGGGGTAACATCACGATATCAGCAGAAGCATAAAATATGTGATAAAGCACATTAAAACGTACCTTCTGGCAACAAATGGATCTGGAACAGGATTGAGAGACCCGAAAATGCAACTATCCTTTCTAAATACCAAGAAAGTGATAGGATGATAGATATTTGTGGACCACCAGATACAGCTCCAGCGTTTTTCAGAGATATATTGAGAAACTGACATCCCAAGCTTTATATCTGGAAAAAGTTCTTTAAGATGGGATCAATATGCTTACTGCTAGTTGAATGTAACAAAAAACCATCAAACTTGCACATTGATGCACTGATGAAACGTTGCAGGATTCAAACTCAACAAATTTTGCCTTACATAAAAAGTAGAATGCGGCAGATTACAGAAATTAACGAGTTACATTACAACAGAACTCAACTGCAAATTTCTCATTTGAGTCCTAATCTTTTTATTCTTATGATTTCAAAAAAAAAAAAGGCAGGAGAATCTTCAGTACTTGGATCATCTTGAATCACTTGACTGGGTTGCTGCCATCTAGCGTCAAAAGAACCTTATATAAATCAGGACGTCGATCACGATACACCCCCCAACCATGCCTTTTGGACTTGATTTTGTCCAGATCAAACTGAGCTACAAGAACAGCTTCCTCTTTATCACCGGCAGCTGCAACCAACTCCCCAGTGGGGCCTGTTCATTTTTAAACCAGGTTCACAGCCAACTTAAAACACAAGGCAGAAGATGTCTTTCATTTATAAGCTATAGCTTTCTATCAAGCTTACCTGCTATGAAAGAGTAGCCGTAGAATGTTATCTCACTATTCCCATGCTCTGTCTCAATTATCTCCTTTCCAATGCGGTTTGACGCCACTAAAGGTACCTGAACACGATAAATTTAAGGTTATTTAAATTCTGACTGAACAAAAGTGAATCAAACCAAAACAGCAATTTAAAAGTCACATTCTTGTTTTGGTCTTGTAAAATGAAAACACCAATATTTGAGTTTGGCAAAACCTGGAACGTCTAAATTGTTATAGCCCTAATAAAAATGAGTCATTTTCTTAGCAGACACCTATCTTGAGAATGGTGCACAGAAAATGCTACAGTGCTGTTAAGAATTGGCTAATAACAAAGGTACATGTCCATATGCATGTGTAAGATTAAACAAAATATAATCCAAATGGGATACAGAAATGACAGCCATTGACCTATACTTCTGGAGAAGAAACCCATTACTCTATCCCTTTCATGTCAGCATATACTTTCTTTTTGACTTACCATTCTTAACAAAAAAAGTCAAAATGAAAGAGAAGAAGAAAAAGAAACTTACCACATTAGCACCAGCGTGTCCTTGCATCACCCTCCTCCAGTGATCCCGAGAATCAAGTCCATCATCTTGAGGTTCAGAACCAATTGCAGTAGGGTAGAACAATACTTCTGCACCTTGAAGTGCCATAGCTCGAGCAGCCTCAGGAAACCACTGATCCCAGCAAATTGCTGGACAGAATTTAATAACAGTCAATACTATGACAGGTATATTTTCCGTCTTCACTGTATTTTACAACAAGAGAATCTTTGTCCTCTTTACTAAAATTTAAAATTACAAAGTGAAGCCTGTCTAAGTAATTTTTGGAGATTTAAGGTCTTTTGCCACAGCAGCACAACTTTTATCATCCTCCTATGTATCCAAATGTTCATCAAAGGTAGAGAACATAATGAAACCCAAAGAACAATTATAAAAATATATATTTCTTACCAACTCCAATTTTTGCATATTTAGTCTGGAATACCTGTTTATGATCACCATAACATCCATGAGAAAAGGGGAAAGCAGGAAAAGAGAGCTGTCACAACATGTTAATAGGACTTCAGTCTCCTGTATTTGTTACCTTAAAACCAGTGTCACCGGGATTGAAGTAATACTTTTCCTGATAACCTGCAGAGAGAAACAATTCGTGAGGATGAAAAAGGAGTATTGAAGGAAGTGCTTGAAGGAAATCTAACAGAATAATGACAAGTAGCACAATGAATTTGGAATGTCCTTCCAAGTTTACTAACCAGGTCCATCAGGAATATGGGACTTCCTGTAAAGTCCAAGATCTGTGCCATCAGCATCAATTATAGCCACAGAATTGTAATGCGCATTATTTGCCTCTTCAAAGAAACTAACTGGAATAACTACTCCAAGCTCCTTTGCAAGATTCTGCATCCTACAAACATGCACATAGAAGAAGAAAAAGTCAAGTTGTTAATGGAATCTTGACATTTATGCAAAAGAACCCTTCAATAAAACTCCGGAAGCAATCAGAATTCCACCTGACAATGGTTGGATGGCCCGGATATGGTTTTGCTCGATGAAAGAACTCCTCCTTTTGTGCTTGACAAAAGTAATAGCCCTCGAACAACTCCTGAGATGTAAACCAGAAAGTATCAATGGAACTGTACTGCAGACATGGCAGATGAATACCAAATAGCTTCAAAAAGTACAAGTTCACAGGACAACGAACTTCAAGTGCATCACCCTGACTCCATAAAAATATCATTTGCAACTCGCTAATTAGAGAAATGATAGGACATTTCAAGTTGATCTGAGAACTCCTGACAGTAAACAATCACATACAACTTTTTCCCTTTTTCTATAGGTATTAGTTACCAATGCCTACATAAAATTGTCAACACCTTGGCTATAAATCCTGTTGTTTTTGTTAGCCTCACTCCCAGCGATACTTATAGCAAAGGAAAATAATATTATATAACGGAAGAGTTAGACGTGCCCTATAAGATTCAAGAAAAGCACTACACTCTGCTGCATTTATAATAACCAACACCGCAAACATTTATTTCATTTCCATAGCTTTAACTAATCTCGAATTCAATGAGTCAGTACAATACTCCTGTACAACTAGGTCCCTCAATGACTGTGTGATGATGAAACTTTGGAATCAGTCTTGGACCAACTTAAAAGTGGAAGATTGCTGACAAAAACCTTTGGTAAATCTAATTACTTAATGGAAGGAAACTGGAACATTTGCAGCTGTCTCTGACTCGAACTTGTTATGAACCAATTTTAAGTTCTTCTCCGTTCAGTTTAGCTACTTTCCAATCATATTCTCTTGAATCTAGCAGCTAAACCAAATGAGCATTCCTAATTCAAGTCTGAGAAGCAAAGCTGAAATCAAGTCAAGTACCAAACACATCTTCAGAAGATACCTCCAATCTGGAACAGAAGTGGCAAACAGATTTCTTTAACTATTTTGTTACGATTAGTATGAACAAGAAAGTAGCCAAGAGGAAATTACAAAAACGAGTTTCTAACTTAAATGGTCCTTTAAGTTTTTGGGTAAGTTTATCTTCGTCCTTGCAGTACGATTTTGAGCATATTTAAACTAAGGTCATATTTAAACTCCTAAGTTTAGTAGCTGAGGGACCTGCCCACAAGTCTACAGTCTATATGTCTTGCTTTGATGGCAATCATTGGTCGCATACTTAAGTTTACAAAAAACTATGTGTGTTTGCTATCATTTAACAAGCTCCATTAAATGTGACAGAATGGTCGATGACGTTCTCATGGTTGTTCCATCTAAAACATTTTCCTACTTCCGAGATTAACCTTCACTCTCACATCTGTCCACAGAAAAGAGCTAGTAATATAATAACAGGACAAATCTGTTGTGACTGTGAAATGATTCCACGCTACTAAAGACTAGCCATTGTTATCCGTCTGTCCTGGCCATCAATGGTACTTGCTCTCTCTGCATTCAATTAAGTTTCCACACTTGCACTGTATGGACCAAGAAGCACACGAGCTATGAAAGAGGTTAAGAAGGAGCCAGGAACTATCAGGAAATGGAAATCTTCGAAATTTCAGGATAAAGCATCAGATGCTTAAAAGAAGGGGGTGCAGGAGAAGAAAATGATTAGATTAGCAACTGAAACATAAATCAAGTGGAGAAAGCGAAAGAATTTTTACACAAAAACATATGATATATTTAGACAGAAAAAAGAATGCTTGACAGGGACAACCCAAAGAGGATAACATGCAGGACCAATAAGGAGAATCATCGTCCCACTGTAATCGATCAATGAAACTTCAGTTCTGAACATCATGCCTTTTAATTTCTAGCAATTCCTACCGACTTACTTATCAGGTTCTTCCTTCAACCCCCTTACCTCAGCTTATATATTATTATGTGAAGATTCTCATCTGATTTTGGGGCAAGCACATGCCTCGTGCTAGTCACGATTTAAACATTTTCTCATTCTATTAGTATAAGGGTCTACTGTATAGTTGTTAATTATCTCCTCCCTTTCTATGTTTTTGGGTTTAGGTATTTTTACACTGTTCTCGATATCCTGAATAAAGACAGTTCTCCACTAACCAAGATTATTTAGCTTCTGTTTCATTGGACTGATTAAAACCTTTATTAGCAGAAAATTAGAGGTAATTTACTATTTGGAAAGTTGTAGCTTAGGAATGATACTGACAAACTCAATTGTACATATAATTTCTATACACTTGAATTGCAGAGTTATCGCACTGTTAAACACAAATACTTTTAGTTTGAGATAACAAAGCTTAATGACTATTCTGTCACATTTAACAGAGTTTGAGTTGGTAAATGGAGACCCAAAACTGCTTGAAGTTGGGGGTGGAAAATTTAGCCCATGTTGATCCCACCCAATTCAAACCATCTAAAAGGCTGGCATGTAGCCTAATGTGACCCATGAGAAACCAGGACAAAATATTTTTAAAAAGACATTTTTTTGTTTGATATGCTGTATATAGTCATAAAAAAAAATAATTGGACGGATTGGGTTATGACCCCCTTTTTAGCCCGTTTCAGCCAAGTAACTTTTGGGCGGGTCATTGACACAACCATTTATTAACAAAGCCTGTTTTGACCTACCGAAATTCAGCCTAACTCGCTCAGAGTTATATTATACTGACAGAAGTAAATCTACTCCCAAGCCTAAGGGTCAGTTGGATTAAGAACTGGAATTCAAATAGACGACTAGCCAAGCAACTCCTAGTGTCATAACATGATGTTTACATGACTAGATTCCATTTTGGTTACATTCTACCAATGCATAAAACAGACCAAATGTCTCCGCTTCTCCGATCCATTATGGACCACTCAGCTTTTGAAATAACTTACAACAGCATCAGCATAGACTACCACATAAAGGAGGCAATCAGACAACTCGAAGGAAAACAAAAAGCTAGAGATAAGAGTTTCAGCATGTGATCAAAGGATAAAAATGCTGACAAAATGTTCTCACCGAGAGAAGTGAATATTGTTGCTCGAGAAAGGTAAACCTAATCAATAATTATCTTCCGCCAAAGAAAGAAAATGTATTTCATCCATGGTTCATTTGTGTAGTAGCTAGATATTCCAAAGCTGGGCTGTTTGTTACCTGTATGAGGATGATATTTGCACCCTTCTGATGAGCAGCTCTAACCAATCTGCGTTGAAGGAATATCTTAGAGCCAGAAATGTAAATGCCACCAAAAAGATAAAATTGATTCCCTTTTACAAATCTAAAGAACAAATAGATGATCAATCATTTTTTTTCTGGATAATCATGGTGTCATTACCAACTTGCACACACCTCAAATAATTTGCACTATAAGTGCTACATTCCACTAGGTACCAGGTAAATCCGTCCACTAAGGCTTTAACATGAATAAATAGTAAAAAGTCACCTAGAAATTTTGCCTGCGCTCAAATTTAAAACTGAGACCTCATGGTTACAAATCTAAACAACACATAGATGATCAATCATTTTTTTCTAGATAACCATGATGTCGTCACCAACTTGCACACACCTCAATTAATTTTCACTGTAAGTGCTACATTCACTAGGTACTAGGTAAATCCATCCAGTAAGGCTTTAACATGAACAAATAGGAAGAAATCACCTAATAAATTGTCCTCCACTCAAATTTATACCCGAGACCTCATGGTTCTCATTCACCACAAGTCACATCTTTGAGTACTATGAAGTTGCTCAACAACACAAAATCCCAACCCCCTTTTCTCAATGAGCTATAAGAAAGCCTAAAAACTCATAACATTAAATCAACCTCGTAGATTACATAAAACAACTCTACCGACGAATAAAATATGAGGACACAACATAAGTCTTCAACTTTATTCTATAGTCATTAATTGTAATTCTATTGGAAATGAAAAAACTTAAACCCAACTATCACTTATTATCTAAAAAATGCGACTTCGTGACATAGTAACTATCAGTTGAGTGACCTTATCATGAATTGTTGTTGTGTCTGCATTTTACCAAGTAGGATACTATTTACTATTCCTAATTCTATTTGTATTCCTATTCCTATTCTAAATAGGATTGTATACACCTATTTTTATTCTAATAGGATTTAAAAAAACCGGTATCCTAACAATTCTCAACTTCTTCCTTGCCTCTTCTCTCCTCTTCAACGCAGTTCTAATCCTGTCTTCTTCTTCTTCTTTCATTTCAGATCGGGATCAAGAGCTTCATCTATGCAATGTTTATTTAGTTTTAGTTTCAATTCATATATTGACTCTGTTCTAGTTTAGTTACTGTTCTATTGAATTTCAAGTTAAATTCATAACACAAATAACGAAAAAAGTGCAACAAAAGAAATCGAAAAAAAAAACCTCTCGGCGGTAGCGACGTTGGTGGAGACATCGTCGGTACAGGCGAACTGCAAAGCAGCAACGGTGACTAATCGATTCTTCTCCGCCATTTTTGGGCTCTTTGAAGCTTACACTATGAGCTGCAAGTTTTGCAGAGAGACACTGTTGTACTATTTATAAAGTAAAATAAAAGATAATTATATTACTAAATAAGAATAAAAGAATATTTAAAAGTAAAGGTGGTTAGGTGAGGAAATTATTCTCATTATTTATAATACAGTTTAAAATCGAATCGAAATCGATAATTTAAATCAGAAAAATATTTTTTCCGTCAAATTATACTACCTTAATATATTCTTAAATTATATTTTGGCTCAAAAATACTCTTTCCGTCAAACTATTAGTCACACCTACCCTTCTAGTTAACGAAAATATCTATGTGTGTTAAGTGTCACATGAACGCCACATGTGCATGCCAAATAGACCTCACATCCGCATAGACGATTATAGAAAAGTGTCATTATCATACTTAAAATATTCGAAATAGATTAAATATATCCTTAAATAATATTTTCAGCTCAAAAATATTCTTTTCGTCTAATTATTGGACCACATTTGTCCTTTTATTTAACAAAAATATTTATAGTGTGTGCTAAAATGTCACATGAACTCTACTAATTTCAATTATTTCATTATAATTATTTAATTTATGTGCCTCTTTAATAACTTTTTGCATCCTAAAATATGCTAGTAATACTTTATGATTTTAAAATTGTTTGAAATCATCAGAAATAAATAAATAAATAATTTCCGTGGTATATATATATATATATATATATATATATATATATATATATATATATATATATATATATATGTATATTATCAAGTTCTGTCCCGATTCGTTTATCATTTACTCAAGTTGAATTAAAATATTCCAAAGCATGGGCGATTTTAATATATAACTACAAATTCACGTAGATACAATAATTTTATTTAAAATAATATTATATATAATTTTAATAAAAAATTTAATTAAATTAATAAAATAACATATTTCACACTATACTATTTTACTTTTTTGAAATTTTTATCCTTTTCACTTCGATACATTTTAATTAAAAAATAAAAAAAAGTTTATTTTAAAATAAAAATAATATTATAGACTTTTTAAATTACTGATCAAATTATGACCAAATTTTCTTATCATTTAGCATTATCCTTAATTAATAAAACGAAAAGGAATTTTATTGCATATTTATATATCATTATTTTCCTTTCGCAAGATTTTCTTTAAAAAATTCTAATTCCGCTGACTCTTTAAGAGATTCCACAAAGCCTTTAACACCACTAATGTGAAAACCCATAATCAATCAAACTCCACTTTGAAAAATGAAAAACGTGTTGATTTTATTATAGTAATATTTATATTATTAAAAATGCTATACAAACGTTTTCTTTTTTTTTTTTTAAATTCATGATTCTAAATATTATTATAAAATTTATATGATTATATAAGATAATAGTATTTCTAAAGAATCTTTTTGATAATTCTTCAATTTCATTTTTTCCGTAATTTATATCCTTCATATCCTTTGAAGTTAAATTACGTGTGCCTAAATTATTTTTATCGAATATATATAATCGAAGTGAATTGCAACGATAGAACTTAAATATTTTAATTACTTAGTACATTTTTAGTGGTGATGAATACAAAATAAACCGATACAACACACTGAACCGGACTGAACCGTTATTTCACAAAGACCTCTAAAGCCGATTTATTTTCCTGATCAATAACGTCAAGAAAAACCGGGTCTACAGTCACGTGACTATCCACGTGCACCCGGAATTTATGGTCCCACCACATCACCTTCGCAAAACCTTCTATATCCACCGTAGCATCCAGCAACATCTCCCTCTTCGCTACATCGGCGACGAATTCCTTACCGTGATGTGCGAGTTGAAGTCCGCTTAACCTCGCCGGAAGACGGAGTACCTGACAGGAACGCGGCGGTTGAGATCCGGCTTTCACACGAGCTGAACCGAGGTGATCGCCGGAGTAGAAAATCGACATTTCTGTTGAGGAGTAGTTGATTGAAGTAACGTTAGGGTTCGTAACGTGAACGGTGAGGATGAGTTCCGCGTCTACGACGGGGAAATTTAGCTTGAAGGAAGTGAGATCGATGGAGATGAGATGAAAATCAGGATCCCGTGGCTTTGAAGAGAGTGTCATCACCGTTGCTGCGGCAGCGGCGGCACCGACGAAGGCGGAGGTCCAGCTCCATTTTACTCCTCTTCTACTTCCTTCTTTGCTCATTGGTCGGAGAAGATACTGAATACTGATTGGGGCAAAAAATGGAGAAGAAAAGAAAAGTAGTTGAAAATGGACTGGGGAATGTGAAATGACATTTCTGTCCGTTGCTGTAGTCTTAAATAGAGCAGGAGAGTCACAAGTTTGGTAAGTTCGTATTTCCCATACTTTCTGCGGGTTTTTAGTCGTTTGTAATCAAAAATTTTGAATTTAAATTACGAAAATAAAAAAAGTTACTATCGAAATGGATTGTATACAATTGATTAACTTTTCTTTGTTTTTGATACTTGGATCTAGTCTCGTGAACACGGTTCGATTCTATGCAATTTTAAACTTTATTTTATCGATTATTGATTTATTGGTATCAGCTTACGTGTTTAAGACTAGACACCAAAAAAATCATTGGAAATCACTTAAAAATAACAAAACAAACTAAATAAACAATGCATATGAATTGACATATTGCGTTTTGCTCAAAAGTAAATATTATTACATTGTAGAGTAACATAGCTTGAAATAAAAGTATGAAATATACTTGAGGCGAGGAATTTATATACCAAATGGTATAAATAGAATTATTTGATTTATTATCGAATTATTGATTAATTTATTAAGAAAAAAATCTCAAATCGTTAAAAACCAATAATTTAATATAAAAAATTTAAAATTGTTATCGAAATTGCTAAATCAATAACTCATTATCTATAAATTAATAACTTTTTTTTTCAAACCATTGATTTTTTGAATTATGCCCACTTGTTGAATAAAAGCTTTTCATTTATTTAACCAAGAAAATAAAACTCATTAAACACCTTAAAGGATGTTAATAGCCACTCATAGACCCTCTCGTTATCCTATAATAACATTACTTCACTAATGGTGCAAAATTAATTTAAAAAAAAACTTATTTGAATATCAAAATTCGAGAGATAACATAAATTAAAATATATATAACAAATTATAGATCACAATTTCTTTAAAAGGTGCTTATCGTGACATTCATACCACTTAGCTCTAGTACTTTGTTGTTTTATTTAAATTACATGCAAGTATTGTATGACTATATAATGTCGTCGTATTTCAACTAAAATATGGAAAGGAGGAGCAACTTTCACATATAACAAATGCAAAAATTATATTTTTATGTTATAACAATAGTTTACATAATTGTGTTTCATAACAATTTCTATGTTTGTTATGGTTATTTCACTATATATATATATATATATATATATATATATATATATATATATATATATATATATATATATATATATATATATAAGAAGCAATTGTATAATTTATTTCGCTATAGATATACAAAAGAATCAATTATATAATATACATTTGTATAAAACGAAAAAAAGAAAAAAACAAAAGAAAATTGAACAGGGAAAGATCATATTTGTATAATCACAAATGTATAAGAAGAAAACATATGTTTTTGTATTTGTATATAATTTTCTCTCGCTTTATACAAATACAGACGCAATGTATACATTTGTGTTATAAAATGAGAGAGGCGAATGAGTGACGAGCGAGATCTGGGAGCAGGGAGAGAGGAGAACAAAAATATATGTATACATACATTTTTCTCTTGATTTATACAAACACGAACACATTTTATACATTCATGTTTGTATAAAAGTAGAAGACTCGAGGCAGACTGCCCAGCCAAGAACGAGAGTGGCGAGCGAGATTCACCAGGAAAATAGGCTAAACAATAGCAACAATTTGTTATAAGCGATTCGGGAAGAAACTGTAACAAAATCAATAAATACATTAATAAGTTTGGTAAACTTATCGAGGGCAAATAGACTATAACATAGAGGATTATATTGTGAGGCTGTGTGACTGTTATATATTTTTTAAAATACCAAAATTCCTTTACTATAGATGAACTACTCGAAAGAGCGAAAACTTAATTTAATATCACATATAAAAATAATGTCTACGTACATCTCATCAATAAAATGTCTTTCATCCTTTTTACTCATTAAAAATTAAGTTTTGAAATATATAAAACAGACATTTAATTTAATTATCCAATTGATATTTAAGATTTTAAAATCAACTAAAAAGATTCCTTACTTGAATTATGTATGAAGTGTTAAATATGTAGGAATACTTTAAACTAAAAATAAATAAATTAATCTTATATAAATTTAATTTTATTTGACACTTTGACACACTTACCACTTCATTTACATTTTTTTTCTTTTTGAATATCTAAAATTTTAGATTAAAATAATAAATTAATACATTCTAATTTAACTTTAAAAACTTATCAAATTAATTTTCGAAAAACGTGACATAACAACTAAAAATGATAAATTAATAATAGTTCAAATAGAAAACAGAAATACTTTACGTAAAAAAACTCGTGAAAAGAAAATGATATTTCACATATGTTTCTGACTATTATTTCTAACAAAATATACTATATATAATTACAAAATAAATAATATATTAACAAATATGCTACAAATGATGAAAATTAAAGTAGAAAAACAAATACAATTGAGGGTAATTCCGTCATTTGCATGGTGATGGCTTCTATTAACTTTGTGATGGTTCATAGCTCCTGCTGTATACAATGGAACTACACCTGCAGTACCACTGTAAGGTGACCTTGTTGATTGCCCGCCGCTCGATGCTCGTCCCTTGGACGAGCTGCCGTGGGCACTAGCGTGCCCACTAGCCGCACCACCTCCACGTTTATCGTTCGTCACAATTTCATCACCCAAATGCACTAAAAGAAAATTAAATTTTTTACTAATCTATCGTTATATAGATCATAGTGGACATATTAAAAATATTTTTCGTTCGTAACAAAATAGTAAAAATTACCTCGAGGACGGAGAAATCGAGAAGATAAAGAGAAAGCATGAAGAAGATGGATGTGAAAGAGGAAAATAACGATTATTAATATCAATCTCATCATTGTACGAGATTTGTATTGATATATTTATTGAATTCGTCTGAATCGATAGATCTCGAACTTGCAACTTTTTTCTTGATAGGGTGGTATCATGACCAATTGAAATATGTAATCGATTTCTATGGTTTATTCTTCTTTAAATACTAAGTAAAGAATATATTCTTATATATATATATATATATACATAAAAATCATAATTTTCTTTTTTTACTTTTTCAGCTTTAATATAAGGGTATACTTGATAGTAAAGAAAATTAAATGCTTACTTTAACTTTATTTTAGTCACGTGAATTGTTTCCTTTTTGTGACATTTTTTTTTTGTAATGAAGGTGACAAATACCTAATTTATTTTATATATTTGGAGCTAGACGTTTTTTCAATTTCAAAAGTTTCGAATTTTTTATTATTCTTGGATACATTTCTTACTTGTCTGATACATGTAAGTCTTAATGGAAGGGATGTATCCGAGAGATTGTTATTTTTTTTTAGAGAATTAAGATATCTTAAGCCGTGTATTTATATAATTTTTTCATATAAAAATGCAAGTCACATAATGATTTTCTAATGCTTTTTTAAAAAATTGAAGTTTCTGGTCAAAAAAGAAAAGTTATTTAATGAGAGAAAGGTGTGATATATTCAATTTAGAGTTGATATACTCTTATCGTTACAAAAGTGAATCACATTTAATTATTTTTTACATTGCAAATCATATATTATTATAAGTGGGAAGCTCCAAAGTGAAAAGTTGAATTACCATTTTATTCCTACACAAATTGAAAAGGCTATAAAATATTTAATTAAACTCATCTAATATAATTAATTAAATATTTTTATCTTTAAATAAAGAAAATACTCCTTTGATAATTTGTGTAAGAAAAAGTAAATATATATTTAAATAAATGCTTAGTATCATATTGACTACGATACAATGAATGTTTTAAAAATTCCAAGATTGATTCTTCATATTCTTATATCTGTTTAATACATATATTGAATAATTGTAGTCAGACGCTTCAACTTTAAACAATAACTACAAGTTTAGTTTTTTTAAAGAATAAAATATAAAGTGTTCTTTCACTTCTTCTATAAAGAAATTCAATGATATTTTAATGATCCTTTTATAACTTTGACTTTTGAATTTCTATATTTTGGCTATAAATATCATTGTGTGCTTCACTAATTTTTCGTAAATTGTTGCGTGATATATGTTGTCTTAGTTTTATGATAGCTAATTCTCTTCACTCCTAGCGGAAGATATTTTGAATAATTGGAAGAGAATAAATCATCTCTTATCTCTCTATATTTTTTTTGTACTTCTTTCTTTCATATTGTTATTTTTAGCTTCATTTTATAATTTTTTTTTTGATTTCTTTAGTGGTGTTCTTTTATTTACCATTTAAAAATCTCTATTTTCTTTTCCGAGTTAATTCTATTTGATAAATAAATAACTACAAATAAAAAATTATTGTACACAATAAGACTTTCTTTGCATGGTTGATAATTGTTCTTGCTTTAGTGACCACAAATGTAAGTTGTATAGCTTTTAAAGTACTTTATTCCTGATTTACTATTTTATTATACAAACTTCATAGTAAAAATTAGAGTTATTAGTTCTATTAAAAGTGTGAAGCAACAAAGTTAAAGGTTGAATTACTAAAATAATCCTATAACTTTATGTAGAGTATAACACACTTTGAAAATATAAAATATGAAGAGTTTGAAGGGTTACTTAATAATTAAATACACTTAATTCAGTATACCATATTCATCTACTAAAAATCTTCAGCTACTTGTGAAATATGTAAAGATGTTTGAGACTTTGATTCCCCTCATTCACTTTCTTTCATTTAATTCTAACATGAAGTTTAAGTTCAAATTGTCCAATTTAATTAATTATTTTTCTCTTAGTTAAGTTAAGACTCATCTTAACAAGAAAAAAATACATATATCTTTCAATACAAAAGAAAGACTTTGTTGATTTTCTTGAAAAGAAAATTTGAGATAGCTGCAATATGAGTATGCCTTCTATCTTGCCTATTATTTCTTATATATGTGAAAGTTCTTTATATATTTTTCTTAATTAATTGTTGTAATTTGTAACTATTTTTTTTGTTGATCTATTTTTATTCTATCAGTAAATTACTAAATCAAAATGTACACATTTAATGTATAATTATTTTTCTTTCACACTATTTGTGGTTTCTTCGTCTTTAATATCAAAGAGGTCATACAAACACATCGTTACAACAACTTCATGCAACTTAGCCTGGGACACACGTGCAACGCACGTGCCCGAAACTAGTTGAAAAAATAAGAATGAAGTGACTAAATTACTCTTAAGCTATGTTGCTCGGACTCTCTACGAGTATTGTCACGTCAAGACGATGCTCGTGAAGGATCATAGAAAAACGCACTATTTTTAGAGAATCTGAATGCGTCTGACGATATTTTTGAATAGTCCGAGCAACGTAGTTTTCAGGCTAGACCTGCCTTGATTTTCCGAATAGTAATGATATCAGTCTTGAAAGATTTAGCCAAAATGTTATCAGGAATGCTTGTATTGAACACTGAGTTAGGAATAGAAACAGTGCCTGCATTTGCACTTCCAAAGGCAGATATACCCCAAGCACAATTTTCAGCATCAGCATTGTATTGATAGTGTACTAGTCCTTTAGGGAACACGAAAACGTCTCCTGTTTGCAACGTTTGAGTGTAAATCTTGTTCGTGGTATCGATGAATCCTACTTCCAATGTGCCTGACATGAGGAAAAGTAGCTCGGCTGAACGTGGATGAGTGTGGACAGGGTTGACAGAGCCTGCAGGATACTGTAGGATTGCATAGGAAACACTTTGTCCGTTCAGGGCTGGAAATTCGGTCATGCCTGCCTTTGTCACCTTGAATTTTTCGGGTGGTGGAGCTCCTACGAGTTCCCTTAGGCCCGAGAAGGTGAAGTAAGAAGCGTCAACTGATGGAACCTCGAGTGGCATTACAAAGTCTGTTAGGATGTCAGGGTCACCAGCTGATGCTATTTGGAAAATGAGTAGTGATGTTGCTAGAGCTAACAGAACTATGCAACTTGAAGTTTTTGATTCCATGTTTTCTCCTGTTTTCGTTTATTTGTTTGAATGATTTCTTGATGGACTAAAGATTTTATAGCTATACAAGGGACATATCAAACAAGAATCGAGATTGAAGTCACCGATGAGTTGCTAAAACGAATAAGGAATTGTCAATATAGGAAACTACTTCAGAAGTTTATTGTGTTAATAGAAGGAACAACACAATTTCCAGTTTTAGCTTTCAATATTGACAAGAGAATACAGATAACTTTTTTCCTTTAAAAATTAGTATGTTTTCGACTTTATGCACTTAGTTTATATTACTGATGAAACCTAAGCCATATTGAGACGATTTTCGAATTATATGGTCTTTAAATGTGGTTTCCAGGTAGTTTCTGCAGTCAGAAACAAACAATAAAAACAGCTCAAAAACTTAGTAAACATCAGTTACCAACTGGCTTATCCTTCTGCAACTTTGGTTCTGCCTAAGGGCGGAGCTCGAGGAGTAAAAGTGGTTCATTTGAATTCTTTTCGCTGTAAAGTCACACTATATATCTACGGTTATTTTTAAAAATCTATCTATCTATCTCTCTCTCTATATATATAGTCACAGCTTATCTATATCCATTTACCTGTTTCATTAGCCTCCTAAGAAGAGCGAAAAATGGCCTCATTTCTCTTGAAAAGTGTCCTTCTTGTTGTTGCTGTCTTTTCCATTTCTTCGATGGCTCAAGCTAGTGATCCGGATATCTTGTCTGACTTCATTGTTCCTGTCGGAAGCGCCATAGATGGAAACTTATTTACCTTCAATGGTACACGTGCTATTTTTGGCAGTGTCATACAAAAGCTCTCAGTGACAAAAGTTGGCAAGGCAGAATTTCCAGTTTTGGATGGCCAGAGTGTTTCGTTGGCAGTGCTTCAGTTCCCAAGAGGAAGTGTAAACCCGCCCCACACACACCCTCGTGCAGCTGAACTGCTATTCGTCGTTGAAGGTAGTCTTGAGGTTGGATTTGTGGACACCACTAACAAGCTATACACTCAGACTCTCCAAGTTGGTGACTTGTTTGTGTTCCCTAAAGGGCTAGTGCATTATCAGTACAATTCTAATAGGAATGAATTAGCTACAGCCGTGTCTGCTTTTGGAAGCGCGAATGCTGGAACTGTTTCACTTCCTACAACATTGTTTGCCACAGGGATCGATGATCAATTTCTCGCCAAGTCCTTCAAGACTGATATTGCCACTATTCAGAAGATCAAGGCTGGTCTTTCACCTTAGTCAATTTTTTCTGTATTTTCAACACGAAATAATTGTTTCTTGAGGTGTCGACATTAGCACCGCGATCTGCATCATAAGATGCAGTACTACTACTTCTGCTTAGTTCTTGACAGACTGTATTTTTTGTTTTAAGATTTTGACACAATAAATTTTTCTGTACTTGACGTTGATTAGTCTTTAACAACTCTCAGAAATGCAAGCAGTCATGAATAAACATGTCGATTAATCTTTTAGCCACGGGCACTGAATTCTGTGACGTACAGCTTCATTTCCTGTAGTTTATTTTCAAACATATCAAACACCAAATGACTAGAAAACCAAATAGTAGTTACTATTTCGAATCAATAAGAAGCTTAATATCTGCAGTCTAAGATGAAAGGCTAGCCTTGATCTTCTGAATGGTAGCAAACAGCGGCGGAATCAGAATTTTTGCTAAAGGGGTTCAATATATAAAGACACATACATGTTGAAAATCCAACATAATTCAACATCTACTTTATATACATAAAATGGAGCCAGCCTATTGTACGAGTAATGTACCGTTAGAAAAATATTATTGAATGTCCATAACTGTTATTGATCATGAGTAGCAAATGTTGTCTTATATTAGAGGAAACTGTGGACTAATAAAATATGCAGACTGCAGTACTATCTTGTAAGTACATGTCGAGACACACAAATTTAGTGGTGAAAATACAGAAAATTGCCTAAGATGAAAGACCAGCCTTGATCTTCCGAATAGTGGCAATATCAGACTTGAAGGACTTAGCGAGAATTTGATCATCGATCCCAGTAGCAAACAATGTTGTAGGAAGTGAAACAGTTCCAGCACTCGCGCTGCCAAAACCAGACACGGCTGTAGCTGATTTATTCCAATCAGAATTGTACTGATAATGCACTAGTCCTTTAGGGAACACAAACAAGTCACCAACTTGGAGAGTCTGAGTGTAAAGCTTGTTAGCGGTGTCCACAAATCCAACCTCAAGACTACCTTTAACGACGAATAACGGTTCAGCTGCACGAGGGTGTGTGTGGGGCGGGTTGACACCTCCTCCGGGGAACTGAAGCACTGCCAACGAAACACTCTGACCGTCCAAACCTGGAAACTCTGCTTTGCTCACTTTTGTCACTTTGAACTTTTCAATGATGCTGCCAAAAATATCACGAGTACCAGTGAAGGTAAAGAAGTTCTCATCTATGGTGCTTCCTGCAGGAACAATGAAGTCAGACAAGATATCCGGATCACTAGCTTGAGCCATCGAAGAAATGAAAAAGACGGCTACAACAACAAGGACACTTTTCAAGAGGAATGAGGCCATTTTTTGTTGATACAGGTAAAATGTATACAAATAAGTTGTAAAATGATGACTATTAGTTCTGTTAGACCACAAATTTATAAAAAAGACCAAAACCAGAACCAAATTTTGCTGAAGGATAAGCCAGTTGGTAATAGATGTTAACTAAGCTTGACACATTATACTTATTTGTTTTTGATAGAAGAAACTACCTGGAAATCACATTATAAGATTCCATATTTCGAAAATCGTCTCAATATTCCTTAGGTTTCATCAGTTATATGCTTCAAGATAATACTTTTATAGACTCTTTGATCTTGTAATGTTAGCAAAGTGCATAAAGTCGAAAACATAACAATTTTTAAAGGGAAAAAGTTAACTGCTTTCTCTTGTCCATATTGAAAGCCAGAACTGGAAAGAGGTGAGCAAGTGTTGTTTCTTAAGTTGACACAATAAACTTCTGGAGCAGTTTCCTATATTCACAATTCCTTTTTGTTTTTGTGAATCATCGGGGACTTCAATCTCGATTCTTGTTTCATATGTCCCTTGTATAGCTATAAAATCTTTAGTCCATGAAGAAATTATTCAAACAAATAAACGAAAACAGGAGAAAAAATGGAATCAAAAACTTCAAGTTGCATAGTTCTGTTAGCTCTAGCAACATCACTAGTCATTTTTCAAATGGCATCAGCTGGTGACCCTGACATCCTAACAGACTTTGTGCTCCCACTGGGCGTGCCATCAGTTGACGCTTCCTACTTCACCTTCTCAGGCCTAAGGGGCCTTGTTGGAGCTCCACCACCCGAAAAATTCAAGGTAACAAAGGCAGCAATGACGGAGTTTCCAGCCCTGAACGGACAAAGTGTTTCCTATGCAATCCTACAGTACCCTGCAGGCTCTGTCAACCCTGTCCACACTCATCCACGTTCAGCCGAGCTACTTTTCCTCATGTCAGGCACATTGGAAGTAGGATTCATCGATACCACGAACAAGATTTTCACTCAAACATTGCAAACAGGAGATGTTTTCGTGTTCCCTAAAGGACTAGTACACTATCAATACAATGCTGATGCTGAAAATTGTGCTTGGGGTATATCTGCCTTTGGAAGTGCAAATGCAGGCACTGTTTCTGTTCCTAACTCTGTGTTCAATACAAGCATTCCTGATAACATTTTAGCCAAGTCTTTGAAGACTGATATCATTACTATTCAGAAAATCAAGGCAGGTCTAGCCTGAAAACTACGTTGCTCGGACTATTCAAAAATGTTGTCGGATGCTTTCATATCCACTAAAAGTAGTGTATTTTTGAATGATTCGACTTAAGTGTAACAATATTTTTAGACAGTCCGACTAAATAATTAATATTCAGAGAATCTTGAATAAGAAGGTTTATACTTTATATATGGCATGACATCAAAATGCAAAGTATAATCATAATTGACATTATATATTTTGAGAAGACTTAAAGAAGTTCTCTTTTTTTTTTTTTCATTCAGTGCGGAGCTAGAAATTTCAAAATAAAAAATAGTAAATAACAAAAAGAAATCATGGAGACTCAACTATACGAAGATAAAATAATTTGACATTATTTACCTATCAAATAAATAATTAATATATATATATATATATATATATGGGGTTTTCATTACAAAATATAAATTTAAGGGTCAATTTTTGTATTTGAAAATTTCCAAATCATGATTTTCACAGAAATAGGAATTTTATCTCATGATATGAAATGACATGTCCAAAAGTTGATTTCATCCGATGATTTCATATCGCATTTCCAGACGCAAACTTAATAGAAAGTCGAGAGAAGTGGTGAAAATACAATTAAACTTGACGTAATTTAGGAAATATATTTTAGTCAAGCTAATAGAGTATTAATAGTTCGAGAATAAAATTAATAATTTACTGTGTTTGTAACAAAAAAGTGATTTGATTTATTCAATAATTCTTACATAACTTTTCCCACTTGAACAAATTGACAAAAGAGAAATCAAACTTTTAATAACAAAACTTCATCAAATTGTCCATTCAAGATTCTTTGATTTTCTGTTTCTTTCTAATTTCTTTGATTTTCAAAGAACCCAAACTGTGAATTTGTTTTGTGAAAGAGATCGATGATATTACTGCAATCTCCCTCTAGATATCTTCTTCAGATCTTGTACAATCGCGTCCAGAGGTAAGCTTAAATCCATTTCACTTTTTTCAATTTTCCCTATTTTTAACACTTTTTTCGGGTCAATTTGTGGTTTAGGGTAGTCTGGATTGCATAGTTTTAGCTCATTTTTGTGTGTGATTATGAATATAAAAGTACTTGTATGTATCTGCTGGGATTAGCACAAGCATAAAGTTGCAATCTTTTAGTATTTTAAAAGAAAGTTAGGGTAGGAGAAGGGAAAGGGATTACAAAGTGTGGGAATCGAAAGCTTGGTGAAAGTTATGGTAGTCAGCTAATGAACAGAGCTAATAAGATTAAGCCTGGTTATGGAAGTGTGGATTGCATTATTGTTTATTTTTATAGGAGCTGATTGTATTGCAGCTAGATTGTTTAATGTTTGCATAGTTCTAGCTTATTTCTGTGTATGGTTGTGAAGATGAAAGAATTTATATGCTTCTGCTGCATTAGCATTTGTTGTTGCACTTTCTTAAGCATAAAGTTGCAATGTCTTTTTTCCCCGATAACCATGGTGTGTGGACTGGCTTTCGTGCACCTCCTCTAAATCCACGGGATACGTTCTAGTCCTCGCGCACCTTGACTAATTCCATGGGATATCTTCCACTTCCCACCAACAACAATTAATAGGTAACTTTGTCCACCAAGGTTAGAACAAATGGAATCACCAAGTATTTTTGTCTCTGTTGGGGTTGAACATGAGATTTCATGGTTCTTAACCCACTTCAATGATCAGTAGGGCCACACCCTGGGTGCTATTACATGGATTTGTTTTGAATGCATGTCCGATATTTAGCAAGCTCTAGTTGATTGAGTTACAGCTAGTATAGTTGATGTTTCTGTGTAGTTCCAACTCATTTCTGTGCTTGAGTACGAAGATGCGTTGCTAGGTGTTAACATTTGTTGTTGCTCTAATTTAAGTGTAAAGATGTAATCTTTCAGTCATTAACACGCGTGATACATGGGTATATGGGTGAATATTCTGTATGAGTATGTCCAATAGTTGGCAAGCTCTAGATGATCGCTATATAGTGAAGCACGGAAATACTATGTGAATAAAGAACCATAATGTTGTAATGTGCATTTCCAAAAAATGCAAAAGTATTTCAACTTTTTCTACCTTTTGCATAACAGTTTGGAGGGTTGCATTTACTTCCTCGCATCCCAGGGAGCTGGAGTTGAGGATGAACATGAACTGCCAACACTTATCGGTTACTGAAGTAGAATCAGCTTAATCAATCCAAAAGTGCTGCCAATAAAGTCACAAATGTTCAAAATTTGATTAATTGTTCAAGCATTAGCTACCGTGATATTAAAATTGATCATTTTAATTTGTTTACTTCCATTTAGTGATTTATCATGGGAACCCCTCCCTGTTAACAATATAGCATTCCGGTTCCTTTATTTGTCCAATTGCTCTTAGCTTATTCTTTCACCAATTGGTGTATGCTTAAAGTTCTAAAATATGACACACCTAGTTTTCTGATCCTTGAATATTCCAAAAATTTGGCAGCCCTGTATTGCAAATAGAACCGATGCCATTCCATATTTGTTTGAATAATGTGTAGTAGATGCTGACAGCACATCCTTATTTTGCAGTCTTGAGAAAGGGGTTGAACTGGACAGCCAATGGGTTGAATTTGATGATATCCGTTACCATATTCAGGTGAGTTATTATCATACAACAGTCCAATTTGATGATTTTGCTTTCTTTTTTTCCCAATTTTTTCACTTCAAAAGAAAAATGAAAGAACCACTAAACACATAACTATTTTAAAAATGTTAATTGAGGTGGTCATATCTTATTTTGACATGCTGTCATCTATGATACATCTGGCTGGCTAATCTGTAACATATTCTGCAGGGTTCAGTGAAAAATCCAAATGTCTTGCTTCTTTCTGTATCATTGCCCATACCACCTCCAGAAACTGTCCTCTTTGGTGGACTTCCACTTGGAGCGCTAGAAGCCATAAAAGCAGCATATGGTGCAGTTGCACAAATTCTTGATCCTCCAAGAGATGGGTTTAATCTCACACTTAAACTAAACTTGTCAAAACTTCCCCCAGATGAAGGTTCTGCAAGTTTCCTCTTTAAGGTCATTATGAGCTTGCTATAATTGTGCTGGATGGTATTAGGTTGTTAGTCCAAACTGCATTACTAGAAAATTTTGGGGGGTTCTTACTCTCCTAAGGGTAATCAAGAAATAAATGTGATCGCATCCGCTTCATGTTGCATGTCTATTTAGCAAATTCTTTTTAATATAAGTTGAGAACACTCATTAATAAGCACACACACATGAAAAAAGGGTTTCATTCTTCTCAGTTTCTATTCAGTTGAAAATTTCAGTGTTTCCTTTCTCTTGGAGTTTTTTTTTTTTCTTTTTTTGCTTATGTGCATGTTTTCATTATTCCTAAAACTAAAAGGGTAATTGTCAATTTTTCACTCGTTCTTCTAGCTACGAAGAGTACAATTTATTGTCTGAGTAGTGGCAAAATATTTCAAGGAAAAAAAGATATAACTGTATGTTATACTAGTATGCAGCATTCACTGTTGGCTCGAAGTTGGGCCTCCAAGCTTCTGAATTTCTGTTCTGAATATCATAGTTCAGTAAGTTATCTCTTAACAAAAGGATGCAAGTCCAATGAAAGATCTGTACAGGAAACAATTAAACAAGCTAGAGTTTTTCTCTACAAAAGTCACCTACCTATTCATGTGTAAAAGTTGGCAACCATGTGTTGCCCAAAAGGAAAGGACAAAGTCATCTGAATGTTGAGTATAGGGATTAAATTAAAGAGCCAGTTGGTTCACATTATCCAGAAAGAAAGTTCACCTGTGGCTAGCAATGGTGAATCAAACTTATCCATTTTCCTTCGAATCCCAGTCTTGTTGTCTTGTACTCCAGAATTTTTTTAACTTGATCTTCAATTGGTGGCTTTAGAACATTTGTTTCCCAAGAACAAATTTTGTACTCATAGGCGAGACGTAAGCACAAAACAATCAGAGGTACTCAACGAACGCAAAAAAGTATACAAGGGGAATAACTCCCTTTGAAATAAAGAATATAAAGCCCCTGCCAAATTTAACTCTGTGTGCCATGGTTCACTTTGATCTGTGTTATATGTTTGGATGCACCTTAATTTAAAGCTCTTTGTAATATACTTCCTCCATGTGTTTCCTTTCAGTCCATTGAGTCCATTTCCGTAATGGAGAACTATATAGCTTTACTATTTACAACTTCTTGAATATTGCACCACTAAAAGTCTCATTGCCCCTACTCTTATTCTTATAAAGTATTTAACACTACCTAAGAATAACCATATCTGTACTGCTGGTGGTATTATGAGGTATCCCCATATCCAGGAGGAAAATATCCTCCTGGATGTTGCTGGTGCGTAAAATAAAAAACCATATTTCTACTTTCAGCACTCCCCTCCTCACAATCCAACGTAATTTCAGCTTTGCTGTTGATCTTTTAGCTGGTCGGATTCGAGCTACAAAGTGCAAACTTGGGATGGTAGTACAAGTCAATATGTAGCATTACACTTTCTTTATGAGTTGGTATACTTATTATTTCAGTTTTAAATTTGTGAACAGTTCTATGAGAGTACTAATTTTCAGAAAATCTTTGATACTTCTGAACCTGGGTGATTGTCTATTTTTGCTGAAAGTTTCTGTTACAATCCTGTAATATTTGCTTATGATATTTCTTTTTGATTGTAGAGCAAAAACATGCACTCCTGACAAAGATTGCATCGGTGAGGGAGGTAGTAATGGGAGCCCCACTGAGGGCAGTTTTGAAACAACTTGTTACAAGGACAGTTCCTTCCGATTTAGGCAAGCCCGTTGCCCTGGTTCATCGTCCTAACGAGTCTTTTTTCCTTGTACCTCAGGTCAGTAATTTTATCTACTTTATAACATGCACAAGTGGTGAAAACTATAGCTTACCTCTATAGGCTTAAGTTCAATGAACATGAATCCATTTTAAAATGCTGTGGTGAAAAGTCAGTTTTTCACTATGAATCCATTTTCAAATTCTGCAGTGAAAACGTTCTTTTACCTTGTTGAGCTTGGGTACTATAGCTAAATCAACCAATTCTTTTGACAATAACCCCATGCGGATATCTTTCAGCCTACTTTGCCTCATTGACTCCAGAGTGATTTCTTCCAGTACTTGTCTCCTTGTTTGTTAAGTGTTTTTGAACTTGTATCTGTATTAAGTTCCAACAACCCCCCCCCCCCACCACACACACACACACCAAATTTGTTTGTTAATAGGCATGAATTTTTGGAATGCATAAACGATGCACATTGTTGTTATTTTAATATCTATCTTTGAGGACCTATAAAGTATTTAGATTAAATGATGCAATGCTGGCTTTTTGCAGGCAGACAAGGTGACCGTCATATTTCCTATGAGATTTAATGATTCCATAGATACTGTTCTAGCAACATCTTTCTTACAGGTAAACTTCTACACGTTTTAATGTGTTCTTGTCCTTATCTTTATATCATCCCAATCCAAGATATGAAAAGGTGTGAGAACTAATAGCGCAGAGGAGGCATATGGGGTGGGGAGAAAGGCAATTTACACCAATAAAAGTAGTTTTATTAGAAAATTTCTTTTCATTTTGTTTTATGCTAACGGATTACTGTGGTAAACATTCTGATATTTGAACATCCAAATTAAGCCTTCATCATGTGAAGACATTTAACTTGGGCCTAATTCAATTCCAAAAGCTAACTCTTGTGGAGAGGATTGCCTAAGACTATATAAAGAGACCACAATCATTTCCTCAACCAATGCGAGACTTAACACTCCCCAACATGCCCAAAGCTGGACAACTGAAGCGTGGATAACATAACACGGGGTCCAACATTGAGAAACACAAGAACATGGATTGATGAGTTTGGCTCTGATACCATGTTAAGAGATGGAACTTGGACCTAACTAAACCCTAAAAAAGCTAGCTCGTGGGGGAGGATTGCCCAAGATCTCATCAGAATACTACAACCAATTCCCTCGACCTGTGTGGGGCTTAACACATTACACATAGTTTGAAGATTGTTTTGAAATTGGATACAATATGACTCGCTTCTTTGTAATCAATTTGCTTGTCACCTTCTTATAATCTTCAAGTAAGACTGAGGTTTTTATGCCATTTATGATACCAAAGAAACCTTATGTCTTCTGGGAAGACTTGAAGGTGCAATGAGTTGTATATAGGTCATTGTCTTTGAAAAAAAAATCCAGCTCTTTCATTCAATTTTCTTGCAAGATTTTTGGTGCTTCTCTTTCCCATTGGGATATTAATCTTCATGTGCCTGAATGAGTAGGGTGGCTCACTCTTTGAAATATGATTCTCATCAGGAATTTGTTGAGGCAAGACGAACTGCTGGACTTAATAATGCCCCTCCTTGTTTGTGGTCTCCTTCTCCTCCTCAAGAACTGACAGAAGCTTTTACAGAAGCATTATCTGCTAATGCCGGATTTGTTAGTTTTGGTATAACAGATATTTTAACTAGTTTTTACATTGATATTTTGTGATTCCCATGACCAACTTATTTTTTGACACAGTAATTTTTTCTCGCCACGTGGAAGGCAGAAAGCTGGACAGAACTGTCTGGAACCTATCAACCTTTCATGCTTATGTAAATTATCATGTTAAGGTGAGAATTATAGACCAAAAGTTTCTTATCTATTGACCTAATTATGTCACATTAATGTGCTTCCATACTTGATGCAACACAATTCATGACGTCTTATGTCAGAAGGTCCCTACTGAATCTTGAATATGTGCTTTGGAAGATTTTCGTAAATGATGAAGCTCTTCAACCTGCTGACTAAAGATAGAAAGCTTCACTCATAATTATGTTCCTGTATTTTACTAACTACTTTCTTCTATATTTCTGTGACTAAAATTTTAGACAAGGATTCTTCGTTCTATTAGAATTTTTTAAAGCTCTTCATTCTTTGAATCCATGAAATTAAAATTTCCCACACAGTGAATGCTTGGCATTATATATATATGTGACCTTTTATTCTTTTTTGGAGAATATGAAGACTAAATGCCACCACACATATATATCCCAATAGCTAAAGCTTTTTGTAATGATTTCTAATTCAGGCCTTTGTAACCTAACCTGTATAGTGTTCCTGGAGATTTAGTACTGGAATCTGTAGATCCTTGAAGCAGTTTATCTATGGAGGTCTTGAGTCTGTTAAAGTCTTGCAACTGCACCCACTGGGTTCCTTGTGTATTTACTAACTTGGATTATTTCAAAGAAATGATCTTTCTCAAGTGAAGTGATCAATTTATGGCACATATTGAGATTTTCATAACCATTGCTGCATGCCTCAATAGCTTTTAATATGATAATATTATTTCTGTCAAACTTTATATCCGAAATTTAATCACTTCGATGTTTTTTCTGTAAACAGTGTTCTGAATGTTTCATGCATACTCGGATGAGGCGTCAGGTGGAGTCATTGATACAGGTAATTATCAATCTTTCATGATAAAGTTAGAAACAATAGAATAGCAGGTTTATTGCATTCTGTAATACAAATGTATACTTGGCAATGACCACCTATAAAGAATGCTAATTGGGAAGTTTGCTAAATTTTATATCCGAGGTTTTTTTTTTTTTTTTTTAACCTTTTTGCTGAAAGAATCATGGCAACTGTTTACCTTTAGCAATAAGTTCACGCTTGTTCTGATGAGGCTGAATGTAGAGGTTTCTTATGGTTCTTCGTGCAGTCCTATCAAAATGTCTGAGTTCTGATGAGGCTGAATGTAGAGGTTTCCAATCTTGTTCTTGTATGACCGGCACATTCATCTTAGTATCTACATCTCTGCAACTCTCATCTTGTCGATATGATGGAACTCTAGCAGCCCACATTCACTCTCATATAACATTACTGGTTTTATACTATATAATATTTGTTGCTTAAATGGCGTTTATGTGACCTTCCTGAAACACGATGCTTGGTGATCCTAGTGCCTTTTAAGAACTGAAGTCCCACATGTATCTCAGCTTTAATTCAATTTTCCGTTTTGACATCACATTCTGCCTACTCAACTGCATTGTTTCGTCTTACTGCAGTTCCTTGTAACTAAAATGCCCAGGGACTCATTTCTTGAATTATTTTCTTGTTTAGCTGATCCTAGAACTTGTAAGTTTGTTGTTTGCGGGTTCACAACATTCATAACTCTTCTGCAGGCACTTGACCGTGCCAAACCAGATCCCGAGAAGGCCAAGAAAAATTCACCTAACAGATCATTTAAACGAATGGTAAGTCATTTGATTTGTTTGATCTCTACACCAAATCGTTTCTTACTATCTAATCTGTTTTCTTTCTTGACATTTATATAGAGCCTCAAGGATGGCAATAACAGTTTGGGTTCGCGAAGTTGGAAGTAGAAAATTCGAGAATTGAAAAGGTTACTTGGCCTGAAATCATCGTAAACGCAGCTTCTTCTCTAATAAACTCCATTTTATTTATCGCGTTCATGTTTATAGTTGTCGTTGTAAATCTCATTGAATTGTCTTCGGCGTTAGATTTGAACTTAGCCATCTTTGCTGAAGCTTCAAGTTTTGGTTAGCAGATTGCATTCGTTTAGTTCTGCAAAGTAGTGTAAAGATTGCTTTGTAACAACTTGCAATATTCCCATTTTATAAAGTTGCATTTTTTGCTTATGCTCTAAAACTTCTCTCCGGTGTGACCGGCTCGTGAAATCAACCACTAATGCTCGTATTAAGATAGACTATCTTCATCAGTCATCACATTCCTCGGGTGCGGGTCCTTCCCTGTGCCCTACGGGAATGCAGGATGCTTTGTGCATCGAACTTTGTACAAAATAGTCGAGACACACATAAATTTGGTTAAAATCCATTTTCTTACATGGCCAATGGACATTTTTCATTTTCATTTTTATATTAGCTCATATCAATACTTTTACTGAATTAGATCTCTTAAAATCGATAAATATATAACACGTAAATATCGAAAGTAGATATTCATACGTTATGCATTAATTAATTTAATGTAAATATCAGGTACGATTATTTCGTTTTCCGACAAAGGAAACAGTGGGACCCACAATCAATCAAGGTTCCCTTCCCTCTATTCTCATCCTCCGTGACTCTCCGGTCTTTGTACTTAAAACCCTCTAACATACGGCGTCGCTTTATACGGACGGAGTTAGGGATGTAAAGAGTTCATCGAAAAATTATATTTTATATATAAAGTTATTTTTTTATTCATAAAAATAATAACATATATCAGTGGTTATTATCTATTTTATTCGATCTGTTTAATTTGATCATTACTTAAATTTGTCCGTACTTTAATGATGAAATACTTACTTTATATAACAATCGATCTAATGTGATCGTGTTGTTACATTTATTACCTTTCTCATTATGCAATCAGTTGTCGTTCAATAATTTTATTTTAATAATACAATATAAGACAAAATAAACGATACATTATGAAATAATGAATAACAACCATCTATTATTTGTACTCTTGATTCTCGGGTTTTCTACTCATCATGTCTTTTAATTTCCTCTAAAACCTTCCAATTTTAATCGATATTCAGCTAAGGATGAATAGGTCATTCCTAACATCATTTATGAAAAACCGAATGACGAAACCTCCTTCTCAGATAAAAAATGCCTTCAACACTCATAAAATTTAAACTCTAGTTCCGTCAATCAGAAATAATTGATTGATATTAACCAAAAGACTAAAAGGAGTATAAGACTTCAAAATTTGAAGACAAAAAAGACTTAAAGAAAATACCAAAATTTCCCAATCTTAATTGTCATATCAACAAAGAAATGTTGTTTTCAGAATCAAATGTTGCACCTAATTAATTAACTAATCTTGACAATATTGACTATTTCATTCATGTAAATTATCAAATAATTAAGCAGACCACACAATGCAACTTCCAATATGTTTGTGGAAAATTATCTAACAAGACAAAACACAAAACACACACAACGTTTTATTAGTATCTTCAAAGCTTTATCTATAAATTTACGAGAACTCAATATCTTTTGTTTAATCATTTCTCTTACCTTCGTATCTAATTTTTCTACGTCCATAACTCTACATCGACCTCAAATTAATCATGAAGTTATAAGAAAATGAATATATAAGATAATAATTAGTTAAAATGATAATCTGATTAATCAATCAATTCAAATAAAATCGATAAAATAAAAAATAGAAATGAGAATCTAACCGTTTTTATATATTTCATCTATAGCTCATAAAATGAGATGATTTGATTGGCGAGACATATTCAAAATTCAAAGTTAATAACAATATTAGTTTATATATATATTTACAATTATTTAGTAAATTTCTTATTATGCTTGTGTAATGAAGATTTAAATGAAAGTTACTAAGTTCTCGTAAATATATTGTCTGAAGAGTTATTTGCACTTGTAATATCGAATTTTGATTTTCGTAACTAAATTTGATAGGAAAAAGTGTTGTTATTGATAGTGACTTAATTATTATAGACTTGTTATAATCTATCATATTTTATTTTAATTTTATGTAAATAAAAACAGTGTTAACAAGTTGGAAGAATGACCAAGTCTTTGAAATTGACTTGAAAAAAAAGACTTTTATTTGAGTGATATTTTAGTGGACATATCCACTCATGTGGATACCAAAATCTTCCATATTCTATGTGGAAAAAATATTCTCAATCATACTATTAAAAAATATATTATTGTAAATAATTTTTTTTTAAAAAAAATCATCTGACGTTTGATGTTCGGTGGAAATCTCACAATGGTAAATGTAAATTTCCTTCCTTTAACATGTTAAGATGATGGAAATTTCAACAACATTTTCTCCATCTTCAAAGAATAATATAACATTTTGTCTGTCGTGTTTTTCTTTTACGCATTTGTTGAAAAAATGTTAATTAAAAGGGTTTTTGATTTTTTTTTTTCATTATGACTTAAGATATCATTTGTATTCATTGAGTATTTTACATAGATATTAATACTAAATAGAGCATGAAAGAAATATAATTAATTTTATATCAAACTTTTAAAATGAATATTTAATTCTCTTTATTTTTATTCGCCCAATATTCTTTAAAAAATAATAATTTATATGATTGTTTTTTTCATTTTACCACAGTACATATTCATATTATAAATTGATGTTTAAAATGATTTAGAAATAAATAATTAATGATTTAATTAAAAATACTAATACTCCTATCTATGTTCTTTATTTATTGACATGCTAATAAGTAAAGACGAATATTTATTTTTAATATAATGACAAATAAAAATAAAGAAAAAGAGTAACATAATATAACTATTTTCAAAAATCAAGATTGATACGAACGGAGGAGTAAGATGATAAATGAATTATATGTCATTAAAAGTGAACTAGTAAAAGTGATGTATTTTAAAATAAAAATATATTTGATGATAACAAAAGTGATAGTAAAAATAATATTGAAAGTTATATTTAAATAAAATATCATATATAAGTCAAATTTCTCTTAGGGATACGTTTGTTTCGATATTTTTTAGCTATAATAATAAATGTTATATTAAAAAAATATAAAATATAACATAACACAACACAGAATATTACTTTCATAGAAATTATAAATATTATAATAAAATATTCTTATCAAAATAGTACAAGTTACATGTTTGATTTTATAATGAAATCATCCTAATATTTCCCCTTTATTTTTCCCTATCTTAACCCTTAAGAAATAGAAATTAAGTTTACTATCAATAGTTATATCAGACGGATAAAGTCTCTCTACTCTGTTGTTTCGTGTTCAGTTTCTGAAAAAAATTCAATACTGAGTGATTTTTTCTATAATAAACTTTATACGAACATAAATCAAATTTAGTCAGGTCCCAGAATAAATATAGAGTTTACATCCAATTAAATTGTTCCCAACCACTAATTAGAGTCTCATCATGAAGATTACTTTTAACCCTCTTGTTGTTGTGTGAGTTGATGTTAATTTCTTGATTAATAATAGGGATTTGATCATTATGATTAAGATTAACATAATCTTGTTCTTCGATAAATAAGTTTTCATCAGGGGAACTTATTGCCTCCATTTTAGTGACATTTTCCATAGAAATTCCACCTTGATTTATAATTGATTTTGATGGTTCCCTTGCTATTGTTGGTGCAATTGGTCTCCGATCGAACGCTCGAAAACTTCCCGATATGACGTAAATTCGACATAAACTCATTTCATGCCTTAACTGCAATAAACGAGTGACAAAATTAGCTCATCAAATTATAACATGTCTAACTCGTATAAAATTGAGTAATTTTGACCTGTTCAAATTTATCTCATTCAAAAATTGAGCTTATTTAAATAAAGTACATAGCCTAAATAATTATACACATGCAAAAACAATATTGTTGAAACATGTTATATATATATATATATATATATATATATATATATATATATATATATATATATATATATATATATATTTTATAAAAGTTAGGGGTTGGGGTGTGATACCAAAAAAAAAGGATAATTATAAAAGTTGGGGTGTAATATATAACCATCATGAATGTTTAGTCGATCTTAATTTGTTTGAGACTGAAATTAATATTTTTTTATTATAAAGATTAGTTTGCAATTATATATCCATAATAGAAAAGAATTAGTTCCCTTTTCAAATACTTAAACACAACAATAATTTATATTTCGTTATAATTATTCACAGGTAAAATCTAGAGTCTAGAAATAACAGTATACACACAGATTTTACTTTTATTCCTGTTGGATAGAAATGTTAATTTTTATAGATCTTCGACTTAAGAAAATCCATTTTTTTTAATGAAATAAATTTAAAAAAGATACGAGGGATATCGAAAAAAAAAAGAAAAATAGTAATGATAGTAAAATATAATATTACCTTAGGAATAGAAGGAGTTGACTTAACTTCTTCTTGAATAGCTCTATATTCATTCATTTTCCACTTAGTTTTTTTACCAGTTGGTGCTTTTCCTTTATAAAATACCATACTTTTTTTAACTCCAATAACTTTATTATTTGATGAATAAACATAACTTGGTGAACCAGTTGCTTTCCAATAACCACAATTTGTTGTTCTACATGGTCTTCCTCCTCTAGCTTCTCTTTCTTGTCTTGGCACAAAGAAAAACCATTGCTCTCTATCTCCCATGCACAATTCCCCATGAAATTCTACATAAAAAAACAAAACGTTACACGTCGTTTAACTTCTATGCAGTGACAGTATAGAAAAATAAAAGCTTATCGCATAATCAAGGCATTTATAATAAGATATTTCTATCTGTCTCAATTTATATGATACAGTCGAACATGTTTATACAACCAATGTCTTTTGTTCAGATATAGTGTTACAGATAAATGTTGTTATTGTAACTGATTTCGAGAAAAATTTTGTGTTTGGTTTTTAAACTACTAATTATTTTTTCTCAAATTTCGTGCTAAGTCGAGTACTCAAAGAAGAGTTTAAATCTCTATAATGTAAATTAAACGATAACCTTAATTATGTAACATATTAAATTACATTGACGATATCATTTGTGTATATAACTTAAATTCAAAATTGTAACCATATATGAAAAATTGGTTTATTAAAATGGTGATCAAGAACGAAGATAGAAGAAAGAAGTGGAAGAAGATAATTTGTGTACGTACTTAGGTCGAAAATGCATGCCACATAAATTGAGACAGATGAAATGCTAATCAGAAGCAAATATTTTTTTCTACAATAAGAACTAACTTGATATAAACACTATCGATCGATGCATATAACTTAAACTCCAGAATTATAGTCAAGCATGAAATATGTGAAGATGAGAAAATGAACTTGTATACTAAAAGATCAAAAAATTAATAAATAATTTCAATAAAAACGATAATTAAATTAATATAACATGTTAAACTATACTGATAATATCGAAGTTATACGTACTTGGAAGATGCCAAGGATCAAAATCATAAATAGTAACAACTGGAATTACTCTATCAAGCTCTGGCTTTTTTCCTTCAAGCTTTTTATGTAAATAAAAAGATATTAATTCTTCTTCTGTTGGATAAAATCTAAATCCTGGTGAAATAATTTCCACCATTTTAATCCTTTGAAATTAAAAAATAAAAATCTACTTTTTTTTCTTCATGTTTTGTTTTTGTATTTGCTATATATTTATAGTAATTGTTCCACAAAATGGGACAATAGAGTTAACGTGTGAATTGAGAAATTTTATTTTTATTTGATTGAAAAGTTTCCACACGGTTTTAATTAGTTGTCCCAATAATAATATTTAGGTTTAGTTGTATCTTTTTTTTTTAATCTCATTAATAATCATTTCTTATTTTGAACAAGTCAAATTTTGTTTTTTATTATTATTTTTTCTGTTTTTTTCTAGTGATGTCTCAATCAAGTCTTTTTTTTTTTGTTTTTTGTACTTTCAAGTATTTTTTTTCTAAATTTTTTGGAATCTAAAATAAAGATGTATGGTTCATAAAGTTAATTAATTTTAATTTTACGAAATATTTTTCTTCATATCAAATATGCTTAAAATATATAATTTTACGTGTATAAACACTTATTTAAATCTTTTAAACTCAAAAAGAGTATGGACTCTTCTATTTTTCTTTTTTTTTAAGAATTCGAAAAATATATCACCGATTTGACAATTATCTTATTAAATATTTTTCCCATATGGTAATGTAACTAATTCATTTAACCAAACCAATCATAATTCCAATATAGAACATTTTATTTTTTTAAGTGTGTCTATTAAGACTTTAAGAGGATTAAAAAAATATTTTAGAAAGCTAAAGTGGAAACAAAATTGATTTAATTATCTATTTGTTTCACTCACATATACTTATACCATCATGGATTGTGCTATCGTGATCAAACTATTTCACCTTTATCTGAGATTTCGAGTAGTAGTGCTCGAATCTTAAATATGGAAATTTTTTTTATTGAGAGCGTCATCCTCAAATAGGTCATGCAATATGTGATTCAGACGGTTTGATGCATTAAGCTCCAGCTAATCAATATGATAACGCGTTAATAAATATAAATTTTGCATAAATATTATACTAATTTTACTTATAAAACTATACAAAATATGTTATCGTTATGATTTTTAACACTTAATAATACCTTAGTCTTCACTAATAGGACACATAAAAATACCAATGGTGGAGAAAACACTACATTATGACAGCTCATTTAAGGTTGTTTACTTGTCTTTGCTATGCATACACACGTCACAAAATCGATAAATAAAATAGCAACAGTTCGATGCATAAATCATATAAATCATATATTAAATTAAAAATAGAGCTTCACTTGGAATCTTTTATTATTTACCACTAATTCTATTTGTTATTATATGTAACCATCTAAAATTATTAAGTGATTTAATATAGTGTTAAAGTATTTACACAATTAGTTAGTATATAAAAAGTAAATGAAATTTAATTTAGAATTCAAACTTCTAAATGCCAACCATGTAAAAGAACTTTTACCCTAAATTATATTTTTTCTGTTTAATAATAGTTATCATTATTAACTTAACACATATTTTGAGAAATAATAAATAATAGAAGTGATATTATTATATTACATACATTATATATTTAATTATATTTAATAATTAATACAAATGGTAAAATAGATACAAAATGGAAAATTATCTTTTAATTTGTAAGTAAAACAAGTATTACTGAATAATTATTTTTACTATAATGAACAAGTAAAGATAAACGAAAAGAATAATAGAAGATATCTCTTCATAAAAGATTGTACTATATTTATATTTGTAGACATGTAAAAATAATAAATACTATATACTTTAATGTTTGGTTTAAAAAATAAAGTTGTTAAAGTTACATTTTTTTTCTTAGGACCCACATCATCATCATTGTACAATATTTTATTGGAGTAATTTGATGGACATGAATTGGTAATGTATATGGATTCACTTTAGTACTTTTTCTCAATTTTAATTTATTTAATTTTACTTTATCTAAATTTATTGTATATTTTGAAGTTATGTTAAAAACATTATAAATTTTAATAACTTAAAATTTGATTATAATTTTAAAAATATCATGCACTTGAACTGCTTATAACAGTCGAACAACATCGGACACATTACAATAGTTAACTTAAAATATTTTTAAAAAATATATTAACTCTCGGGACATGAAAAGTAACATATTATTTGAAGAGTACATATAAATTATAATAATCACAATTATTATTAATGATTTCAAATATTTAAAAATCATACTAAGATTTGATTGACTGTTCAAATTTTATTTATATCATGTAACGGAACAAATAACGTATTAAAGTTAAAGTCAAGCAATATATTTGTGTGGGAGAAGTTTTGCTTTTTATATGAACCATGGAACGAAATTGCATAAAATTGCATGTTTGACGGTCTATAATATTTGCCTTATAACAATAAAACTTATGTCTAATCGGCCATAAGTTATTTCGAAACTAAAAAACATATTCGAACCTGGTTTGTAAAATATTATGGTAAGAAAATAAAAATTTTTATTGGCTTCGTTTCGATTAGTTACGACCAAAAAGAAAAAACAGTGTAAATGACACATGAAATGGTGACAAATCGTTTTTGTTGCTCCTTTTATTAATGGACATATATCAACCACTTCCAACTATGAAATAACAAAACTCAAAAGGTTGTATGAAATTTCATTAAACAAAGTAGGAACAAGTTAATAGGAGGAACAAACGGATAAAAACAAATGGAGTTGGATTATTCCACTTTATATCACAAGATTATTTTTAGAAACATACGTAATACAATTGAAACAAATCCAACTGTTACAAGTAGTTTTATTATTCATTTAAGAGTGACCAAAAGGTGGAGGATTTCCATACCCTGGTGAGCTTTGGGGTGGACTTGGTGGAGGTTTGTAGACGGGAGTAGGTGGTGGGCTTGGTGAAGGAGGTGGTGGGCTTGGAGGAGGAGGTGGTGGGCTTGATGGGGGTTTATAGACGGGAGTAGGTGGTGGGCTTGGTGAAGGAGGTGGTGGGCTTGGTGGAGAAGGTGGTGGACTTGATGGAGGTTTGTAAACAGGAGGAGGCGGGGGTGGACTTGGTGGAGGAGGAGGTGGACTTGGTGGAGGTGGAGGCGGTGAACTTGGTGGAGGTTTATAAACAGGAGGAGGCGGGGGTGGACTTGGTGGAGGTGGAGGCGGTGAACTTGGTGGAGGTTTATAAACTGGAGGAGACGGTGGTGGACTTGATGGAGGAGGCGGTGGACTTGGTGGAGGTGGAGGCGGTGAACTTGGTGGAGGTTTGTATACAGGAGGAGGCGGGGGTGGACTTGGTGGAGGTGGAGGCGGTGAACTTGGTGGAGGTTTATAAACAGGAGGAGGTGGTGGTGGACTTGGTGGAGGAGGTGGTGGACTTGGTGGAGGTTTATAAACAGGAGGAGGCGGGGGTGGACTTGGTGGAGGAGGCGGTGGACTAGGTACAGGTGGAGGCGGTGAACTTGGTGGAGGTTTATAAACGGGAGTAGGTGGTGGGCTTGATGGAGGTGGGTAAGTAGGAGGTGTTTGAACAGGTGGTGGAGATGCTGGAGGAGGTTGGTCATACGCTGAACTTGGTAGATATTTCAACAGTGATCTCCTATAGACTTTTGGTTGATGATACTTTTCATAAGACACTTTCTGAAAGGGCCTATATGTTTGATAAGGATATTTAGGTACCTCAGGAGGTTTTCTCTGTGGACTTGAAGAAGTCTCATAGATAGACAATAAAGGTTCTTTAGGTGTGTATACATATGCAGGCTTAGTATACACTCGAACAGATGTTCTACCTACTTGTGAATTCTTGGAAACATCTCCATTAAAAAGAAGCTCTTGTGCTACAACAACAGAGAAAAAAAACACAAGAAAAAATAGAAAAACACGAAATTGCTTGTTAAACAGAGTCGATGAGTTTTTCATTGTATGAAAGTTAATAGTCATAGAGGTGAGCTCTAATGTATTAACATTTCTTCACAATATATGACTTTGATTGAACATAGAAATTGATATGGTAAGTCCGAGCTTTTATACTAGAAAACTTGAGAGAACTATTATCATATACGAATTCGTGTCAAGACGAGGGAGGTTTTAGCATTGGATTTTTCTGCATGTTCTTAAGTTTTTTGAAGACTAATGTCAAGTTTTCATGGTGGGAAAAGTAACTTTGAAAAAAATTGCCTTGTAGTAATGAAAGAGTTAATAAGTTAGTTAGTTGGAGATAAGATGGTAATAAAGATATTCACCATTTTTTGGCTTGGAATTACTACTATTTTAGCTTTTTGTAGAGTTGTTAAGCTTTTGAAGTTTCTTGAATAAAGTAAAAATAAAGTATAAAAATTTAATGTTGACAATTTCTTTAATTGAATTGTTACATTTTTAAATCATAGAAGTATAATAAATAGTCATTTATTTGATTTCAAGATGATTAAATGATACTTTGAAAACCTTAATTAAAAGATTATTTTGTTTCATTTGAATTTGATTCACAAATTCTAGTTTGGAGCTTATCAAGTGTAGTTACTACTTAATATGAAGCTTTACATTATATGTGACATATTTTTCAATTTTAGTTTATTTCAGAATGAATATTCTATGTTCGAAAATAATTTAATTTTGAATGTACTACTTTATTTTTAACGAGATAGTTTATGATCACATATACATTTATGACTTGTATAATTTGTAAATTTTGAAAGTACTTTTTTTAAAAAAAAAAAAATATCTGAAATCAATATGAAAACATGGAGTTTAAGGTTAGTTAGGGAAGTAAGAAGTTGGTAATTTAAGTCATTAATAACATTCTGTTTGGAGATAAATATTTTGTTGTAATCTAACATGGATTTTAAGGTTAGTTAGGGAGATAAGAAGCTAGTAATTTTAAGTTATTAATATCATTCTGTTTGGAGATAGATTTAGCAAATTATTTAAAATTAACTTTGATTTAGCAAATTATTTAAAATTAACTTTTTTTTGTACTATCTTGTCAGCTAGAAGTCTTCTATTTTCATCGAGTTTTTGGTATTACTGTGTTTTTGTCTCTTTCAATTGCAAGTTCCAACACATTTATTGAGAATTATTTTTCATTTGTACTGAGCCGCTTACGAAAATTAATGAATTTCCATTTCATTGTTGCACATAACATTTTTATCCCAATCTCTTTCTTATAGTTGCCCACATCTTTCACCTATTAAAAAAAAATTGAATTTAGCGATGGATAAATTTATAGCTAAATAGTAAAATTAATTGATGATCTTACTTAGTGATGAATTAGCAATAAATTTTTTTTTAGCTACAAATAAAATAACAACAGACCAGCAAAGAATTTTATTACTAATTATATTGTGTTTTTTATGAAAAAATACATAAGTATCCCTCCTTCAAATTTATGTCCGAAATTTCTGAAACACACTTATATTATACTATGGTCCTATTAATGTCTGAACTTATTTTATAAATAAATTTTTTACCCCTTTTCGATCTACGTGACACTAGCTTGAAAAAAAATATCAACATGCGCTAGGCTCACAAGATAGTGCCACGTAGGCCGAAAAGGGGTAGAAAACTATTTATAAAATAAGTTCAAGAGATAATAAACTTTAGTATAGTATAAGTGTGTCTATAAAATTTTGAACATAGATTGGACGGTACTCCTGCATTTTTCATATTCTCTAAATTCAATTAGTGATCTTCTATTGTTCAACAAGTTAAATAATTTTTTACTTTTTATTGAGTTATACATTAAATGTTTTATTTTTCTCCATGTTCTTTCCTATCTACTCTATATTTAATTTTATTTATTTTTTAATTCAACTTTTCATGAGATAAAACAAACATGTCATCTTTTCAATTATTGTATTTTCTTCATAAGCTTTTAAAATATATATTTCCACCATGTCTTCACTAGAATTTTTCTTAATCTTTGTGTTGCTCTTCTTTTTTTTCATAGGTTTGTTTTGAATTCATGTATACCATGTTTAGAAATTAATATAATATACAATTTTATGATATGCATATGATTTATTTTCTGTCATGAAAATATAAAAAAAGAAGTATATATGTTGTTCATGTATACATAATATAATGAAATTTGTTAATCTAATATTATGAAGTAACTTATTTTTTTGGCTATCAAACTGTCAATATTTCACAAGATCCTAATATGAACTATGAAGAGGAAATTAAATTATGAAAACAAAAGGTAGATAAAAAGTTCATTTGAACAAACAAAAAAATGTAGTAGTAATAGAATTAATTTACAGGCTTCAAAAAGGTACATAGAAATTACAAAACTGGGAGAAAAGAAATAAACTAGAATTACATAAAAACAAACTTGAAACTCATTTCAATCAACTAACTTCTAAATCAATTATCAAACCAAAATATATCAAAAGAAAGTAAGCAAAAAAATTAGTTTACTTTGGTGTTTCTATCTTTACAGAGCATATGCCATTCTTGAATAATAGCTGCTTGAAGTGCTCGATGCTCGGCTTCTTCTGCTGTCAACTTGAATAAAGTAGTTGGTCCCTTAGTTTTACCACCTTCAACGTTAAGTATGTCATCGTTCTTATTGTTATCATCGTCTTCTTTTTCTTCCTCCTCTTCTTCATCCTCGGATTTTGGAGACTTTGGACGAGGTCTTGCTGCCTTTAGTAAGGCTATTCGTTCCATTGAAATCTTTAGATTTTCAGCGGCAGTTACCTTCACTTCATCTTCAGGCATGTATTCAACACCGCCATCAGTTAGGTCATCCAACCAACCCTGAAAATCTGAAGCAATCTCCTTGGTAATGGATTCGTCTGATGCTCGGATAACAAATTTGCACATCATTGTGGTTGTCTCGTCGCCAAGGTCCACATTTCTGCTCACTTCACTTGCACCAAAAACCATCATGCCTAAAAACCCTCCGTACCAGGTTTTAGCAGCAAAACAGAGCTGTTCAATACCAAACAGCAATGAGATAAAGAAAATATGGAATATATTGAATTTGAACAATTATAAATTGAGACAATAAGTTACCCCCATGCCCCCAGCCCCAGCCCCAGCCCCAGCCCCAGCCCAAACTGTTGTCATTTTGCGAGTTTTATATCTGAACTATTGGGTGTTCCTATTATCCCCTGGCCTATTGCTTCCTTTATATTAAAAAAAATCACTGGTTGAATATGGGCAAAATGTTTGGCATAACTTGTTGAGAGGCGCGTGGGAGATGATTGGAATAATGAGTTCACGGAAGTTTAGGGGGATCGGTGAACACTCAATAGTTTATGTATGGAACATGCAAAACGATGACAGTTTAGGGGTTCCTAATAGTTCATATGTAAAATGCCCAATCAGAAGTGCCTAAAAACTTAAAGGTGACTTCTAAATCCAACATAGTAAAACTCTTTCAAAAGAGAATCAGAAGACAAAAAAAAACTCTTCAGAAAAAAAGTTACTAACCTCAAATCCAGCAACTGTACGGATAATGTGCGAGCAAACTCGATGGAAAGGTTTGGAAGACAGTGATTTCAGGCCACTTAGAAATGGAGACTCCCCATATTGCTGAGCAGCAGTGGCCATGAATCCACTTCCTTCATATGTATAGGTGCCAGTACACTCAACTATTGCAGGTAAACTAGGCCATAGACGAAAATATTCAACTGGTGAAATTTTGTGTGGCAAAAGAAGCTCAGTCAGAGGAATTTTGTATGGCTGACATCTCAAAATGACAGGTTCCCCTAATTCAGGTCTCATGCTTTTCTTTTGTTTCATAACTTGTGGATCCTCTTCAGAGTCTTCATAATCAGAAGGACCAGAACCATAGAAAGGATAGTAAAGTACTTGAACCCAAAGGTCACAACGCTCAAAATGGGAAACGCCCACAGTAACACTGGTGAGTACTGGTTCCTGGATTCATGCAAGTCCAGTCAATTATCAGTCATGAATGAAGAGGAAGCTATCAATGTCAAGAGTACCACAAATGAACATTTCGGTCCAAGATTCAATGTATACGGATAATGAATGATTTATATAAAGGGTTATTCAAAATCAAGCAACTCTTTAGAGCCAAACGAGATAAGCATAAAAGGTTTCAGGTACATCAGAAAGATCCCGTCCCTATCCCCCCTACCCCCTACCCACCCAATCTTTTGTCCCAATCGAAGGTAGGGAACTGCCTTGTAAAAAAGAGGCGATGTTGGTCCAAAAAACCTAGAACAACCAATACAAAGTTTCTACACTATTTTGTATTTTCAATACGGGAAATGAAATTTTAAGACTTGAAACAAGTCATTGGGATCTCTAACCATTACATATTTCTTCTTCCTTCTCAAATGTCAAGCTAAAATATAGAGGTGTAACCACAACAGACATGCAAGAGACAATCTAGGCTTATAATTGTATTTGTATAGTATCTGAAAACACGAATTATGGTTTTTTCAATGTTGATAAGTGGTGAATATGGTAAAAAAGAAAAAAGATTAGAAACCTCAGACAACAACAAAAAGATTCATGAACCTTGACTTCTATCTTAGCGTGCCAATTTATCAATTAACAACTGACATTATAGCATGCCATCTGTAGTAACCTAAAATAAGATAGTTAAATAGGCATGATTCCTCTAAAACAGTTGGAACTTTTTACATGAGAAACCTCACCCAATTCGCATGATACTAGAGCATGCAGAGATCTTAGGTTTGATTCTCCCCATCCTATAGCCTAAAAGGATTTTATGTACTTGGCCTACGCAAAAAGATTGTCCCATGTGTGATGAGGCATAGTGAAGATTTAATTAAGTAAATAATATTGTCATCTTTCAAGCCATTTAAATTGCTAAATAGTACTATGTTGCCTGGACTCTCCAAAAACTCAGTTGCGCCTATGCCGGATTCTCAAAAAATGCAATAATTTTGACGAATCTGATACGCACCCAGTGACATTTTGGAAGAGTCTTGACTGTCTGAGCAACATAGAAACAATATGTTACACGCAATTCAATTACTACTTCAATGATCCAAATCACTAATGTTGTAATGTCTGTTCCAGGAACAACTGTACTAATTTTATCAAGTTAGCATTTGACAGTAACCATAGTCATAATACATTTTTAGACAAAAGTCACATGAGAAGATGCATCTAGAAGGTGGACAAAAAATAGTAATAATAATGAGCAAAATAGTTTTGCCTTCTGTTAGCAGAAGAATCAAACATTGGTTAACCTGTGAATTAAGATTCCGCAGCTGGCGTACGGCTTGAGGAGATCCATCCATGAAATACAATCCACCAGAAAGTCCAACTCGTAAATCCACCCGGTTAAGTTCTATCTCGGTCAAATTCAAAACCTGCAAACACTATGATTGTTAATACAATGAAAACCATGTTGTTCACGCAAAGGTGCAAATACACTGTATTTGTTGCTCGATGCTGCCTCCAAAATTTACGAAAATTAAAAATAAATAGTGATTCACCTGACCAATGGTTCCTAAAACAATGCAACTCATATTTCATCAAAATATTTGTAAGCACATAACATTAAGGCTGCCCCCATGGCCCACTAACCAATTATGGGATATTTGATGAATCATCAAAGATCTCAAACATATCGATCAAATTAATAATAAGTGCAGCTAGCTTCACAGGTAAACCAACCACCATTCCCAATCATGTTATCTGTGGTTTGTTGTCCACATCCCTTGCATTTCAGAGCAAGATACGCTAATGAACTTGTTATCATGTTATTTGCTTGCGTGTTTATTCAGCAGTTCATTCCTATTTGGTAATTACTCATGAAAAAACTATAATTGGGATATTATAGCAAGATCTAAGTCAATTGGTAGGGTTGCATACATTTGTCCAAAGATATCATATGAGACTTTTTTTTATAAAGCACTAGCTAGTTGCCTTAATAGGGAAAGAAGTATTTGCAAATTATTGCTCAATATATATAGGGAAAAGAAGAGATGGAAATGGGGTGGGGTGGATGCATAGCTGGGCTGGTTAAAGTTTATGCAGGGCGTGGTGGGGAGATCTTATGCCAGGGGCAGGTTTCAATTTTTGAATATTTAATGCAGGTCAGGGGTGGGTTGCTGATCAAACTTTTCTTCCCATGATTGCTGATCGAACTGAAGATCAAATGGATGTGGAAAAAATCCACTCATGCCCATGTTTGAGTTCAATGCCTATTCCTTTAGTTCTTCTCTGTTTTTGTCTAAACATAGAATAGCTAGTTACTAAGGTAACAGGTTTCAATTGCATTCACAAAATTTGTGTTTCGCCTAACTGAAGCAAGAAAAGACGTGTCGTTAAAAGTTCTTCCTATCAAAACACGATAAATTCATTTTTAAAATAGTTTTACTAAAAAAAGGTAGATATAACTTTATAAAATAATTGACGTTCCTTGTTGCACTTCGTACTGGTCTATACCAGTACATTTTATACTTGTCTTAAGCACTATAGCCAAACTCTTCTTTCCAGTTCGAATGTTTAAAAAAAAGTATCTCAACATCCCTAAAGCTCTGCAGCATGATTCAAAATGTTCATTTAATGAAGCTGGATTTGCCTTTACCACCACATAATACATCCCACCTTCCCTGCCAACCAAACATCCAAACTCTTCTTCATCATTTCAGTAAGAATGTAACGAGAAACTGTCCCTCCATCCCAAAATATCTCAGCAAGATATTTTATTTCTTTCTTTTTCTTTATGAAAAAAATATCTCAGCAAGATTTAACTCTGTTCATCAGAAGTATACTACATGCATTCTACCATCTACCACCAGGAAGCTGATCACAATTGTCCTACAGCCAAGACATGGTTGCTAGGATGCCATAATGGCAAAAAACCTTTTGTAAATGCTTTCAAAGATGCAGCGCACAGAAGAAACAAATCAACGATAAGTTGATAACAACAAAGAGAAGTAGAGATCTTGACCTTTAAGTGCAGAGTAAATCTTCCATCACTTGGATCAGTCAAATGATATGCTTCAACATAACAAGGATCACTGCTGCCAGTCAAAGTATATGCACTAGGAGGAACCTTGAGTAAAGTAGAATCTACTCGTTTAGCCAGCAATAGAGCTAGCTCACTAGGATCAGGCCTCCAAAGCTCTAAAATAGCCTTGTGCACCAATCCTTCCAGTTTTCGGTCCTGAGCAGCAGATGCGTCATAAAACTGAACTGTTAACTTGTGATGGCTAAATGGATAATCTCCTCTTGCTTCACCAACCCCAGCCCACCTTGGAAAAGATAAAAGAAAACAGAAATATCATCCAACAATTTTCTAGAGAATGACGTATCATCCAATTGCTAAGAAAGTTTATAACTTCTCTGATGAAGTATCCTACAACCAATTAAACCGCTCACATTTGCTTAAACAGATTATGTTATTTTAAACACTAAACCTGCCCCCACCCTCCTGGAGGAACCGAGGGGATACTGACAGCAGAAGTTTAAATGTTTAACTAGGAATAAACTACAATCTAATCCTTTCAGCTTAACTCCCACAATCTCATAGTCATAGGAGCTTATTTTTCCAAAACAGATGAGGGATTCTGAATAGAGATATAGAAGCCAAATGATTTTGAGGAGTTTAAATTTATATGAAGAGTTTTCCCTTCATTTCAGTCGTTTTACAGGGTAATGAATCAGATATGGGAAGCATCTGATCTACATTATATTACCATTATCAACTGAGAGAAAAGAGTAACATCCAACTCACTTGCTTTCCGAGTGGTTGGTGACATATTTTATCCTCTGCAGTATTAACCGACACTGATGTTTGTTCACTGAGTCAGCTAATGCATTGGTCCTAAACTCTTCAAGTTCTTTTATTAGCAATTGCCCGGCCCTGGGATTACGTGATCCCAACCTCTGAGCACACAGAAGAACTGCTTGAACATCTTGAAGGCGATTTGTGCTGCTGGCAGACGAATCTATATTGAAGAGAACTTTGTGGATATTTGATATTATTATATTCAGGGGATCTTCTGGATCATCAGCCAGAAGTGGATCCAAACCTTCTAGATCAATATGCTCTGAGATAGCCCAAATAAGTCGAGTACATATTCTAGGAGTGTTCACCTGCAAGATGCAAGTTCCAGACAAAATTTAAGAAACACTATGTCACCTGGTTAGTGAAGTAGTACAGATGGTTGGAACATGACAAAAAGTGAGCCTGAAGCAGAACAGAAATTACTAAATAAAACTCAATTGTAGAAGAAAAGCACCCCGAATAACTTCAGATTATATATAGCTTTATCTTTTCCCCTTCCCTTCAGTTCAGTATTATGAAGGAAGGGGGGCATAGTCAGAGAAGGTGTAGAGTTCCTTTAGTGGATGACATGCTGATGAACAAACTCTGTGCAGCTCAATATCATCTTAGCATAGGAAAAAAACTAAGAAAAGTTAAGCTAGAATAAGGCAAAAGCATTCAGTACCAGAGATGAAAACTTCATGTTGGTTTAGGACGGCTGATATAATGAGGTAGGCTCAGCTAAACAAGAACTTCTGTAAGACTTATTAAGCATATGTAAACACAACATAATACTTGGGCATCTTGAGTAACTTCGGTTTTGTTGGCAATACAAAAGGCAATTAAAGTTTAAAACATACAATTCCATGGGCTAGAACAATCTCGAAGGACAAATTGCATCTTACATGTGTCATTAAGTAACTATAAAAGCTCAACAAACCTCACGCAGATCTTTGACAAGATCCCTTTGCAAATTCTGCAACCGCGTTTCATTCAGAATCTGGTCCTGAGAAGCCCCATCTTTGACTCTTTTCACACCTCCTCTTGTATCATAAATGTGACAAAGCCTGACAAGCAACTTCAAATAGCAGTCAATAGCATATGTTCGACCTTCACAATCCCATTTGACACATGGTCTACAAACTTCCACCACTTCCAAAGCTGGTTCTGTCCAATTTAATGCACCATAACCAGTTCCATAGGCTAAAGCTCCAATAACTCTGCTCTCCATACCTGAATTTTTTTGTTCAGGAAGTGGCAGTGATAACTGAAAGCAGCTCTCCACCAGCATTGCAACTAGTTCTTCTCTAAACAAGGTTTTACTTGTTACACTATGGAGGTCTTCTTTTATTCTTGCATTCTCAAAAAGTGAAGCAATATCGGTTCCAGGAACAGGTTTTTGCCCTCTTCTAACACTCTCTTTTGCAAAAAGATCAACACAGAGAGCGGTTCGACAAATGCATGCTAAAGCATGCATGCGATCTGACTCTGCTCTCAGATTTCTCACCATAAGAAGCAGCTTATTAAATAAAGAAACCTGCAGAAAGCAAATGTATTAGATAAGTTTTTTCTAGACAATGACTGAACAAATAATTGACAAGGCCATCGTCATGAAAGTAAATCAATTCTCCTTCATGATCAGATCAATAATTCTTAACAAAATGCACAATTGAATCACCAAAAGATCTGACTGCGATATACCAAGATCACAGAGGTGATGGAAAATGGGAATTGAACAGTGTTTCTGCAAACATGCCCAACCAGCTAGAACACCAAGAGGTGAAATTAGAGTCCTATCATTTTTCTCTTTTCAATTCTTTTAAAACCAACCAGCAACTAACAAGCAAAAATGAAGACTGAACTCCAAGTAGTTTGCACCTGAGTTCAGAAAAAGCAAAAGAATAAAGGTAAAGTATACTAAACTAAGGCCAGATGAAAAGAAGGATGAAGGAAATGAAGAGGAGATCTCTACCAACAACATTTAAATGAAACCATTTGTGTTCAAACAATTCAAATTGAAACGTAAAATTCTTGAGAAGGAAACTTCAAAAACAAGAGCATAATATATTCTGAACAGTAATATACACCTGCTAGATTGCTGAACAACTTGCAGCAAACATTAGCATAATGCAAAACTGAGGCAGGGGAACTGATTATAGTAGAATGCATCAGGAAATCCAGTTATACCAGTCAATGATTTATTCTTATTTTTTTGAGAAGTTAACATATCCAGTATATTTATAAGTATCATCATGACAAAATTTGTGATGGAAGCCAAAACATGAGAGTTAATCATGAGAAAACAACTAACAAAAATACAATCTTTGTTCTTCTTGTAAGGAGCTTAAAACATCTAAGAATGATTCCTAATCATCTACGTATTCTGATTAATGTTATACCTTTTCTCTTTAAGATCGATAATTAATGTAATACTTGAACGGGTCATGATTTCAGTAACTGCTACTGAACAGTGAAGTGATGTAATAATTTCAGATATAATCATCATAGAGGATCATAGAAACTACAAGATTGCTGTTGTTAATAAGCCAAATCAGTAATTTCCTTTTGTCCTCAAAAGAAGACAAACAAGAAGGCAGTGGATTCACCAACCTGCATACTGAGATCAAGAAGATGCAAATTGGTGACAACAGCTCTAACGATACTCTCTCTAGCAGAAGAAAACTCTTGTCTATCCCAAAGAGTGAGAATTGCAATGATGGATGTGGATGCCCACTCGGGTTTCCCTCCAGGAACATCGGCCAAGTATAACATGTTAATCCCCACCTCAAATATCAATGATGGATCCAGTGATGATGCTAGAAAAGGTGCCAAATGTGAAACAACATCAGACACACCCACAAACTTCTCCACATTCACAGTGTCTAATGAACTTGCGTTCCCATTCTTGGAAGACCTCGATAACTTCTTAATCACCTCTAACGAACCCGAAGCTACTGCCTTTACAGCATACACAAGCGGACAAACTGTAGCTCGAAAATTCTCTATGGGGAGAACCAATGACCGCGCCATTAACGCATTCCTTCTTCTCCAAACAAAATCCACCATAGAAGAAACCCAATTAGACCTAATAGCAACAGAATTTTCACTATCCACTAGCTTATCACCAGCCAAACGACTCATCCTTTTCGATTCAAACTCCTGAAACAATCTCCCTACAGACTCAAATGCCACTTTCGCAACAGCATCAGATTTATCAAGCATGTTCTGCCCTATCCTATTCCACCAATTAGAAACCCTATCCAACAAATTCATATTATTCTCACACAATGTCACCAGATCATCACGTGCAAGGATACAACCAAGAGTTTCAGTAATAGCAAAACGGAGATTATCACTGGGAGAATCAAAACAGCTAGAGATCTGCTTGTTACAGTCAGAAATAAGCTTACCAAGACGGTAAGAAGGAATAGCAGCAAGTATAGATACAGCAGCAGCAGTAACGTCCGGGTCAGGAAAGTCGAGATCGTTACGAATTCCGATACAAACAGTTTCCCAAAGGTCAGCAGTAAGACGAGTGGATCTAATTAGGTCAAATGCTAGCTTTTTCGAAATGGCCGAAGCTGGTGATGCGACGATCTCTTCAACAGCGGATTTAGCGATGACGGAGATGTCTCTTCCGGCTGCGGATTGTTGTAGAGCTTGTAAGAGAGCTCCTGATTGACGGAGTGCGTCATTTGAACGGAGATCGGCTTGGATCTGAGCGAAAAGTATATCCATTTGTAGCCGTGGAAGTGAGCGAAACAGTAGAGATTTGTATGTTTTGCTCTGAAGCAAAATCACACTAGTAGTAGTAGGATGCTGCTTCGGAGCTCTAATGGAGGAAAGGTCACTCAACTATGAGTTGCCATAGGTAGCTTTTTCTGATCACGGAGGGAAGTTCCCGGCGGGCCGGTGGATCGTTTTAACGGGGAGCTTTATCTAAGGATTATATTTTGCAAATATAGTCCTTATTTGACGCTCAAAAGTGAATTTTTACCATAAACTGTTAACTTAGTATTTATTCACATGTAAATTATTTTTAATTTAGTGTAGTATACTATAATAAAAATTTGTGTTTGACTAATCAATTTTTAAAAATAGGTTTTGATAATTCTAAAGTCATAATTTGTGCTTGATCCAAATTTAAAAGTATACTTATATTCTACTTATAAGAGTAAAGTTATTTTACTTTGGTCAAACAAATTAATTTTGGTATTGAATATAATTGGAGTTATGTGAAAATTGATGCTTAAATTAATTTTGTTATATGGGGTAAAGTGTTATTTGGTCAAAAACTTATATGTTCATAAGATGTGTATAGCGAAAAATAAGAATGTATAGGCAAAATGAAGAAATCGAGATTAAAATGGTTTGGATACGTAAAAAGAAAATGCACATAAGTTCTCGTTAGAAAGCACGAGGGGTGGTTATAATCGATATGAGGAAAGGTACAAGTAGACCTTATATGTATTGGGGAGACGTGATTGACATGTCCTGACTCAACTTCAAATCGTCGGGGACATGTCCTCATATAATGAAGTGTTTTTGAAGGATTTGCACTATGCCTCTAGTTAATTGCTAAGTATCCTAACCATTTTCTTCTTCGTTATATCTGGATTTGCTACACTTAAGCTGATAGTCTTTAAAACGATGGTCACAAGATAAATGACAACGTCTCTACATACACTCTATCCTCTCCAATCCTAGTAATGATATTTCAACGGATATGTTGTTATTGTTATATCGAAGTCTTAGTCAGACTATGTTAAACTAAGTAATAAAAAAAGTGTAATAGATTAACTTATTTTTTTTCATGTACTAATAATATTTGATTTCAATGTAATATTATTCTTTTTTTTTCTTCTCTAAAAAAATAAAAATAAAATAAAAAAAGTAATTGAAAAACCTTGTTGTCCTTCCCACGAAATCATCAAATAGAAAGAAGAAGAAAGTTAATTGCTAAGTATCCCCACCAATTTCTTCTTCGTTGTATTTGGATTTACTACACTTAAACTGATAGTCTTTATAACAATGATCACGAGATAAATAACGTCTCTACATACACTCTATCCTCTCCAATCCTAGTTATGATATTTCAACGAATATGTTGTTATTGTTATATCGAAGTCGTAATCAGTGTTATTGATTTAACTTATTTTTATGTACTAATAATAATATTTGATTTCAATGTAATATTATTCTTTTTTTTTTTCTTCTCTAAAAAAATAAAAATAAAATAAAAAAAAGTAATCGAAAAACCTTGTTGTCCTTCCCACGAAATCATCAAATAGAAAGAAGAAGAAAAATCAACTCTTTTTATTCTTTTGGCCTTTGCGGTTATCTAAAGCCATCATCAGTGGTTTGAAGTGAAATCGATCTTCTACAATTCTAGGGTTTGATATTGTTTTTTTTCAATTTCAGTATAAATGAAGCCGATACGGTTACCGGAACCTCCATCAAGTCCACGAGGAATCGGCGGTGTGCCGGATATATTTGAAGGTGGAGTTCATGGTGTAATTAGGCGAGCTGTTGTCATCGGTAATGGTTTTCCTGCTTCGGAGAATCAAAGTATTGGTCTGATTCAAGCACTCGGCCTCTCTGATAAGCACACTCTATATGTAAGCTCTTTTTCCTCAGTATTCGTCCAGTAATCTAATTACCTTCTATTGTCTTCAATGCGGAGGTTTGATTAGTACTGAAAGTAGTTGGCAGAAAGTAGTGATAGTTATTCTAGATGTTGAATTATTTTGTTTACAAAGAGGACAAATAAAATTGCAGGAAACTTAAACTTAATAGGATTATGTTTGTCATATAGATATTGATCTGTGTGGTGTATCGGAGTGATTTCTCCAGGTATCTTACATGGACCTAGTGAAATTGATTTAGGAGAATAAGATTTGGAGTTGATGGAGTATTGTGTTATATGTGTGCTGATTTCTGGCAATTGATTTAAATATGTCTGTATCGTGCCCCTTTGTGTTGAAAGTGATAGTGGAACCAAAACTTATGAAAATTTTGGGTAGTGCCAAATGTTTTTGGTAGCTTATGGTTGTGAAGGTATTTTTGTAAGGGATCATTCAGAATTTATAGGTTAATAAAGTCAAACATGACAAGATAGTGGGCATGGAATTGAAATATTGTGTCTCGAGATTTTGGGTAGAGGGATTGCACGGATGACGGTTAATAGTTTCTTAACTGGTAAAGGATTGAAATTTGTTTACTGCTTTTCCTATAGATTTTGATTGCACAACATTGGGGCTTAGGGTCTTATTACCTTTTGCTTTCTTGCTTCAAATTGAGCAAACAGGATGATAGACCTCTTCACTTTTAACTCCGTTTCTCGCTAACCCTGATTTATGTCTTGGTTGCCTGGCTATTTTGTTGATCCTCTCACAATGTATAGAAACCCGTTCACTTGTTCAAAAGTTTGCGTGAGTAGAGTGAATGAAACAATTGAAGGTTCTACAAATCTGGTTGATATTAGAATTTTCATGTCTTCCTTGATTTGAACGGTGTTATTTTAAAGTATGAAGTAATACAGAGAGGTAAGTAGGGGCTGAAAACTCGAAAGTCCTGTATTTATTTTGGGATAAGGTAATTGTTGATACATCTTTTTTAAAAAGAAATTGCTATTGATGCTTTCTATACATGCAGCGGGTTACTAGACCAAGAGGAGGAGTGAATGAGTGGCTACACTGGCTTCCTGTATCATTACACAAAACGGTGTATTACATCATAAGCCAGATATGTGGGATTCTATTGAGAAGAAGGACTAGAAAACTAGGAACTTTGCCTATGGAAAATGGTGGCAATGTAGGTTTGTCATCTATTTTGGAAGCTGACGTGAAGAGTATTGTTAGAATGGCTCGCGAGACATTTGAGAAGTAAGTTTCCACACAATTCCTAACATCATCTTCATTCATGTGATTCGTTTGGTTGCCGTTGCATTTTATGATAATTGTTTAATCATGGTAGTAATTGTTGAAGTATGTGGTCATTTCATCTTCTTCTTTTTTTGATGATAAGAGAAACCCGCAGCCGCTACCCTTTGGGTGCGCACAGGGTAAAATCCCCGCTTGTATGCAATAGCTCGCAAACCACATAGGAGAGGTAACCCGCACTAGTCAAGACTTGTGCAATGAGCTCGACCCAGAAGGCAAACCCCTTGCTTTCGCTGGCAAGGGGTTTCGAACTTGAGACCTCCAACATAGAAGTCCCAAGCTCAAACCACTGGGCCACCCCGAAGGGTTGTGGTCATTTCATCTTAAAACTTAAGCTCTTAAAACTTAAGCTTAGAGAATGCACACTTTTCTTACTTAATTATGTCTTTGACACTCCCCCTTACGTGTGCTTAGTTTTTTTCATGGACCTAATGCGTGAAAATTCTTTTTGATAATGAGTGGCTGAGAGACATAAACTTATAAACTTTGTTTGCTATGATACTATGGAAAAAAAAAACTTGTCATAGACTTAATTAACAAGGTATAAGGGGTGCTCCACTGCTCCTTAATCCTTATAATGGAGTCTTAGATTATGTATTATGTATAATATGGTAGGTAATTGTTAATCACTATGCTGATAAGGTAAATAAACATTCTTTAATCAAATATGAAATATTATAACATATTTAATATAATATTACATATGATTTTTCTTGTTCAAGTAATGATAAATCTAGACATGGATGAATTTAGACCCATATTCACTTGACATTCTAACATACTCCCTTAATTTCAAAGTGGACCAACCTACTTCAGAGTGCTTAATTCACCAAAAAGTTGACGTTTGCGGGAATAGTGCAGAGAAAAGAAAAGAAAGAAAAGAAAAGTGGCGTCAGAATTCTTTTCGTCAAGAAGTCGTTCGTAACTCTATTTTCAACCACCAAGAAGAGATAGTGTTATAGATCCCGTAAATATTATCAATTTTACTTAATTAGCATAACAACAAGAATTTAGGGTTTAAAGGAGTAACAGGTCTGTCGTGCAAACCGGATCTTGAAAAGGAATACGATCATGTGAATTGGAAATCCCAAGATTCCGTTATGCTTCAAATGGAATTTTGGGAGAAGTGGAGAAAATGGATCTATTTTTGTTCTTCTTCAGTGAGATTTTCTGTGTTGTTTAATGGTAACCAGTAAAGTGAAGTTTTTTGGATTTTCAAGGGGTTTGAGACAGGGAGATCCTTTAGCTTCGATGTTATTTATTTTAGTCATGGAAGCTTTGAGCAGGATGATGCATAATGTTGTCTTTTTGTGTCTGTATGTGGGAGAGGATGTTATAGTTGATAAATATGGGATTACTGAAGGGGGTTGGAAAACTAGACATGTAGAACCTTTTGGTTATGGGGCGTGGACGAATGTCTTGAAGGAATGGGACTATTTTGTGGAAAATATCTCATTTTAGTTGGTAGTGGGGAGGAGAGTATACTTTTGGGAGTGACCTTTTGGTATTTGAGATTTAGAAGGGGTTTCCAAGATTGATAAGTGAGTGAGTTTCAAAGATTGATAGACTTACTTCATAGGAAAATTAGTTTGGTGGATAATCTCAATGTTTTGGTGGTGGGGCTTGGGAAACAATGGACTGTTTGGGTGATGTCTTTTTATGACAAACTTTTGGTTAGGGAGAAGATTGATTTCCTATGCAAATTAATATGCTCTCCAACTATGTCAAGGAAGATGTGCTATTTCACTTGGCCAACCTCTAGAAGGGTGATTTTGACAGCAAAAAAGTCTTGAAAAATGGAAGGCTGTCTGCGTCAGTTGGTGTAACAAGTTAAGGAGGCAGACTAGGACATGGACGTTCTTCTTTTAAATTGCAGGATTATCATGAGACTATGGCTAAGATGTGAGTAGCATGCACTGAAGATAAATTGAGATAATATCATTTGAAATTGTTTGGTCATGTCCTGCATCAACATCGACCTTCAGATGCACCGATCAATAGGTGTGGAACCACGGTGAGGAAAAGTTTGAAAATTATACGAGGTAGACCTAAAATCACATAGAAGGAAATTACCTTTGTAGACCTACAATTTCTTGAAATCAATTCAGCTTAGCTAAATATAGGGCACAATAGAAGAAAAAGATACAATTATGAGTCTAACACATCTGAAATAACCACATGATCATCTCTATAACCTTTCTCAGTTCTCATACATGACCTTCAATTTTGTAATGGTAGAACTAATCTTTGTGCTCTTGATAAAAAACTCAGTGAAGTAAAGGTAGCTAATGATTGTTCATTCTCAGGGATGGTCCATTGCTGGTGATTGCATCTGGAAGAGATACGATCTCAATAACTAGCTCCATTAAAAGATTGGCATCTGATAATGTTTTTGTTGTCCAGGTATGAAATCTGATTTTTCTGTGGGGAACATGTTTTTTCTGCAGATTGCTATAGTGGAAAGTTCATTTAACCACTTCCTTACTTCTTTATAATCACCTCCTCCTGTTTATATATTTTTTAAAATGACTTTCCTGCATCAGTGATGAAATAATTGGTTGATTTTATTCCTTGTGGAGATTAAAAGAAGAGAGGAACTGGTGTAACGGTTCTTTTTTTTTTTTGACAAAGTTAACAAGTTTTTTTACAAACATTTCTAGGAAGAAGCTATCTGTTGTAACAAACTGATGGCCTCGAGGAAAGGAATCCCTTGGATCCACAGGGGCTGAGGAATTATTAGTATTCTTCAAATTGGGTTGGTTAAATCATGCGTACAGAAAGGCGAAAGCTTCCTAATTACAAGCCTAACCATGATGAACTTAAATTTCTATCAAATTAGTTCTATATTATCTTGAAGGTCTGCAGTATAACTCTGAACGCTTAAAAGACAAGGTTCCAAGAAGCACGATTCATAACACAATTGAAACCAATGATCTATTTCTTGGTAATTGCCATTTTATTTCTTCACGTGGTAGATTTTAATGTCTTTTGACATCCTTTTTTCTTTTCTAATACAATAGAAGTTGTGCATTGTGACCCTTCTTCTCTGTGGTTGTTTAACTCTTGCTGTTGGACAGCTTTGTTTATAGATGAACTTTCATCTACTGGAGGTATAGGAACCTAGAAACTAAGAACTAAGAACTAAGAACTAAGAAAATGAGAGGAGAGTTAGATGCTTCATGCTTTACAACAGTTTCCATTTCTTTAGATATACTTGTATGTCTGGTTATCAAAAAAACTTATATGAGAAAGATGCGATTTACTCTTGCAGTTCATTTTATTTGATAAGTTAGTCTTGTAGTTTTTTTCTGGTTACCTATTAGAGACTAAATGCTTGAGAAGCCAAAGGCATATTGAATTTTTTTGTATAGCTTCCTTTTTTCTTCTTCAGACAGATACTTCAAGCTATCTATATTTGGATTCACAAGTCTACACTGTTGCCATGAATTAGTACAATAGATGTTCTCCTGTTAAAGATAACTGCTAGTTGATATAAGCTACAGTGGAACCAAAATTTTAAAGAAATTAGGCTGCAAGTCTAGTGAAATTCCTTGTAGTGAATGTGCAAATCTGTTGTGTTTCTAAAAGCAACAAGGTCTATGAGGCTTGAAGCAAAAAGAAGTGAGCACAAAAGTCAATAACATTAAAAAATATCAAATACATATGAATTTAGTACTTTAATAATCAATTACAACTATGCGCCTAAGGGTATAACCTAGTGGTCGATGAAGTGGGTTGAGAATTTTGAGATCTCAAGTTCAAATTCATGCAGAGTCAAAAAGACTAGGTGATTTCTTCCATCTGTCCGAGCCTTTGACAGAGTTACCTGATACCTGTGTTAGTGAGAGGTAGCAGGTACCTTGTGAAATTAGTCGAGGTACGAGCAAACGACCCAAACACCATGATATAAAAATGTTGATATTAATCCAACTCATCAATTGAGATTCAACGAATTGAATGCTTCTCTTGTTGGATCACTTTGTGCATCACTATTTGAAGTACACACTTCTGTGAAATCCATGACTTCACCCATGAAGCGATAATCCCTTGCTTCGCACAGTGATGGCTTTCAGTAACACACACAAGTCACATTATTTGGCAATTGTTATTGTTCCTTGTTTTCTGAGTGCTATGTAATGCTTTCCGTATTTATTTGGCATGTCCTCTTTACTTCTGTACCTTTCTTTTTCATACTGCTTTGATGTGCGTTACTTGAGCAGAGGGTCTCTTGGAAACACCCTCTCTACCTCCACGAGGTAGGGGTAAGGTCCGGGTACATTCTACCCTCCCCAGGCTCCACCTATTGAATTACACTGTGTATGCTGTTGTTAGTGTACACAAGTTGCTCTGACTAGAGACTTCTTAAACTTTTGTGATAAATTTTTTTTCTTGAACAGCTGGTTGACTAATGAAGTATTCCTAAATTTTTTGGACTGTTAATTGTAGCTGCTGATTTTCCTGTTTAGTTCAGCAAAGAAAGCTGTTATTACATATTTGGATTGTATGCCGTGTATTTTTTTTTATTTTTTTATTTTTTTTGTAAATTCTTGAATATTGTTGGGTCTGGAGAAGAAAATCTTATTGATTTGTCTCTGCTGTATTTTAACTTCAGATTCACCATCCAAGGTCCCGTTTGGACAGGTTCGACATGGTAATCACCCCCAAGCATGACTATTACTCTTTAACTCCTCAAGGAAAGGAACAAGTTCCTCGTTTTCTGCAAAAGTGGATAACACCCCAAGAACCACCTGATAAGCATGTTGTAGGTATCCTCAACATTTATATTTAGTTTTAGCATGTAATGTAATATATTTCTGTGTTGAGAGCTTTTGTACCTACATTGCTGAACTATGAATTTTGTTTTCTGGAAAGGTACTTACGGTAGGAGCTCTACATCAAGTTGATTTTGCTGCTCTTAGAGCTGCAGCTGCCGCCTGGCATGAAGAGTTTGCACCTTTGCCGAAGCCCTTATTGGTGGTCAACATTGGAGGCCCTACAAGTACGATATTTCTTAAATTCAAATGACTTATATCCTTTATTGCAAAATTGAACTCCACAACTTCATTTTGTTGAAGAAAGGAAAGTATGAATAGACAAGGCTGAAGTAACATTAGATATAAATTGGAATAAGCTTTGTATGAAAAGACTAGGCTGAAATAACATGAGATATGAATTGGAATAAACATCGTATGAAAAGACGAGGCTGAAATAACATGAGATATGTATTGGAATAAGATTCTTATCCCATGTAAAGCAGACAGGTCTGTTTGTGTAGATTTATTGGTTGGTTTCAAAATTTTGTTTTTTTATGTTGTTGCTGCTCAACATCTTCTTGAGTGGACTATACTTTATCTTCATAACTGGGTTTCATATTGCTTGGTTCACAGTTTGAGGATACCTGTAACCCAATTTATTCTGTTCCAATCAGTCTTAAATGAGTATCATTCCTTCTCGACAGCTAGTATCTACATAGTTTAATCATCTTTGTTGCATGGTTTACACGTTATTTTGGAGACTTCCAAGAAGGTAGTATATTTGAATCTTGCTTTTCTCTATCTTCAGTTTTTAAGTGGTCTCGGAAAACCTAGGCATGTATGAGAATTCATGAAATTTTATCAGGACTGTAGAGTATGACTATTTTTTTCTTTATCTATCCCTTTGCTGTAGCTTCTCCGTTGCCGCTAGGCTCATGTGTATAAATCTTATATCGTTCCTGGATTATGATTAGGATACTGCAGATATGGGGCAGACCTTGTAAAGCAATTAACAGCCTCCCTTCACAATGTTCTTGGGAGCTGTGGGAGCATAAGAATCTCGTTCTCCAGAAGGACACCAGAAAAGGTATTTTTTTTACAGATTGTGTTTTAAATTATACCAATTGGTAACATCTTTAATGTGTTTGACACACTGTGCAATGCTCATTTCTTGTAGCATTCCAAAATCGTGGTCAAAGAGCTTGGTTTGGATCCAAAAGTACACATTTGGAATGGTGAAGGTGACTCAGACACTATAATCTGTAATGGTTTTGTGTAGTTATAGTTTTATTTGGATGGTCATCTAACGGATACTTTTTTTTAATATTCAGAGCCAAATCCACACATGGGGCATCTGGCTTGGGCTGATGTTTTTGTTATCACAGCAGATTCAGTTAGCATGTTGAGTGAGGCTTGCAGTACTGGGTATGTCTAACTATTAGCTCAGCAGTTGTTAATGATCTAGTATTTTTAACATGATTTTCCTAAAATTTCGTTATGATTCATATCTTCCTTCCCAGGAAGCCTGTGTATGTAGTTGGAGCCGAACGCTGTACATGGAAGTTCACAGAGTTCCACAAGACACTTAGAGAGAGAGGACTGACTAGGCCATTCACTGGACTTGAGGATGTAAGGATCCCTTCTCCTTTCTCCTTTATGGATAAAATAGGGGAACTTTTAACTTGAGAAATACATTCGGTGCAAACTAAACTGATGATTCTTGTTCAGAGTAGTTGATAATTGTGATGATATTCTGCCTTGAGAAAAGGAAGATTGTTCTTCAATACGAGTATGCCTAGACAATGCTAGGTGCTTGTGTGTCCAAACTTGTCTTTCTTGTCACTACAAGCATTTGGCTTTGACGGGATGGTGGTTAATTTAGAACATGGTTGGCGTGTTTATTCTTATGTGTTTACGTGGTATTGTTCTCATGCGTTAAATAGCGAGGAATCACCTAAGAAGTGTGTTTGTAGAATGAGCTTTACAGGAAGGCATCTGGATTGCTCATGCTGAAAATGTTCTGAGAGTTACTTAGATGATTTGCTTGTAGATGCAGCATATATGATTTATGGGCAATTACTTAGATTTACATTTTGTGCTACAACCCTATCTGATAGAAAAGAATCCTAAAGCTTGAAACCAATCTTACCTGGGATCGCAAATCCAAAGTGTGTCAGTGGATCCAGCTGTAACAGTGCCTATAATTGATTTCTTCTATGCAATACTAGTCGATAGTGTTAGCATGATTGGACAGATTCTAAATATCTGTACATATATATATGTTATAAACTCTAAATATTTGTTTAATGTAGCATATTTTCAGAAATATTACAATTAGGAATCGCATATATTTAGGGATATATAGCAGAACTTTAGGCATGTAAATCAGAATTCTCTCTATTTAATGGAAGAAGTTCATTTGACAGAACTCATTCAGCAACATTGACTAGTCAGTGCTTTGATTCTTAGTATCTTTCATCTGTGATTTCTTTCAGAATTGCTCAAATCATCAAATTACGTCGATAGGTCCACATATTATGAGTAGTGTTAAGTCATGTATACGCCTCTAGTTTTCCTCATGAAATCTTAAGAATTTCACTGTTTAGCTTTCAATCCGCCTCATGAAAAATTGGAAAAAATGGTTCATTTCCCCATATAGAAGTATATTTGCTTGAGTGAATATGTCTAAGATGCTTTATTGCTTTCCCCATAAAGAAGTAATTTTTTGAGATAGCCTTGATTATCGAGTTGAGAGGAAGTTCTCACATCTGGAAGACTACTTGACAACAACAACAACTACGCCTCACTCCCAAATTCCAATCAAGTTGGAGTCCGCTATTTGAATTCCTTTTCTGTTCTGTTAATACACTTGACATATTTCCATCTTCTTTTTTCCTCTTTGACAATGCAGATGTCGGAAAGCTGGAGTTACCCTCCTCTTAATGATACCGCAGTAGCAGCTAGCCGTGTGAATGAAGCTCTTGCTGAGAAAGGATGGAAGATTAAAGCATAAAAAATCCTTTTGGTCTAATATTGTTGTTGTTACAAATTTTACTTCTTTTTTTACATTTATGATGTGTTCAGAGTTCTTAGTCCATGTATTATGATTGATTTAATTTTACAGGAGGAAAGAAAAGAAGAGATATCCAGATAAAATCAGAGTTGAACAATGAGGCTCTTATTATTTTTTGACTCATTGAGGGGGTTTTCCACTTATATATTGACAAAAATAAATGTCAATCTTCATATGTAAAGTAGAAGCATTTGCTTGCTCAACCAAAGATAAAAAAAATTAACAAGTTTAAATCTAATTATGCTTTGTTGGATCTTTTAAATATATATTATATGTGTGTGAACCTATTGTTTGGTGTGAGATGTTTTTTTTAAGGGAAAAGGGTCTGATATACCCCTCAACTTTGTCATTTGGAGCTAATATACCCCCCGTTATAAAAGTGGCTCATATATGCCCTTACCGTTATACAAACGGCTCACATATACCCCTCCCGTTACAAAATGACTCATATATACCCTTCATTTAACGGAAGTTAAAAAAAATAGTTTTAAATTTATATTTATTACTTGTAATTTTTTTTAAAAAAAAATTATTTAGGGGTATATATGATTCTTCTATCAAAGTTCAAGGTATATTTTAATTTTTTTCATATATAAATTATTTTTTGATTTTTTTTATTATAATTATTTGAGTTTCTTATTCTTATGTTTTTTCTTTCATTCCTTAGTTTAAAGAAAAAAAAATTTAACTATTTTTTTTGTGTGTATTATAATTTAATTTCGTATTCGAAAAAAAATTTGGTCATCTACAATAAGTTTTACAAGAATATTAGTGAAACATAAATAAATTTGATTATCAAAATAATAATTATAAATTAGTGGAATTTTTTTTTTAAAAAAAAATCTTTTTAAAGCTTGAAACAAAAAAAAAAAAATTATTTGTCAAAAAAAAAAATATGTTTGACGAGGATTAAATTTACTCATATGGGATTACAATTTTTTAGAAAAAAAAAAATAATAAAAATTTAGATTTAAAATTATTATTTTTTCGCTGCCTGGGCATTTCCGTTAGAGCGAAAAAAAAAAAATTCACATTTTGGGTATATTGGAGCCATTTGTTTACAAGTAGGGAAATATATGAGCTGTTTTCATAACATTTTGCCGTCAGCTCTAAATGACAATTTTGATACCGTTTTGGAATTTTTGTTAATATTTTGTACCCTTTAAGCTCCGTACTCGAAAAATGTTCGAATCTTCCCCTATTGTTTGCATTTCGGCTAAATAGGATCGTCCAGTTTCTATATTAACTTGTTTGAGACGTCACTAATGGGTGGGTATGGCTAAGTGGAGTGAAAATGATATTTTCCACACCAAGTTTGTGAATAAGTGACTCGTCTAGCAAGGAATATTTGTCTTTTAGCTAAATAAGATGGATTGAATTCAAATATCATTTAGTATTTTTAAGAATGTCTACTAAGCTACGATTTTGTCTAGTCTTCCTCTTACCTTCTTCGGCCTATGTTTCGAAGCTAACAAAAAAATTTGACCTTTTGGAATCTCTCTTGAATAACCGATCAATCGTTTAGTCTTGAATATTGATCAGATGTCGAGACTGATGCATCCAATGGCGGAGCCCTCAGGGGTTCATCCAGATTTTGTCTAGTCTTCCTCTTACCTTTTTCGGCCTATGTTTTGAAGCTAGCAAAAAAATTTGGCCTTTTGGAATCTCTCTTGAATAAACGATCAATCGTTTAGTCTTGAATAATGATCGGATGTCGAGATTGATGCATCCTATGGCGGAGCCCTCAGGGGTTCATCCAGATTCCATCCGTGGAGAATTATACTATTTATACATGAATAAAATAATATCTTAAGTATATATATGTCGAACCTTCTTCAGCTGCTATTTTTTCAGATTTTGAACTTCAAAAATTCTGACTCCGCCACTAGATGTATCTTGCTATTCACTTTAAAAGATTTGTTTGAAAGGCTATAGTTTCATTATTAGATACTCGTCCCTCCTATTACATCCTTTTCATTATTTGATCTTGATACTAGTTTTACTAGGTAGATATTTGTATCAAATAATTAGATTGAAGATATAAAACTTTATAATACCTACAGGTCAAATATTATTTTATTTCTTATTATATATACATGTGAAAAAATTGAACTTAAAAGATATTGGATATATTTTTTTATTTATTTTAAATTATTTTAAAGAGTAAAAAACTCAGCCTCCCATTATTTCCACTTACCTCATCTGTCTCTCTCTAGAAAAACCCAGCTTTCTCTCTCTATACGTACACATATATATATATATATATACATCTGCATACGTATGTACATTTTTCTTCACCTAGAAGTTTATTTGTACCCATTTTTCCCATTTGTTCGGAATTTTCATGTAATAAACCCTTGCTAGCTTCTACTAGCAGGTTCTGGTTGCTGGTGATTCTAAAATCAAGTAAGTTATATCTAACTTTGGTCAACTATATCCTTCTGAATTTGTTTTAGTTTTTTTTTTTTGGTATGCTGAGATGTGTTTTTTCATCAATATTTTGTTGATTCTGTTTGTGGGGTTTGGTAATTAGCTTGAAAGATTGATTCTTGATATTCAATTATGATATCTTTGTGGTAAAGTTTCTATTTTTTCAAGAATTGGGGTTTGTCTTTATTGATTGCTGTGTAGATTTTTGATGATCTCATTTGTATGGCTGTGGACATTTTGGGGTGTTTTTCCTTCTAAAGTACTGGATTTTTTTGAAGCTGGCATGGTTTAATGGAGTAGTTATATGATGAAACTTGTTGAATTTGAATTTTGGTATTTCAAAATGTTCTTGTGGTTAAGTGAAGTGAATTGGGTCCTTTTTTGGGTATATGTTTGTTTTTTTCTTAGTTTTTTGTGGTGATTTGATGGTCTTTATTGCAGTTTTGACTAGTGGAGGTGAACTTTGTATTTTGGGCTTTACTTTTGGGTAATTTCAAGTGGCATTAGGAAAAAAGGGGTTTTTCTTGTTTCAAAATAAGATTATTGGAGATCAAGGTCTCATGAGAATTTTTAGGGGAATGCAGAAATTAGTTCGTGAGTATACGACAAAAGTTAGCTGCTGGGACAAATCGTTCAGCCAAGGTATTGGAGTGACTGCCCCAAAGGCCAGGAAGCGTGATAAATTCAAAGCAAGGGCTTTATTTCTCTAATTTCGGTTGAAGAAGACTACACAAAATGACTAGGATACTGGTTCAGCGCGGTTCTGCTGGAGCTTCATCGTCTTCATCCTCAAATCAAAACAGGTCATCAACTTCGCTCCCTGGTTCGTCTTCTTCTTCAGCTCCAACCCAGCCACAGGCATCTAGTAGTAGTCAGGTATTATCAGCTTTGAAAGATGATGATTTCGTGGAAGAAATACAAGAACAGGTTGCTTTAGAAGAGTCCTCCGTTGCTTCTTCAAACTATAAGGGTGACGGTGAATTGTTGGAAAGTTTGGGCAGCGAAGAAAGCAACAATGAAGAAAAGATTGTTGACAACGAGAAGAGAAATGGTGGTTTTGATAGTGAGGATTTGACAAGGAAATGTGATGGTTTAGGAGTCGTGGAAGAGGAAAATGAGGAAAGTTCAGTTCAGAGGCTTGCACGTAGTTCATGTCCACCTCCACCTCCTGTCCCGCCCCCAAAACCTGCTTCATTAAACTCAAGTCCTAGAAGAGTTCTGACGGGCAGTTCACATGCTATCCGGATTGGATCATCTAGGGGAACTGCTGGGCGATCTACTGTCTCAACCAGGACTTCACCTGCTGGATCCAGGCCATCCTCTCCACGGTCACATTGTGAAAGTGAAGGTTATAATAGTGCTGATGAGCAGAACCCTAACTTCGGATCCTCATATGATGATGTGGTATGTTCCATCACTGTATCAATTAAAGTAGATTATGGATAATTTATGCCCCTTTCGTTGGTCATTGGGAAGAAGAATCAGCTTTGTCTCTTTACTTATGCATTCTATTGGTTGGTGAACATTTTTTTTCGAATTGACAAGTTTGAGTAAGCTGACTAGAAAGTGGAATTCTGCTCTCACTATGTAGCCTTAAGTGAAGAAGTCACTGTATCTTGTGATTTTAAAGTTAAAGCCATTTGAGGATGAGTAAGGATTTCAACATATCCAAATTTGCAAGCTAACTTGATTCCTTTCTTTTAGGAGAGAGAGCGGCAGTTTGAAATGGACTTAAGACGAGCTAAAGGCTTAGAAGTTAAGAAAATGTTGGAAGATGGGAATTGCCTTTTCCGTGCTGTTGCTGACCAAGTATATGGTGATTCTGAAGCTTATGATTTGGTCAGGCAGATGTGCATTGACTACATGGTAATCTTTCTAACGAGGGGTCACTTATGAAGTTGCGTAACAACATTCTATTCTACTACTACTTTCCTTCTTTCCTTGCTAGGTTGAAAATATCTACTCGCTTGATTCTAGTTTCTTTCAGCAGTACTAGGAGGAAAGCTGACATGTGTGTACGAATTTTTCTTTAACCATTCGGATAGCCTCAGTTCTGTTAGTTCTCTTATTGCTGATTTTTGTGTTCAATAAATTGAGGGACTACAGGATTACTGGCTAGGATAAAAAAAATGAGGGACAGAATAAAAGAAGTAAATTTCTTTTGAAAACTACAACAACTAGGCCTCAATCTTAAATAAGTTGGGGTCTGATATAATAATTCCTTACTAATCATGTTTCCTCATCTAAGCTCAACTCATATCATCATCATACCAAAGAAATAGTAGGAGAGAAAAACAAGTATAATATATATAAGTACTAGTAATAACAATAATAATGATGCTACTTCATTTAAAAAAACATAACAATGGTAATATTAAAAGTTCTCTATTTTACTGGCATATTGTCTACTGTATCCTATTATAGAAAGAAGTAGTAGTAGTAGATGTGTGCTGTATTAAGAGAAAACAGGAATGTGTTGGGCGTAACGCCTCACCTTCACACACTGGCATAAGTGCAGTCCGTCGAATTGAGAGATGAATATGATTTCCCTATTATCATTCCTATGGTTCACGCAGATTATTTTTCTTTTTGAAAAGGCAAGTAGTGTTATAAATGAACAAAAACAACACAAAGACCATGGTGGGTTGCATCCCAGCAAAAAGGATAACGAAACAAGTGAACCTGTTCTACCTATGCACTGAATCTAAAACGTCTAACAGGGTTTGTGCAGATAGTTAGTTGAGGTACTTTTTGTATGATCCAATCTATTACTCTTCCCCCTCTAAAGGTCCAGCTAAACAATACTTCCCCAATCGTGCCTGGCATCAACCCTGAAGACTTGACCAATGCAGTACTTTCCACCCATTGATTGTGAGGTGTAGGTTATTGATTGGGGCAGTGACAGGAAGTTGAGAGTTGAAATAGCTGTGAAGGAAAATAAGCATATAGAGTCATTTTCTGGAAAATATCTTCCCTCTCATACAAAAAGAACACCTATGTCTCCCATAAGAATATAACGTGTGTAACGCAATAGAGAGAAGAATTTCATCCTATAGAATACAAGAGTTGGTTAATGTGAACAATGCTTATTTTAGCTTATTACTGGGCATAGTTGACAATAGAGACATTATAAACGAGTTTGTGTGATTTGTAATGTCAAACGTTATCCAAAGTATATTTAAGTTACTGGTGGTTTGCGTTTTTCAAATATCACGTTAATTTGGAACACAAATTCCTGGATGTCTATACAAATAAATTCTGTTATTTGGCGAAAGAGCTACTGTTTATCTTCAGGTAGCATGCTCCATTTATTAATCATCTCTAGCATTCTCTGAAATCAATGATGATCAGCTCTCAGAAGATGTTATACTTTGTAAGGTTTGCAGCAATTACCTTGCTCTTTTTAGAAGTAATAATTACCTGGTTTACTTGCCAATTTTTTGTTTTCTTGCAACAATTACCTTGCTACACAACCTTGGGTAAATTTACCTTCTGGCTTAGTGCGCTCATGTTTGTGTAATTTAACTAGACAAATAACAGCTACTAATGTTTCATGGGTTAAGTGAGGTTCTGTATGTCTACACCTTTTTTTAATTTTTTGGGGGAGGGTGAGAATTGGGAGAAAGTTTATAGGTATGTCTGCATTAGTTCTTCCTTTGGTTTTTCAGTTCATCTTGTCTGCTTCATGAGAATCTAACTCAGTATGGCAGTCCTTCCTCAAAAAAATAATCTAAGTAGACTTCCCTTTGATGCTTCATCAATTGGTCCCGTGTTCCCGTTGCATCCAAGTCCTTAACCTAGAGAATATAAGAACGCTACTGTCTGTAAAGGCATCCATGTGTACGTTGTGCTGGCGTCACTTACATTATATCTACTAGGAGTATTTTCAATGTTTAGGAGGTTGATATAAAATCTCATAATCATCACTATCTTTCTGCAAAACCTTTACCAGTCCTCTCATTATTTATTTCTCAATGTGCTTCTTTGTAATAGGAGCGGGAAAGAGATCACTTTTCTCAGTTTATAACTGAAGGTTTCACTTCCTATTGCAAGAGAAAAAGGAGAGACAAAGTAAGTCACATTGCAGTTCACTAGTATTCCCTGTCTTATTTGTTGATTCTTTCAGACTAGTACAATTTTTGAATAATTTGCTATAACATTGAATAGGAATGTCCTCTGTTGAGAATCTGTGGCTCCTGTTTTGCTTGTCTTTTTGAAATATATATTGTGGCATGTCTGTCTTTGTTCCGTTATCCTTTTATGTGGCAATCAGACTAATGGTCTCTATTGGCTTGATAGGTTTATGGCAACAATGTGGAGATTCAAGCTTTATCTGAAATGTATAATCGCCCTATTCATATATTTTCTTATAGCACAGGTACTCTTCTTTTGTTATTCTTTTTTAGACACCAGTGATGATTTTATCGCAACTGGCCAGTCTCTGTGGATTCTATATTTTTGCTGCCGGAGTTTAATTTCTGGAATTCACTAATGCAGAACCAATCAATACATTCCACGGAAGTTATAATACAGACAGCCCTCCTGTTCGACTCAGTTTTCATCATGGAAATCATTATAATTCACTTGTTGATCCACGTCGACTAACTGTTGGTGCTGGCCTTGGGTTTAGCTCTCTACAAGGGGTAAAATTTCTAATCTACGAACAGACATGATGTTGACTTTCTATAGCTGTCGTATTGGATAAACTTCATTGGCTGTGTGCTTACAGCTCTTGGGTGTCGAATTATGTGGGTGATGCTAATTTTTAACTAGTTTGTAGATCATCATCTATATCATCTAGTAGCTCTGGTTCCATTTATCGTCTCTTTGTCTTTTCTTCTTTATTGTATAGAGGAACGTTGATAAGGATCAGGTCAAAGCAGCAATAAAAGCTCAACAGGATCAGCAAATTGATAATGTAAGCACCTCAAAATTCATTTTGGTCTTAATCACCTTGATAACAAACGGGACATTGATGTTGTTTTGACTTTATATGCTAAAACGGTTCAATTCAGGCTCTTCTGGCTGAAGGACGCTTTTATTCAGATCTTGAGCTCACTGAAAAGGAGATTGAACGCATGGTAGTGGAAGCTTCTAGGGCTGAGTATGTTGCCAATGACAAGTTCAGACAGCAGCTTGGTTGTCGAGAAACTTCCACTTCTAATGCTGAACCATCATCATCTGGAGCTAGTAAGTTCATTCTAACTTTCAATGTAGATTTTGCCTTCACTAACAATACTAGACTAGTTTGTTTGTTTGTTCATCTATTGATATAAAATCAGCTATTTCAACGATCTTGATCCTGCTAACTTTTTTCTGTTGAATCGCAGGGTCATCAGGAAGTGACACACATCAAGAAGGCAACCGAGAGGTCCTTAGCGACTGCATCCAGATTATGCTGTCGATGGGATTTAGCTATGCACGAGTGATAGAGGCTTATAGCATATTTGGAGACGATGTGGATTCCATGGTATGTTATCTCATCGAAACCAGCAATAGCAGCAGACGTAAAGGAAAAGCAACTGAATGATGAAAACGAAGAAAGACTTTTGCTATGAGATAATAGTTTCTTCTTTCTGTCTAGTACTAGTATGACTCTATCTTATCGCTGAAACCTTGAATGCGTTATTTTCTGCCCTAAATCTACCCACTGGTGTGTTTCGCGTCATAGCGTTAGAGCTTGACTTCCTCTCTTCTCTGCTTCTACTTCTGGTAGTAGGAACTGATAAATGTTTGCATCTTCAAATAATTTCTGTTTCACTTGGTGTTCTACAGACAGGTCCTCCTCAATAAATAACCTTTTCTTGAATTTACCAAATTTGTTTTTGACTATTTCTGTTGTATCATGCATACATGATCAGAGTGATATGTATCTATATATGTTTAAAACGGAGAAGATGGAATGTACGTAGACGTGCTAGAGCTGACAGCTAACCCCAGTGGGCTGAAAACGTAGTAAAGAACATAACTAAAAGTGTCTTTACTTGATAGTAATTAATAATACAAATTGCATATTATAATCTGAAAACAACTTATTCTTCGATAGTTTCAATGGTTAACTGTCTGCAAATCAATGTGATAACTGCCGGCAAATTAATATGAAGCTCGAAGTTAACATCTCTAAGTAGCATGTTATGGAAATTACATTTGTAACTAAGCAAAAAATTTATAACTATGCATGTAGTCACTACCAAAGCAAAATATGTGGAGTTTCTCCCATGGAACTTCGTCGAAAGCTTCTAAATAACGACACGTTAAACTACAGATCGATGGTGAGCAATTCATAGTTAACTGGAGACCTCAAGTGTGAACATATCCCCACCTCAAGAAATCACACAGCTTTCACTTTCCGGGATGGAGGACGTCGGAATAGACTGATAAGATCGTCAAGACCCTGTTGAGCAATACCAGAGTCACATTCAGTTTTTCTATCTTTTTGTTTCCATAGTTCGTTTTTATTGCAAGGGAGGATTCATATAGCCGATCCAAATTAGTATGGAGGTGCAGTAGTAGTTGCTATAGTAGTATAAGCAACAAAATGAAATTTGCAGACCAGAAGGAAGACATTGAGAGCCAAACAAACCAGAAAGACATACCCTGGTGGTGATAACGAGAAAACTGAAAAGTGTTATCAAGTATGATCCAAGAACTAACAGCAAGAGCAAGTCAAACGTCACGCTCGCAACCTACAGTAAAAAGAAAATAGGGTGTTAGATTTGTATGGCAACTTGGACCCTAAACAAATCAGGTATGATCAATGATGTAATGTATTGTAATTAGCACACAGACACACACATGAGTACTAAAAAGGTAGTAGTGGCAAGGAGACAGAAGAGGGAATGGTCTTACACACCTGATATACATGTAACCTGCCACTAATTGAATCATAAAAAGTGAAAGTCTCATCTAGCGTCTCATGCTGTACATTCACCTCAGCAGTATGATCAGCTAATTCCTGCAGAAGTATAAAGCACATGTGATCAAAACGAGGGGGGGGGAGGCCATCACAAAGAGCTCAAATTGCTATATGACAATGCCAGAGTTATTTTTTCATTAAGCGATCTTAGAAATGAAAATTTATGGACTCACACTTGCGAAAGGTGGATGTCGTTTTTTTGGTGTTTATGTGTCAACAAACAAGAATTCAGGATTATGTTGATTTTTTCATATGTTAAGTTCATGAATTTTCCGGAATGTGTCACCGCGACTCTGTTTGAATTCAAATATTGTGAGTCTATTGGTGACGACCTATTAATTGATACGAATACTCCAGAATAAGTGATTGACTCTGTATGAGCTCAAATTTTGTGGGTCCACTGGTGACGACCTATTAAATGATACTCATTGTTTTCAAAGGACGGACGTCGCTTTTTTGGAGTTTGTGTCATGAAATAGGAATTTCCAGAATTGTCTCATTTTTTATGGGTATTAGTCCATAAATATTCCGAAATATGTGTGACAGACTCAGTTTGAGCTCAAATGTTGTGGGTTCATTGGTGACAACCTATTAAATTTTACTAATTGTTTTCGAAAGGCAGACATCCTTTTTCGGAGTTAATGTGACACAGAAGGGGGCGAGAACAGGGGATAGAGGCTAATTATTTATACTATCAAGGAAAGGAAAAAGGATAACAAGAGACACATTATCTAATAGTGTAGAATGACCAGCACGAGCATTAGTGATAGTGATGCATGTGCATCGACATGTCTCTATATGTTAACATGATTTAAAAGATTTCAAAGAAAGGATGGTAGTACCTTTTGCAGTGCCATGATAAGTGGGTCACTCTTTGAAAGAAAAGGTGCCACTCGAGAGGTAGTAGACAAAAGATCCAGCCAGGACCGTACATAGGAAGGATTGACAGCTAAACTACCATCGTCTGCAAATATATTTGTGCCTTTTCCTTCCTGGCTGTATATATGTCTCTGTGTACATTACTTGTTAGACAGCAAAACTACCATATCCTTTAACAAATGTAAAAAAAAAAAAAGATATTTCTCATCGGGGATATAATAAGCAACATTTCATACTCAGTTTACATAACAGAAAGTATACCAAAAATAACAAGGCATACAAGGCTGCAAAATAATGTGTCCACATGAAAATCTATAGAAAAAAATTCTTTTTCCAGAGAAGTCCTACCACCAAAACATCTTACATACAGCACTGTCGTACAAACAGTGAGAAAGGCACATGGAGCGTTGTACTCCATATTAACTCTTGATCTTCAAAACTTGTTTTAAACTTCCTAAGGCCATATTTATTGTAGATACTTTTAGTAAGATGCCCATCTAATATGGCATGTAGTTCTATACATACATCCTGAGATTGTTAGATTTATCCTCATCCTAAGGATCTTTAACAGTTATGCTTCAACAAAATCATGTAAAATTCTAGTATTGTTCATCTGACTAATTTAAAGAGAAGGTGCAACAACAATAAAATAGCATATAATTATTTATGAGCTAGAAAACTACTCCCAGGAATTGACCAGAGCTTTAATGTTCTTGTGGAAAACATGAAGAGACCTTCAAATGAAAGTAAATTTGTCAATTGAATGAAGTCATGGAATAACGATGTAGATATGGTTCACTAAACTATCTTGTTTATGTCAATTAAATTATGAGGTTTATGTTGATTATGTACAAGTTCCCATGAGAGGCACATAAAAGTTCCCATGAGAGGCCAAAGAAGCCTCCCCTTATTATTTTTCAATTTAAAACAGTTCGGTCACAGTTGTCTATTTCTCAAAAAGAAGAAATGTCACTTGAAGGTTGGTTGTTTGATGGTTAATAAAATCAGACTTCTATTATTATTATTTCATCATGTTTGGAACAGGTTTGGCGGCAAAGATGAGGATACTTACTGCTACACTTTCAGCAACAAGCTTGACACTTCGAATGATGGAGGCTTCACTAACAGAACGTCTGAGAACAGAAAACAAGGATTTTAGCTGATTGCGATCAAAAGAATTTTGAAAATAGGATATAGAGTTCAGTACCAACCTGTTATCAGACAAACTTCCAGTGCCTTCTAACAATTCAGGTGCAGTAGAAAGCTCAGAAATTGTTGCTGCGGTGACTCGCAGCCTTGAAAACTGCTCATGCTCCCAGGCTACCTACATTATTTTAGTAGCTTTAGCACAGAAACTATTACACATGGCATTCTAAGGAAATAAAACAAGTCAAAATGGCAGGAGTAACTGATATTCAACTACAGAACCAAGCTCAATAACTTAGTGCTCAATCAGTGTTAATACTATTCAACATAGCTACAAATGAGCTGGGAAAATCTCAAACCTACCCCAACATAAGATCAGATGGAAGGCTTCCTCCTTCACAAGAGAGAATGCTACATAGAAGTTTGAAGAAACAGTTCCTGGGGGGATCCCTTTTTCTTTATGTTGCAGTTTACCTTGTATATGAACCGTGAGTTTCATATTGGCATAAAATTAGCGCCCAAGGATCATATTAGCAGCCAAGGAGAAGATGTTTGAAGGAGAAAAAGAATATTCAGATGCCAGAACATTGAGATTGTCACTAAATCACCAGTTTAATATAACTGACTACTAAAACCCAAAACCAGAAAACACTCTATGGTTATAACCAGATAGATTCTGCCACTGACATAATCTCATTTTTTTAAGTACCATTGCTCTTGTTACAAATCTCACCAGAAATGTAACCAAGCACAAACCCAACCACAACTAGCAGAGTACTATGTCATACACACTAACAAGGAGTTGCACCATGGCAAAAATTGTCAAATTGGTTAAATAGGAAAATAGTAAGCAAATTTGATCAAATAGAATGGCAAACTGTATGTTTTCACAAAAATAATCTGCTTAATTTAGGTCCATGTTTAATGCAGGGGAAAGAGGAATAATTTCTCCAACTTTGCAGCAGTCAATTTCACACAAAAAACAACATTTAATTTTTTTACTTCGACATGAAAACAGAAATTCCATCACAACATCAGAAAACAGTCCTCAATGCCCCCAAATATCGTTTTTCCCAAAGATATTTCTGAGGCTCTAAAGCTGGCCCAAGGATCTGAATATAGATGAAGTCGAAGAACAGGTCTGACCCAATAGATAAGAAGAGATGTGTGCTTACTCGAGGACTGGAGATGTTTATTTTTTTGTGCTTAAGACCAACTTGAAGCCCCGATTCTTCTGCTACACTGGAGAAACCCTACAAACAGAGACTTTTAGACTAGAAAGGATTGTGGTAGAAGTAACAAAAATTGAAATACTCCAAGATTCTTTCAGTTGATGCAATAATCCATACCTGAAATATTTGTTGTATGTATGTGTTTTCAGGAGGTTTAGAAACATGAAGATGTAACTCATTGCCCAAGGAGCCAAGACTATTCAAGCAAATGGCATAGTCGATACTCTCCCGTAGACGTTGGTCAAAACTTCGAAGCCACTGAAGAGAAAGAAACTACATATTGAAAAGACACAGCAAGATATACTGCAACTTATGCATAGAAAATGCTCAGGAAGGAGTAGTGCACCTTCTGAGTTCCGTTGAAGTTATAAGGCCCACCAGACGTCAATCCAAAAAGTAAGTTATATCTACCCCTTGTTTTAGGATTTGAATACAGAACAGAAAACAGCCTAGCTATCTCAAGAAGTGCCACAACACCACTTCCATTGCTATCACTTCCAACTGACAATGCCTGCAGATTATACCATGATTAAGTGATTAATGTCAGAGTGGATAGTGGCATCTCACAAGTTAACGCAAGTATCATTTACCGGTGCAGCCCCAAACGTGTCATACGAAGCCACTATGGCTATAGTAGGGAGTTGACTTGAGTCTCCATCAGGTTTAAGCCCTGGTAACCATCCCTGAATTCAGCCCCAAAGAAAAATGTAAACATCCCTTATAATAAATGCTCAATAAATTAACTTCCAAATAGCAGTTAACTACATTTTAACTCTATTGATTAACTTAGCCATTACTTCGTTGAGAATTGGTAAGTTAGCCAGTGCATATTTTAGATTGCTATTGTAAGATATTTGAGCATCTGTACTATAAAATTCAAGAAATAATCTATGGTAACTAGGAAATTTGAGAATGACTGTAGAACAAAATTTTGATTTACAACTACAGGGAAATAAATCTATGAAATGTTTAAATCATTTTTCAGTCAAATTATAAAACGGAATAATTTAGCAATAATCTAAATCATTGATTGAATAAATAGGGAAATCCAAAACGTCAAATGGTATTTGTAACTACAGAGGGAGTTGCAATATACACAGCATCTTCTGCGTGCAAATGAAGTACCACAAACATTTCCAACTACCTAAATGCGGTTAATTTGGGCAACCAAAGAAAGAAAAGTATATTCTCTACATGGGAAAATGAAACAAGTAGATCCACTTCCTTGCCTAAATTGACATCAATATGAACAAACGATGTTTATATACATATTACTAACCATATATAGTCTAGTTACTACAGGTTTAATTTGGTTCTGAATGTGTTATCCTATTGCTTGGATATCAGCTAGCAACATGTAGTAGCTAGGACATCCGATCAAAATGCATATAATTGAGGATAGCTTTATGCTTCCTTCCAGGAGTGATGAGTCATATATAACAAGTATGCCACCAAGTATTGTATTCATATTCCATAGTGCTTGGACAGCAAGATCTGAGTGTCCAGCCAGATCAGAATCATAAGAATGAAGGAAAAGCTTATTGCTTTTCCCTGCTTCTAGAATCATAAGCCAGAGATAGTAAGTATGCCAACACTAACAATATCAAGTAAACAACACGCTATGAATTAAATTTGTAGACACCTGCATCCCCTATACACAAAAAAGTTCCTCCTTAATCTCATCAATAGCTAATTACATTAAAGCAAAGCAGTAGCTCCAATAAAATCTGAGAGAAAATGACCGCAACTGATGGAGAAAGGGGAGATAAATTTTAGTTATCAAGAATGTTATCTTTTTAGGCTAGTACGAGAGGTCAATGTCATTAGATAATTCATAGTAAATCAAATTTCTCAGAAGGTGAACTAGAACCTGAATATTTGTAATGGTGGGAGATGCAATTTTCTTAGGATCTGAGGCAGCAACAACAAGCTTGTATCTGTAGACATGTGATCAGTGGAATCATAAACAAGAGAAAGTGAAACCAATTTGACAATTCAAACTGAACCACAATGACAGAAACAATATGCCAAATATCTGATACTCATTCTGGTCCATGTCCTCTGACACATTTTCCTTCTAGGGACACAAAATTAGTTGATAAACTTAATAGATAGTAATTGAAAAATCATTCAACAGTTGCAATAACTTGAATTTTCAAAGCAACTTTATATACGATTTCATCATTTACTTTAATATTTGACACATTACATGTTGTGCTAGTTATTTAAGAAAACAAATAAATATATGCACAATCAGTTAGTTGCCAAATATTCTGATGTAGTTACATTTTTCTTTTCTTATTTTCTATCTTTGCGTGGACAAGCATGTATCCAGTAGACAGATCACTGATAGTAATCCAACTTATCAGTTCAAAATCTTATTTTGACAGTAACAAAATCTGAAGAGTTTGCTGAAGAATAAAGATGAACAGAAGCATTTAAATTTATAATGGAGACCACAGATGGTATAGAAATTTAACAAGCTCAATAACAACAAAAACAAATTAATCAGACTGTTTAGAGATCTGTAGGACATCAGTCCAGTATTGTCATGTCTTAGTAACTTGTCATAAAGCAAAAGAGGCAGCTTCTCGCTCAGCAATAATAATGAGACACAAACTTACCCGCCTGTTGTAGCAGTTGCAGGTTGACCACTGGCATCATTTCTCTTGACTTCAGCTAGTACAGCATTGATATTATCATCCTCAAAAGCAAAATACACAGGATACTGGAAGAGAATATCATACAGTTAAACAATCACTAAATTTATATCATATAGATGAAATCAACATGAGGAAAATGCAAATAAACCACAAATGCTATCCACGCAAGAGAAGTCTGGTGAATTCAGTAGATAAGCAATACAAAATTAAAAACTCTATCCAATACCAAAAGTCACATTTTTCCTATATTTGAAAGAGAAGTTGTCACAAAATGCTGTGAATTCAATTATATAAAATCACATATAAATGGAGTCACGGGTCCATGCACTACATCTTTTTTTTTATCAGGTAAATAATATTTTTATTAATGAACATGGCCAAAAAGCCATATCCAGGAGGTAAATCAAAAGGTAAAGAATCTACAAACATGCACGACACTTATCTTTTCTGGAAACTTCAACTCCCTGTTCTAATACAAAATTAGGTTCTAAAATACTTTTCCAATTTATGATAATACCTAGATTAGTTCATATAAGTCAGAGGGAGTTGCAATTACAATTGCTCAATTTTCTTTTGTTCTATGAACAATTGGAAGGATAGACTATACATATGGACATTGCTTTTAACATAATATTATACTTATCTCATCCTTGCGAAAAGGAAGTCTAAGGCAAATATTCCATATGCGAAAGATAACCTTCTTTTGAAGAAAAAAAAAAGGCAAGGTAGTATTCTTCAGCAGTAAGGATATGTTGGCTACTGGGATAATTACAGATTTCCTATAAATTTATAATCTGATCTATATCATCCATACAAAGTTGTTCATACCAAAAAGTAAAGATACTATACAATTCCATCAATCACCGTCATAGTCATCATAATCCACATCAAATCACTGTCAATGCCTCCATGACATTCTGTTTTTATCATACTGAGTCACCATGTTCCTATATATACAATATTTTAGGATTTTACTAGGATTGAATACTAAAACTACTTTGAGTGTTCATATTCATCACTTTAAAATGATTTGACCTTCATTTTTTATCACCAAATATAGTTGGTTACTATTACTAAAAATTGATTTTCCCAAAAAAAAAAAAGGGGAAACCACTGATGATTAGAGAATTATTTAATTATGACAGATTAAATCTGCTAGACAGCTAGAATAAACCAAAACAAACAAAACAAATAGGCCCCTAAACAAAGGTCAAAGGCATCTCTAGGAACATGATAAAGGTGTAGTATAAATCTAATGCATCACACCGCTGAAGATAACCAGGTGCAAAAAAACAGAAAAGAAGAAAAAGATAATCAAGGATGTGTTTGCCTCACAGGAATGTTAGCATGAATAAGCAACCGTTCCAGCTCAGACACTTTATTTCTCAGAAGGTCAAAATCTTCACGACCAACTGCAGTCTCTACTTTTTCTGGACTAAATTGAGGCGGCAGTAAAAGAAGTAAGCCCCCTAATAGCTTGCCCTGTCCAATGTATTCTGCAATAAATGGAAATATGAAGAACAAGGCCATTACATGAGAGACTGAAGAATTGGGGAAAACACAAATCACTAAAACTAAGTACTCATATATGTTGTACAATCAACTATTAGGTTTAAATTATTTTCTTTGAGACAATATATTAAGTTGAAGATCCTATTCCAGAATTCAACTTAAAAGATTCTTTTTTTCTTTATCAAAAGATTTTTTAAGTTAAATTTCTGGAATAAGTTTTCTTTCTGCAACTGTCAGAATTTAATGTACCCTTTAGCAGAGTTAGCAATACAACAAACAAAAAAATGATATCAGAACAAGTCAACAACAATTAAACAGTTCAAGAGAAGTAAACCAGAAGTACTTTAGCAGACTTATCGCATTAAAAATGAATGCCAAGGCGGAGAACAGGAAAAGAAATATATAGAAGTGCAAAACAAAGGAATCAATTCAAATAATAATGTAGTAGTCAAGCATACGTGTTTTTGTGACACTAGAACTCAATGTCCCAAACGGTGAAAAGAGAGCCCCATTGCTGAGAATAGTTGTTCACAAAGTAAAATATTTTTTGTGAATACACAAGAATCTTAAGACTGTTCAGTCTTAAATCAGATTGTCCTTTCTAGATCAAAAAAAAAATCAGTTTGTCCTTTCTTTGTAGGATATATTTTAATCAGCATTGTCAAGCTACTGCCATTTCCTGAAGTTTATAGGACAAGTTGATTAAGCGCCTAAAAGCATATAGTTGCATAAATGACTTTTGTCTTGTTTGTTCTGGCCAATTGTTCTACTTGAAATTGCTCATTGTTGTTCCTTACCATTGCCGTTAGCAAATCGTCTCATATTTGACTTTCAATTGACAAAGCAGCTCCAGCATGAAATAGGTGGACTCCATGTCCGAATTGTTCAAGAAAAGAAGTCTAAATCTACTCCCCAAATTTTAACAATAGTTTAAAGTACTCTCAGTTGAAGTTCCATTAGGTGTCAAGGACAAAAAAAGAAACTTTCCTAATGGCGGGGGCAAAGATTAGACCAATTTAATGGAGGGCAAAGTGGCTTAGTTTCAGACAGTTGAAATCTACACTACAATCCTCCCAGAAAGAAACAACAGAAGTCTCAATGGAATCTCATCTCCAAACCACTCCCTAAAACCAGACATTTACTTATTTATTTTAGCTGGAGCAACCTAACCCCTATAAATAACCGTGATCATTTTCTGGACTTTGTTAGATAGCTCCCTTTCATTAGACGTATTAAAGCTAAAGCATTCTCTTTTGTACCTTTAGCATCTTCTTGATGCCTACTGAAAACTTCTTACTTCATCCTAAAAAAATGAACCAATTGCTATCAACAATCACTGACAATAATGAACGAGCTATATAGCTGAACAATGGCTAGTACATGCAACTCCGGAACACCAAATTCATCTACGCCATTATTGAATGAATAAACAACTTTAAAATGTAGTTATGATTTGGTTAAAGCAACAACTTCAAGTTTCAACAGAAACTTTCTATTGCTAACGCTATTTCACCTATAAAAACAACTACTTAAAGATCACTTTTTTCTTAATAAAACTGGAAAAAAGAAGAAGAAGCTGAACCAAAATGACAAATAACGAACGAGCTTCTGAGCTAAACTACAGCTAACAAAAGCAAAATAAAGATTTTGAGATAACTAGCGAACCTTTAATGAGATCGAGGTCCAATTCACGAACAGGAAGCATGAGTACAGTGCGAGAGAGATCTACAGTTGAGCTAGAAGCGAAGAACGAGGAGCCGGCGTGGTGATTGAGAGTAGCAAGCCTAGATCCGAAAGGGACACCGGAGAGATCATATTGAACCAAGCGATAAACGTCGACGACCGTGACGGCGTCGCAGAAGTCAACACATGCAACAAGGATTAACGCCAATGCTACCACCGGATAGTAGACGGGATCCAATGCCGCCGGCCGTCTCTGAGAATTCGCCATTGAAGAATGGCTGCTGGGGTGGGGGGTGGGGGTAGGGTTCTGCAGAAGAGAAATATCCGATGGATGAATTGATGCTAATAGGCTGCGTATTGTAATGGAAGTGTCTTTTGTGGAGTGGTAGTGGAAGTGATGAATAAAGTTTATTTTTTTGAAGAAATTTTTTTTATACTTATAAAATAACTATTGTTATCTCGATTCGATTTTTATAAAACTTATGGATTATTGATTTTTAGGCATGTTATTAAGATATTGACTTATCGATTCGACTATAGATTTAACCACTAAGATTTAACACAAAAATGAATCATTGAAGGTCACGTAGAAGTTAGAAACGATGTGACAAACTAAAATCATGTACATGAGTTGACATATTGGATCTTGTTCAAAAGCAAACACTGACACATGGTAAAATAACTAAGAATTTGAGACAGACAAAAAATTAATTATGAAATTAAATCTTGAGTCAAAGACTTTATATATCAAATAGTATAAATATAATTTAATAATTTACTATCTTATTATCGATTAACCCTTTAAAAAAAAAATCTCAAATTGAAAAGAACAAATAGTCCGATAATTAAAAAAATTAAAATCATTATCGAAATTGCTAAATTAATAACTTATTAATGATAAATTAATAACTTTTTTTTCTATTTGAGTTATCAATTTCGGTTCGATATCGAAGGGTTTCATGTTAACATGGCTAATATCTTCAAACTTAGTTTAAAAGAGAAATTTATAAATTATATACAAGGAGAAAACCAACCATATAAATGGAATAGGGAGGAATAAAGAATTTTGTTTTGGAGTATTTTGAGAATTAGAAAATATATCATAGATAAAATAATTTTAAAATAATTTAGGGAAAATGCACAATTACCTTCTCAACTTATGTCTGAAATCTCAGAAACACACTTGTATTATACTAAGGTCCTATTACCCCTGACTTATTTTATAAGTAATTTTCTACCCTTTTCGACCTATGCGGCATTAGCTTAAAAAGAAGAAGTCAAACAGCGTTAGACCCATAAGATAGTGATAGTAGGCTAGAAAAAGGTAGAAAATTATTAATAAAATAAGTTTAGGGGATAATAAGACTTTAATATAATATAAGTGTGTCTCTAATATTTCAAGCATAGATTGACGTGGTACTTGTGCATTATCCCAATAATTAAATCAAACAAAACTAATAAGCTAAAAGACCATAAGTTACTATATAGTAAACAAACATATCCAGAATACATAAATTAAAAATCCTAACTTTGTCTCCGGCTCTCCGCAGATAAATAAAACAATGCAAAGAGCAATTGTCTTCATGCCATTTCAAATTCAGCTTACAACCTCTCAAAGATTATTGACAGCTGAAATGTAAACCCCTTTTCGATCATCAGAACTCTATTTCAGAAAAAAGACGTTTTAACTATGCTTCAGTTACAAACAAGTTGGATCGGCAATATGAATCCTCATTTACTGGTTCAAAGATGGTGAAGAAACATACAATAAAGATAATTTACTTAGTGACTCAAATTAAGAAGGGGAAACGACCAAGGATATATTAACACTTGCAAAACTCACACTGAGTTGTTCCCCATGAGCCCTCACAAAGATGCTTAAGAGAATAAGAGGCATGTCAAATACTTTGTAAACAGTGCTCTATATATATTCTATACATCACTCTACTAGAGTTGTCTCTACAAAATGTCTGGATGGTCTATCATCAATCTTTTGAATGAACTTTTTACTCTCGAAGCCTGGCAGTGTAATATTAATCCCTTCGATCTTGCTTTCTTAAAAGGCAAGACATCATAAAGCTTGTCCTACTCTGCAAAGATTCAGCTTGCTGTTTGTCGGTTACTCTCTGTTAGGCTGCAGAAGAAGTGGTGTTAAAGAGCAAAAGAGACATAGTCTTGTTTCTATGGCATGATCATTAACAGCAAGATCAAAATAGAATGTAAAATCCAAACCTCAAAACTGTAAAAGTCGAGACATGATATACAACCCTACAAGCGATTTCAAGTTTAGGTATTTGATACTATGGCAGAGTCTTGTTTATATTTCGTCTGAAATAACATTCACGAAGCTGTTCCTTATCCGAACAACAATACACGGTAACAGATGCATTATCTTTTCTTTTTTTTTTGTAACTGAGAAATCCCTAAGGTCCAGAGGCACACAGCTTAAAACTCGAAGGATAATGGACCCATCTAGCCTTCCACACTTAAATATTAGCTTTGTCTTCAGTAGAGTTCAAACACATGTCATGTGCCTAACCCATACATCATGCTTAAGTGAAAGAAGCAATTATCCTTCTAATATCTGGTTCAGTCCTCTTTTTTTTATGACTAGGGAACCCCGCAGCGCTACCCTTTGGGTGCACATAGGGTGTAAAACCCCGCTCCTATGTAATAGTTCTCAAATCACACAGGAGAGGTAACCCGCACTAGGCAAGCCCGGTGCGACGAGCTCGACCCAAAAGGAAAATCCCTTGCTTTCGCCGGCAGGGGGTTCCGAACTTGAGACCTCCAACAAGAAAATCCCAAGCCCAAACCACTAGGCCACCCCGATTGCTAAATTTTTTTGTTACAGGCACAGCATAATACAACAGTTGCTAGGATTTTCTTCCTCTGTCTGCAGCTACGACTCAGACAATCAATCTCTCAAACTTCTCGTACTTAGAACAGCCCATCCTTAAGTATATCTGCAAAGCTCGGAGTTTTTAAATTTAGAGTGGAATTTGCGACATCAGACTTGCCACAGCCAACCATTGACGAATCTCATCAGATTGGATAGTAATTTTGGAAAAAATAGGAAAGGAGAAGAAAAGAGATGTACATAAAAAGAATGGTGAGATGGATGAAACCAAAACTTTAGACTCAATGAACACCTCATGGTTTGAGAATGGTGGCTAACATACTTCGTATTAGAGAGAAAAAGATAATGTTGGGTTACACAGATACTTGGGTTCCATTTTGTAACCAGAAAAGTTTCCAGAATCATCCTGCCCCACAATTACAACGAAATGTCCTTCCTATCTGATATGATCAAATGACACTTGAAATTTCTAGTCCAATCCAAGAATTGGTTTGGGGTATGTTCTCTACTCTGTACGATCCAAAAAAATATATATATATTCTCTACATCTATTCCTCGTGATACTAGTTGAACTCCACCTTAGTGCTCTTTAATCATCTGGTTTATATTTGGGGAGTTCAGACGCTACATTTTGCCACTGAAATACTAAGCCTTCTTACTTTGGTAGTATGGGTACCCCCCCCCCCCTTCTAGCTATGTGTGTTTGTGTGTTGATAAGCAACAAGAAAGCTCTTTCTCTAGATACTATTTATGAGAACATGATCCTTCCTTTGCCAAGTCATTCCCTATTTTCAAAGCCAATTCACTTAGATCCTCATGTGTATTTCTTCTAAGCTAAAGAACTACGACATAACCACTTGGTATCTCAATTACTTCAATAGTATCTCTGATACTCACATTACACATATTGCCCCTCTGTAGGCAAAAGCTACTCCCTAGCCATAGCAGACTGTTGGTACCTAGTTCCTATTGCATGATGAATCTCATCCTTTTGTGTGTGTGAGCGCACATGCGCAGGGGGCACATGTAGAGAAGTATCTAAGAGTTTGAAGTAATTGAACAACTTCATTTTGGGAGCAAGGAAGCATTAAATATTTCTTCGATTTTATTATTACTTCTTATTTCCCTTGCTTTCGATTATCGTATTATCTGCTATTGCTACTATTATTTTCTCCGTTATTTTTCAGCATGGTTTTTTCACTATTGTATTTCCTTTTCATACCTGATTTAATATGCTTTATACTTTAACCGAGGGGCTAATAGAAACAACCTCTCTGTCTTCACACAACCTTCCAAGACCCCACTTATGGGATTACATTGGGTATGTTGTTGTAGGAAACATCAAATATATAAGAAGTGCAAAAAGGATCAAAGCACTTTTGGCCTTAAAGAACTATAAGGAACTAAGGAAACACCTTTTTTTTTTTGAAGTACAGGAACTTCCTTGACAGAGTAATGTTTACCAGTAACTAATACCGTACGTAAATAAGCCTGTATAGCATGTACATAGTATTGCAAGGAATGTTGATTAATAAGAACATATTTTGATTTACTTGCACTAATATACAAGAAAATATCATATAAATTTCTTAAAGGTTTTTTGTGGAGTACATATATAAAAAAAGAAGTATTTAAGGTATGTTTCCAACTTCTTTTAAAAATGATTCTTAATTGCATTCATTGGAAAGTTCATGGTGGTCAATTCTCTAGAACTTCATATGGATCATAAATTGAAAGGAGAGAAGTCCTCAACTGATGGTTTTTAATATCCACAAAACCTTTGAGATGACTAAAAGCTTTAGAAAGAGTCATTACCCAGAAGGTGTAGTCAGGTAGACATCCAACTTTACCATGGCATCAACAAGTAACATTTATTAGTAACATATTCCATATATTCAGTCACCGGACCCTTCTTCATTCCCAGGAAAAAGAAATTGAAGGTCTTCATTATCTCTGTAGACTTGCACCAGGCAAGCTGCTTTATATACAAACAACCCAACCATGGCAGGAACCAGCTGTTAAGATCCCAAAAATATGTCACATTAACTGATGAACAGCCATAATCAGAGGAATCAAACAGAGGATAGCATAAATAAGTCAAGATTTTAAATTAAATGTATATACAAGTGTTAATCAAAAGCCGTAAATGTACAAAGCATTACCTGAAAATCAAATAGATCATGGGCAAAATGCTGAGACAATTCCCACAATCCATATATTGCAGCAGGAATCACAAGCCTGGGAGATGAAAGAGCAATGCTGCTGCCTTTAACAGATTTCTCAAAGAAATCCTGCAGATCTTCACTTCGTATTCCGATTCTGAGAGGAAGAAATATTAGATCATCCAATCAATCAAGTTTACCATTCTTATGAGGAGAATAACCAAACAGAAACATAGTTAAGTTATGACATTACTTCTTAAGTTTCTTTTTCGTGAAAATATCAGGAACTGTCTCTTGTGAGAGGTTGTCTGCATGTTGGCAGAGGAGCTGATAGTACAGGCAACTGCATAAGAAATTACAGACAAAATTACCCAGAGAAATAAACCGAATTGAAGATGCAGCCAGTTTTATGGGAAACATAAGCAAAAGAGTAGTTCAAATGTAAAGATTCTACCATAAACATACTTGTAAGGTCTAGATAATGTAAAAGCATATTTCTAGATATTATAAGCTATCCATTTTTTAACTGCCTAAATGTGCGAAACTGGGCTGTTTACAAGTACTGGAAGGATCGGTAAACAGGATAGACGGAGTTAAAAATAGTTACAAATCAAACCTGAAAACAACTCCTGTCGCATAGCTCAGAGCAGCCTACAGATTGAACAAGTATATCTGTCAGTACACCGTGGATGAAAATATTTCTAACCTGAAACCTCTTTCATACGGTAGAACAGATGAATAACCCAGTGAAAAAGGTTACCAAAACAAAACCAGTTTTTTCTCATCAAGAAAGCAGTGGAAATGGGAAGAACATTTAATTGGAACAGAAATTGTTCTCGTGGTTATTATTAGAATAGTAACTGTAAGAAAGTATGAACTCAGTGTCTCCCTCTCCATTGCAAGCTTTCCGATTGCAGTAAATCAATCACTAATTGTGATTTACACGCATGTGCTCTCCATTGCTTTTCTAGCTCAAGTGAAGATCAAGATAAATATAGCACAACTAAGCATAGCCACCAATGGTTGTGAGGAAACACTATATGCCTTCTATTATAGAATGTCTCATGACCTCAGAACATGTAAAAAAAATCTACCAAATACCTGGACTGATAAAACTACCAAACAGTATCCAGTGCAAGCAGTCCCAATGCCCACCGTTAAGAAAAGTAGCTCCCTCTTAAGCTGCAAGAGGAACAGAAAAATGATCTAAGCCTTGTACATTTAGAACAAAACATAGTTAAATTCATTTGCAGACATCTGTTTTGTGTATCTCAGCGAAGATACTCTCTTATAATTGGATACAACTTCAGCATACCATGTTTCCATAGTCAGAGAATAACATTTGAAATCCTTTCCTTGTCACTTTTCATACTCTTCGGAGCAGCAGGATTTTGTAACAGCCCTTAACTACTCATTTTACTCTTAAAAGTTGGTAAATACTTGTTATATAAATCATTGAACAGATCACACTATGCATGCATAGTGTAGGTGCTCATAGAACCATTCAGACTACCTTTCATCAATAAAATTCTACAATATATCCCGTTTTCTCCAATAAGGACATGCAAAGATTTTTGGAAGTAGGAGATAATACAAACACAGAAGAAAAATCTCAGGGTGTTACTAATGTCCTCCATATAAGACGTCAAAAATTGGCAAATGCAATATCAAGAAGCCCCTTTTCTTTTGGACAACCTTTCACCAAAGTAAATAAAACAACATGAACCACAATAAGGTCATAAGGATGATGGCCAGCAAAAAATATTATGAGTAGAGTCTCCACATTCTAAACCAGCGGTATTTGAATTCCAATGCTATGCAATTATAAATGTTTAAGAATATAAAATAGCAAGAACATAGATGCTTGACCGGGACGTACAGCTTCATATTGGAGAAAGTTTAGCCTTTTCGTTCTTTCCCTGTCATCTTGTATTTCCTGTGCATATCATTAGAAGCATCAATAGCAAAAATCTAAGTACTCATGAATCACAATACTCAAAACACCATTAAAAAGAACAAAAACTTATTAATGAACACCTTAAATGTCCTCTTTTTATTAACTGGCTCCGTGGCGTCACCTGAAAGCCACTCTTTGGTACTTTTCAACTTCAAAAACCCACCTTCATTATCTTCCCCTGATACCTGCATTGGTATCCTTTTGTCTCAAAGTTCAAAAGCAAGCAAACCAATACTAAAAAACTGGAAAACAAAAGGGTAATCAACAAAATACCTCCTCTGATTGAGTAGCCTCACTTGTCCCACTCCCAGCTTCTGCCGAACCAAATCCAGCCACATTCCTCAGCCAGATTCTATCAGAAATTCTCGAGATAACATCGCCATTTAACTCTCTATCCCTCAAGAAATCTCGGAGAGCGTCATCCACTGTGACTTCACTCACTTGTGGACAAGAAGATTAAAAAGAAATTACACAAATGGGCAGTAAAAAATTCACAATGCTTCCAAAAAGCATTATTCTTTAGTTTCCAGCAACAAAGTCAATAGGCAAGAAGACTAAAAAACACAAATTACTCAAATGGGAAGTTAAAAATTCCACAATGCTTTCAGAAATAGTAATGTTGAGTAACCAGCTACTGGGTCAGTTGAACAAGAACACAAAAAAAAGACGCTAATTGATAAATTTCACAGTTCTCCAAAAAAGACAACTACTGAGTTTCTAGCTACAGAGTGTCACTTGAACAAGAAGAAGAAAAACAGCAAATTGCTCAAATGGGTGGTTATAAAATTCACAATTCTCTCTCTCTCAAAAAGAAAGTAACTATTGAGTTTCCAGCTACCGAATCACTTCATCAAGAAGAAAAAGAAATGCAAATTACTCAAATGGGTAGTGACAACATTCACAATTCTCTCAGTAAAGGTAACTATCGAGCAAATTACTCAAATGGGTAGTAACAAAATTCAAAATTCTTTCAATAAAACATGTATATTCATTACCGGGTCGAGAGGTTTTGAGTACGGATAGTACAGTCGTGAATCTGGGCCGTGCACGGCGGCGCTGCGGTGGCGGAGGAGAGAATTCGACTGAGCTTAAAGGGGAGAGGAAGCGAGAGTGATTGGGAATACACAATGGCAGCACCATTTCAGTTCGTATGTATGATACAGAATTTATACAGTATATATAGAGAGAGTTAGAAAAATTGAAGCTAAACTTTGCTTTACTCTTTTATCTTCTGCAAATTTTTTGCAAACAAAATATCTCTTTGGCCATATATCACTCATTTTATATCAAAAAAACATATGTAAGGTTAAGTAAGCACATGTCTCGGGTTCGAGTTCGGAAGAAAATTATATTGAAAACGTCATTTTTGAATGATTTTGTGAAGCATAATTTGTTTTAGTCGATATTAAATATGGACTCTAAACATTATGTGGGAAACAAAAATATTTCATGGAAGGGGTGTATTTGAGGGGATAAAATGTAATCAAAAGAAGATAGAGTTACAAAAGAAATTAGAATTTTTATTGCTTTTAAGCATATTCTTTAGTTGTTTGATACATTATTGAATAGCGATAGTGTATCTACGGATATGAATATATTCGATAGGAAATAAAAATATATTCGAAGTGAGAGCAAATTTTCGTAAATTTTTGAAATTGTAAATTGTATATTTATATAATTTTTCTTGATGCATCAAAATATGTATTTAGTATAAAAAGTAACATTTTAAATAAATAAATAATAGTTGAAATATGAAATTTTTGAACAAATAATAATTTGTTTTTTTTTAATTATTACATCTTAAAGAAATAAATTCAAGCACTATGCTTAAAAATATTTAGGCTATCTATGTCTCAATTAACATTTTTGAATGACGGTTATATATTATTTAATAAATTATTTGAATTATATTGTTTTATTTTGATAAATATAATATTTGAATAAATTATATGAGTTTGATCGTTTTATAATAATATATTAAATATTTGAGCGATCGTATGACATGATTACAATAAATTAATTGTTATACTAAATAATTTTTTTATCATATAACGATAAAATTTAACAATATAATATGTAATTAATATTATTGTATATTGTATCATATAGAACTATTCATTTGATCAACCCAACGTCACCACGCCCCAAACTCACCTCCCGAGATGAACATATTTGTATTGTTAGATTACATATAAATATTTTTAAATAATTTTTTTTACTTACCTTAAATATTTGCAAGTTAATACATATAAATTGGATATAAGGCCAAGGTTTAAGCCTAAAACCCTAATCCCAGCAAAACTCACCATGGCTGTGTTGAGCTCAAAGCAGGTGTTGAAAGACAACAATACTACTGACCCCAGCTCAATTACATCACTTACCCTAACTCACAAAGCTCTTTCTGATGTAAAATTTCTAGTTTCTATCAAAAAAAAGTTTCAATTTTTGTATTGTTTCATATTGCATTTTCAAGATTTCATCTTTATGTGCAGGTATCCTGTTTGAGTGAATTTGAAAATTTGCAGAAGCTTGATCTTGGGTTTAATAATTTAACTTCCTTAGAGGTAAAAAAATTATTAAAGATTCTTTATTTATTTTGGGTTGTTTAGTGCCTTGTTTGGATATGAATCCCTCCTCAAAACAGCTTTTAGTTATAGAATTAGACTTTTTCTTTTGAATTTTTTGTGATGTTTAGTTTCAAGTTTTGAACTTTCACCTTTGTTGGTGAAGATTGTATTCCCAATTTCTACATTTGTTCAAGTTAAATGCATCTCTTACCTCGGCGAGTGTAGGGGTCTTTGTACACTCACATCACCTTGTGGGGCTATATTGGGGATGTTGTTGTTCAAATGAAATGCATCTCTTTACCTAGGTGAGGGTAGGGGTAAGGTTTGTGTATACTTACATCACCTCGTGGGACTATATTGGGTATGTTGTTGTTGTTGTTCAACTTAAATGGATCTCTTTACCTTTGAGGTAGGAGTAAGGTTTGTGTACACTCACATCACCTTGTATGAGAATATTGGGTATATTGTTGTTGTTTAAGTTAAATGTATCTCTTCACCAACGTGAGGGTAGGGTAAGGTCTATGTACACTCACAACACCTTGTGGGACTATATTGGGTTTGTTGTTGTTGTTTAAGTTAAATGTATCTCTTTACCTACATGAGGGCAGGGGTAAGGTTTGTGTACACTCACACCACCTTGTGGGACTATATTGGGTTTGTTGTTGTTGTTCAAGTTAAATGTATCTCTTTACCTCTGCGAGCGTAGGGGTAAGGTATGCTTACACTCACACCACCTTGCGGACTATATTGGATATGTTGTTGTTCAATTTAAATGCATATCTAATCACAACTTCAATAGTACTTCTTTTTTTCTTTTCAAATATCATGTTTTTATGTCCAAATGCCTACTTAGATTGGACTACTGAATGTTTCAGCCAAAGATCTGATTTTTATTTTGGATTTTAGGGGTTGAAGTTATGTGTGAATTTGAAGTGGCTCTCTGTTCTGCAAAACAAACTTCAGAGCTTGAAAGGGATTGAAGGACTTGTCAAACTGACTGTGAGTTGTATATTTGGTTCATGTCTATCTATGTTTTTATTATTTTGTTTATGAACATGCATTATTAACTGATTTTCTTCTTTTGAGCACTTCTTCAAATTGGAGTTTCTAGCTTGCCATCATTTTTGTTTGAGTGTGCCAATTCTGAAGTGTCTTAGTTCCATTTTTCAAACTTCTGCATACATTTTTTATACACCATTTATTTTCATCAGTTCTCTTTTGTTTTGATTTTTTCTGTGTTGAGAGGATTAGAGTAGCATCTTTTATGTCCATTTTGCTTAGAATATCCTTTTCCACATTTATAGTTGTCGCAAAGACTTTTTCTCGGCTTTAGCTTCTTCTTGGCATTTGGAAATTGATTGGTTGATAGTGGAACATATCGAAGTGAAGATTGGGGGGCATGGACAACAATAATTTCACATATCAGAATGAGTAACTATAATTTTTCTATGCCTGAGCAGGAGATGAAAATTTTAGTTAAGAGTGCTGATATCCATCTATATTTTTGGGACGTACTACCTAGGACTTGTATGTTCAATCTTTGCTTCTTCGTTTTTAAAGTAAATGAGCAAACATGATTTTACATACTCCTTTACATTATTTCAACTATTATGGAATAACCTTATATTTTCCGCATTTCAGTTTCCAAATAAGCCAAAAGAGGCATGGCTGTGTTATTCTTCAAGCTCACCTATGATAGATTCACTGTCTTTCCTAACACATATTAAACAATAAAAAAGATAAAAACGCCAAGTTCCATATCATTGAAGTGATGCTATATAAAAAATTCACGATGATTCACAGCTTCCTCAAATTCTCTGCAGTTACGATTAAATTTTATACTGCACAATTTTGATATATTCTCTTACACCTCCCTCTTCTCCCAACCTTTGGTAACTCCATCTAACAAAGTTTCAATCGAGTGATTTTTCTCTCAACACACCGTATCTTCTTGTCACCCCAATTTATCTATTAGACATTGGTTTATTCTGTTATCTGTTAGCACTCCTCAGCTTCATCCCACTCGCTGTCCTCTATGGGCCTCTTAAAATTTTAATCTACCCCCATAATTATCTGCTTATTCCCTCTTAAATAATTTAAATAGATGGTCCCTACATACCCTTCAGTATTGTGACGTCCACACTTTCGGCTACCGACTTTACAGCCAAAATACTAATGAACCTCTCCTTTCCCTTCAAGACCCCTCCTTAAGCTCGCTGCACTACCTTATCATAAAAGCTAACCCTGTTGCAATTATGTCACAACATTTTTTCGTTTTTGTTTCATATTTAGAACTTCTTATCGCATCTGTTGATGTATTCTGAACTGATTGGTCTTTGATGTTTAGATCTAAAAGAGGAAAAAAAAAATTGGTATTTAATACACGCTTCCTTGTTTACCAGGTACTGAATGCTGGAAAAAACAAGCTCAAATCAATGGATGAGGTCAGTGGTCTTGTGAACTTGCGAGCACTGATTTTGAATGGTGAGCTTTTGTATATGTACCACTGTGTTTCTCCATCAGAGATTAGTTTTTGCTGGATAATTGTTTTTATACTGACCTACTTTTTTCTTTCTGTGGTAGACAATGACATTGTTTCGATTTGCAAGCTTGATAAAATGAAAGAGTTGAATACATTGGGTATGAGTTCCTACCTTTCTAATTTGATATTTTCATAATCCATGATTAGTGTGGGATTGAGCGTGGTGTAATATTCAGTTTGTTATTCTGCTAACTGTGCACAGACAACATAACAGATCCACAGTTCTTAAAATTAAGAATGCTCTCTTATTAGGAAATAAATTATACAATTGGCAGTATAAATTCGAAAAATCTATTACTGTGACTGATTGTGGGGACACTTTTGGGTTTCTGGAGCTTAAACTTGCAATGATATTGGACTCAAGAGAACAAGAATACATCATGAAAAATCTCAAAAGTCATATACCTTGATTGCTATTATTTTAAATGCGTCAGCATTTGGTTTTGAAGTTAAAACTGAAACGGCTTTCAGCCATATAGATAGATACATGTTAATTAAACGAATTAGATGAATTAGGTTGGTCTACCAATCATCATCTGTTTAGGGAACAGGGTTTGGAATCAATGAGATAGTAAGGTTTTGGTAGTTGGTTACATCTTGAATAGTGTTATTCTTTGAATGACAATCTTTAGTGTTTTCTTTTCTTTTCCATATCATAAACTTTTTACTGTTTTCATGTTTTGGACTATCAAGATATATTAGAATTTAGGACGCCTCTCCTACTCTTGTATAACCTAACTAATGTCATTTTTCTTTTCTTGACCAGTATCAGTTTGTTAATTCGACCATCTCTTTTATGATTTTTATACTGAATACTGAAAATTCATGCTTGAAAAGACTTTAGAAGGATCAAGAGACTGTTATTAGCCGCCATTAGCTTTTCTCAAAAATCTAATTTGCTACTTGTAGCAGTTGCAGTTACTCACCCTATGTGGTTATCAGGCAAACTGTTAGTGCTAATTAGACTGTAAAAGACTGATGTTGGATGATACTAGATGACTTTTTGTGCCACCACCACATATTGAATCTAGTTGAATAGGGATTAGCTTGGTGTGGTTGCTGGGCTGTCTGAATTTCAATGTCAAAATTAAATTAAATTAATTGTATTTCATTTTGCCAAATAATCAGTTATATTGAAAGTGTCTTTATGCCTTTTGTATCTATTGCAGTTCTATCTAGAAATCCAATATCTGGAATTGGCCAGAGTCTAGCCAAAATCAACTCAATCACAAAAGTAAGCGAAACTTTGTATTTCCTGTTTATCTTCTACTGCATGATGATTCATTAAGGTGTTCACTGTTTACCGTGTCCTAACACCATATATGCACTGGTCTTCTAGTTATCTCTCTCTAATTGCCAACTACAAGGTGTTGACTCTTCACTTAAATCCTGCACCGAGTTAAAGGAGCTACGACTTGCTCATAATGATATTAAGGCAAGTTCCTACAGCTAATTATTCGTTATGCTGGATTTGCAGATGCTTCCTGAATCATCGCTAACTGTTTATTTTTCTAATTTGACTTCCTCTCCATTGTTTTACAGACACTTCCTAGTGAGTTGGCTTTTAATGTAAAACTACAAAACTTAGACATCGGAAACAATGTGATCATTAAGTGGACAGACCTGAAGGTAGCCATTTTTGTAAACTTCATTTATCCTTTCTTACACTTCTTTGTTTGCTATATATCCTATCTCCTTATTTTGACAGTTATATCTTACTTTAAACTTTTCCTTGCCAAATATGTGGCTGCATGGCTTTATGGTAGGTGCTGTCTTCATTAGTTAACTTGAAAAACTTAAACCTGCAAGGAAACCCCATCGCTGAAAAGGAAGATTTGGATAAAAAGGTTAGCGGATACTTCGTTTATCTCTAGTTCTCAAGATGTAATATCACGTGCTGTCTAATTTGAGACTAAGTCTTTGCCAGATCAAAAAACAAGTACCGAGTTTGCAGATTCTCAATGCTAAACCTATTGAAAAGGCCATGAAAAAGGAAGAGGGTGGCAGAGGCGATGATGAAAATGAAAGTGGTGATCTTGATATTGCCAGGGTTCGCGATAGCAAGGAAGAAAGGAAGCTTAAAAAGAATAAGAGAAATGGACCAATGGAGGAAGGGCTAGATGATCACCATGAAGAGAGTACTTTCCTGGAGAAAGACAAAGTGAAGAAGTCTAACAAGTTTTCGAAGAATGGCAAGAATGTTGCTGATATCGCAGAAACTCTGCTCACATATCCTGATGAACAGAAGGAATCAAAGCTCAAAAACGAAAAGATTAATGAATTTGATAAAGCTTCTGGCCGTAAGAGGAAGGAATTGGTACAAGCAGGAAAAACAACCAATTTTGATACGGGGGTTCCACCCATTGAGCTTGACAAAGGAGAGGAGCAAAAGCACAAAAAACAGAAGAAGAGCGAAGCATTGAAGGAGAAAGCTTCAAATGTTGAGGATAAGGAACCAGCTAAAAAGTCTAGTAAGACGGCTAAACAAAATAAAGCAAGTGCCATTGATGATGGAGAAACTCCTTTCTCGGATCTTTTTAGCTCCGACTTATCAGACCCATTGACAGGCAACCGGAAGGTCAGTAATCACAACACGCACCAACAAAATGTTGATGCAGCTGCAGGTTTGGCTACATTTCCGAAAAAGAAAAAGCAGAAGAAGAATATTGTAACTGGTGCTGCTGCTGTTCAATTTTCATCAGCAATCGATGAAATTGGATTGGGTGGTGCATCAACATGGGATGACTAGAAAATAGTTGCATCCAGCTAAGAAAATTAAGTAGCATCAAGCTGAAGACTATGAAGTTGGCAACTGTCATTTGAGCCTTGGCCTTCCATTTGGTTTGTTTTATCTTCAGGTAAGATGTTTACATGAACATATTGGTTTCACTCCCCTGATAGACCGTGACTGCCAGGGATGACAAGGGGACATTGTTCTTACTTGAAAACCAAGATCATCGAGTAGTAAAGGATGTTCTTTCTTGCTCGTTGTCAACGACATCCAACTTGCTTTTACCAGGAGTGTATGATGGGAACGTTCCCTGCATCGAGCATGGTAAACAAGCCTAATTTGAGTCTTGTTTTTATGAACATGTCGTCTTTAGATGATCAACGATTCGTGTTCCCAATGGAACACTAACGAATTGTCTGCTTGAATTTTCTTTGAGCTGAGAAAGGTAGGTTGTTGAGACAAGCATAGATTTCATGATTATGGGAAGGAACTTGTTATGCATTTACCATTTTTTTCCCAGTTTAGTTATGATGAAAACATCAACTCTGTTAACTGGTTGTGAATTCTCTTGTAGTAGCATTTTTTTCTTTTTTGCACTGGCATTTGTCGATGTAGCCCGTCTATTCCAATGCAAAAATTAGTGATTGTTCTTTCACAACTTGAACTCATGACCGACACTCCTATAGGTCAAATGTAGACAACTTTATCGTTACTTCAAGAATCCTTTCTCGGTAAAGAAAGGAGGGGTTGTATGGTTACTGTAGTTAATCAACTTCGTTAACTTTTAGGCGCCTTGAAGGAGATATTCAGGAAAAAAAATACTACAATATTGATATTGAATTGAAATTATAAAATAGTATACAACTTATTACACAAACATTGTGTAGTGGCAAGCCATTGTTAAAAGCGATTTCGGCTCGATTTACGGTGAAAATAATTATAGCCGATTGCTCTCCGATGTTTCATAGTTACTTTCAAACACGTACAATCGTGGCCGAAAGTTTAGAAAGTTTAGAAGGTTGCCCAAAAATTTCTAAAAATATGATATCGATTTCGAGTTGTTGCCACGTGTCTTATCAGATAAAATTTATTATAAAAATAATTTGAAGATGTTGCCACGTGTCTTATGATATAACCATTACAGTTATTTTGGAACTCTAATTTTTGGGACTTGCTAACAATTTTCAATTATGGAGTATGATTTTGAGAAATTAATTACATTGAAATTTACTCCCATCATGACACGTGTCAATCATTTAAGATCCCACGTTTCTTAAAATTATTTTTGTTTTTCCTTTTTGAGGATTAGTGGCAATTAGTTTTTTTTTAATTTGGCAAATTATGAACAACTACCAAGAAAATTAAGAAATTTAATCAAGTGGAATAGTAATAAGTTTAGTTTATAATTTTTTACTTACCGACAATATGAACATGCATAGAAAAATATATAAATTAATTACTAACGTATATATGTATATGTTTAAATCTATATAGAATTGAATAAATACGTATACGTAGAAATCACGTCCTATAAGGTATCATATATATGTGACATTCTATGATATGTAAGGCACGTATATCTATATAGATAAGTTTAAGTATATATTTATTTTTATAGTCAATATTTTTCTTTTCTATAAATAAAGATATCAATAAGATCTGTCTCCCTACAAAGTAAAATAATTCAATATAGAACACCATTTGATATGAATTTCAAAAGATTATTAAAAGATACTTATGATTATATTTCATCTTAGCTTAAAATATCAATTTTTAAAAGAATACCGATAATCTTAGATTCAAAATTTGAGAATATTTCTTAATTTTCTTTTATTATTCATAGAAAACATATTTTTTTTAAAATGAGCTCTAAAATATATGAATCCAAAATTAATTGGAGTGCAATTTAAATATCAAAGATTTAAAAAATATAAGAATTAAGTTCTAATTTTTAATTGTGCCACGTTTTTATTATTGTTTTCCTAATTTGTGGTGAAAATTTGTCCACACGATTTCGTCTAAAATTTAATGTATAACCTTCCAAGTTGTTTATTGGTGTTCTTCATATTTTTATTTTAATTTAATTTTTGATATATTTAAAAATCAAATCAGTTCCAATCACTTTCATATAATATATTAAAATATATCTTAAATATTAATTAAAATTTAAACAGTTAAATTTTTGAGAAGTGAAACATAATAAATAGGAAAAATGGAAAAAGTACGTCTTAGACTTTAGAGTATGATTTTTCTTTAAGTCTAATATTAACATTGAATTGGTTGGTAAATGTATTCGTTAGTAAATTTTATTTAGGTATTTAAATTATAGTCTGTTTAGTAAAAATCATTTGAATATATAAATGAATTTTTTACACTTGCTACTCATATTTAGAAAGAAAAAAAAAACTTTGCATAAGTCATAAATATTTATTATATAGATAAATTAATCATATTAAATATATTTTATCTTTTGTTTATATGTATATATTAACATAAATTACAAGTGTCGATATTCTTTAAGAGAATTTTAATTTAATATTCATTATTAATCAACTCATATTTTCAATGCATATTGTTACTTTCCGATTCGCAAAGTTCAGTGTATAATTAAAAGATGTGATTACTTTTAAGGGGATGTTTGATAACTAGTAAAGAAGTAATTAATTTGTGTATCACTTTATGTATAATTTATACAGTATTTGATAATTAGAAAATAAGTTGTTTCGTCTATAATTTTGAAACTCCATAACTTATGGCCATAATTAATAGTACATTTATAAATTATTATGCGTGGATAAGATGGAATATTAATACAATTACTTACATAACGTATTCTCATATAACTAAGGGGCTGTTTGGTTACCGGTTAGAGTTATGCAAATATTAACTATGCAGGGTTTAGTTATGCAGGTATTAGTTATGCAAAGTTTAGTTATGCAGGTATTAGTTATGCAGGTATTAGCAATGCAGGGTTTAGTTATGTAGGGTTTTGAGATTACAATACATGATTATTAAGTATTGAATATTAAACTTGTTGTAAATTATTAATATATATTATTTACAAAATAATAATACATACTAATAAAATGTGAAACATATTGAATAATATATATTGCCGTTAAAAATATACAATCAATTTCTAATACTTAAAAAATATTTATATATGCATAAATCAATCAAAACGGTAAATATATAAAAAGAAATAAAAAAAAATCTATATATAATAAGAAATAAAAACAACACATGTTGATAAGAAACAATAAATTTACCAATTAAAAGAAATAAAAATGGTCTAAATATTGAAGAAAAAAGGGATAATGCACAAGTACCCCCTCAACCTATGCCCGAAATCTCAGAGACACACTTATACTATACTAAGGTCCTATTACCCTGCTGAACTTATTTTATAAGTAATTTTCTACCCCTTTTTAGCCTATGTGGCACTGGTTTGAAAAAAAAGTCAATCATTGTTGGGCTCACAAGATAGTGTCACGTAGGCCGAAAAGGGGTAAAAAATTATTAATAAAATAAGTTCAGGGGGGTAATAGGATCTTAGTATAGTATAAGTGTGTCTCTGGGATTTCGGGCATAGGTTGAGGGGGTACTTGAGCATTATCCCAAGAAAAAACAAACAAACTTATATATAGAAAAACAATAAAGTTTTCAATTAAAAACAATAAAATAAATTAATAGGGTAAATATGTAATTTGTCATTTTAATACATGTATAACTAATACCATATAACTTATTTCACCTTTTACCCTGCATAACTTTATACATAGATTCCTTCATAAGTTATGTTGGTATTAATTATGTAAAACTACCAAAATATAACCAAACATGGTATAAGTTATGTTGAGTTTTCTACCTAAACAAAAATCTCTACCAAATATTGCATAACTTAATACACTATTTTATACATGAATAAGAGGCAAGTTATACTATAACCAAACGGCCTCTAATAGTCATGTAACTAAATTCTGCATAACTAATAACTATATAATTGTAACAAATTATTAAATGACAATTGGTGTATTATCAGGGGTAAATCAAAGATCGAATAACGAATATTCGAAAAACTAATGTCCGCATAATTAACACTTGCATTATTGACGATGGTATAATTCTAATTACACATTAAATGATCTCAAAGTGATTAATTTATTTAAAGTATTTATGCTTAAGGATACACACAAAAAATATTTATAAATTTTTCGCTTATGTTAAATCAATAATAATCACTATTATTGGACGGAGAAAAAAAAAATTCTAAATACTTTGTCTATATCAACTCAATAATAATCACTATTGTTGGACAGTACTAATTAATTAACTAATTGACCTTTTCCACCTATACGTAGCCATTTCTTAGGTAATACTACTAATTAATTAACTAATTGACTTTACTTATCAATAACTATAAAAAATCATTGTTTTTAAGGTAAAATTATTATTTGTTCCTTATAAATTTATAATTATAAAAGTTCTTCAAACTTATACAATAATATAAGCGCTAATACATTAAATAGATGCGCGAAATACATTAATCATTAAATAAGATACATTACATTTTATACATGATGCACTAATTTGATGTACATTTTATACACGATACACTAATCTGATGCGCGAGATACATTAATTTGATGCGTAAAATTAGAAACTTTAGAAATTTATAAAATTAATAGGAGATAATGATAATAAGAGAACTTAAAAATTGAGATTTCTGTCATTTTCCATGATAAAGAAGAATATTTTTTTACCCTCCAAATAGGCCAAAAGAGTACTAACCATGTTTTGGACCAGGAGCGGTCTAAAACAAAAATTAAACGGGGTCTTAAACTTTAACTGTTAATAACTTTTACATAATTAATTTTTTTTAGTTTTCAATTGATAATATAACTATTATAACTTTAAATTATTTTTCATGCAATATAGTACTCTAAATATGTCAAATTTCTTATAATAATTTCTTTATTTTCATGAAATGTTTACTTTTTTTTACAAATAATAATATTCAATATTTATTAACAAAATACTCCTTATAACATATTATTATTATAAATGAAGCCCCTTAAATTTTGAGGACCTAAGACAAATGTATTTTTTTTAACATTATCGAGCTACCTCTTTTTTGGACCAAAGTAAAACTTTTGCCAAATTATAGTTAGGTGGCATTAATTATAAATAATTTTCATTTAATGGTTGAATATACTCATTGACAAGAATTGTCTCCCAATCAAAATCATCATTTTATTCTAATCTTTCAAAGTGGATACGTGTTAATATACAAATCTCAATAAATAAAATTTCGTTATTTTTAATTAAATATCTCAAATTTAAATCTGATAAATAATATAAAAAAGATTAAAGTGTTTTTCCTTTAGTAATGGACCTTATAAGGTCTGAATCTGATTTTTTTTTAAAATAATAATTAAAGGAGTAACCTATAAAGTTTTTTTTTTTTAGCTAGGTGGCATTAATTAAATAAAATTCCAAACCGAAATCATAAATTTGTACCAATCTTTAAAAGTGGATATATGTTAATATCACAATTCTGATGGATGTAATTACAATTTACATGTACAAATTAAGCACAAAAACTAAATGATTAAATTGAATAATAAAAATATCCATAAGGTATTTTTTTATTCTTAGTGAAAATTAAATAATTTTATATTTGAGCATTGTATGTATATATTAAATTGACTTTAATTAGAGACGTTTCAACTTGAATTCAAATCGAATTTCAGTATGAATATAACATGTCATAATTAAGTTCAACTATAACAAATATGTATAAGAGTTGAACTTTCTCAATATAATGTAAGGTGGACCTGAGCAAAAAGTGAAGTGGGGACGTAAATGTAAAGCGTATTTCATTAGACGAGGCCACCGGGGTGAAGGTTAATTAGAGTAGAAGAAAACACATATGATATCTTAAGAGAATCTCGTATCAAAAAAGGAAGAGAAAATCACAGGCGTCATAAGACAAAAAATTAAAGTTGTTATGATATTAGTTTCTCGACTTGATGCTACGTAGCTCAAGCAATAATCATGTAAAATCTAATTATCAAGACAATAATCGTCTGAATAACTCAATCAGAACGAAAATATGTCGATGCAAACAAATTATCTCTCTTTTATTGGAAGCTCGAGTTTAATCTGATAGTTTAATAAAGCGAGCTCAAAAATAAAATATGCATATATTTTCTTTTCCAGACTTTACTTATCGAATTGCATTAAATATTTTTTTTTATAAATAAATCCAAAAATAGAATGTATCTATGAATCTTTTCTAGTGCAAGATTCTAAAATTCCAAATTCTATTTATAACATTATCTTATAAAGTTGTTATTTAATTACAATCTATAAAATAAAGTGTACATAAAAAGATTAAATAATACTAATTTCCTGGTGAAGGGTCGGCCAAAAATTTATTTTTAAAAATAAAATAAAATGGAGACACACACTTAGGTTAATGGATAAGATACACTCATTTAATGACAAATTATACACTTAATTACAGCTAATTAGTTTTTGTGATTAAAATTAACATAGTAATTACAGATAGAGTTTCCGGCACAATTTATTTCTTTATAATTTAATTTTATTCTATGGTCTATTTAATTTGCATAACATTATCTTATATTAACCAAAAATAAAATAAAAATTTTCATATTTTCTAATTATTATCTACTTGTAGATTAATTTGTGACATGCTTTGATACAATAAAAAATAAATTTAAAACTCAATTACTATTATTTGAGATAGTTATATAAAAATTTAAAATTCATAAAGTTCAAATATTTTGAATATCTATATGCCTTTTTTTGCCAATGACTTTTATTTGCTTTTTTAAAATTATTAATTATTATGAATTATAAAATTATTAGTTTTTACCTAATTTTAAAATATTTACATTTTATTTCACAATAAAAATATTTATTTAAAAAGGAAGTTAATTATCTTATCAATGTCAATTAATTAAGACAGAGAAAGTATAAAATTCAAATGCATAATTAAAATTTAAAAGATAAGGTCTTTAAAAAATTATATCACATTAGGTATAAATTTAATTTCTAAAAATAAAAATTATGGTGAAACCATTTAAAAAATGATTGATATACCCTCAAAGAATATGGTAAAAGAGATAAAACTATAATGCTCTTAATATGAGGTTTCGAATTTACTCAAAATATGAAAAAATTTATATTGAGGAGCGCTTTCTCACAAATGAAGACCTGCATATCGTAAATTTTAAATAGTCAAGTTTAAATATAATACGAGTATCACATAAAAAAATCAATAATTAGTTGCCTCCATATTTGACTTCATATATACTAATTTTCCAATTTGCACATCTAATTAATTTGATAAAGACAACCATAGCCCATAGCAAGTTCTATTTGACTCACTCATTTTTTTAAAAAATAAAATAAATTAGGGCAAATTTTTAAATGACTATTTTAGTATATGTAGTTGGAAAATATTTATTATCCTAAAATTTTACTTATGAAATTTAAAATTATAAAATAATATTTATTTTTACAAAATATGATTGAAAACTGATCTACAATCAATATTTTTTAATCACAAATTGTTTAATAGATATTATTTAGATTGTCATTAAATTTTATTATAGTGACTATTTTTTATTTATTTTTTGAGTCAATGCTAAAAAACGATTCATGAGCAATTTTTATAGTAAAAGTTTCACATATAAAAATTGAAATTTAATGATACTTTTTCCAAAGTCAATGTTAAAAAGTGATATATTAATGCAATTTTTATATTATATTGTCCACTAGGTATCTAGGAATTATTATAGATATAATGATATATAATGATAAATACATGATGTTTTTTTTTTAAAAAAAAAATGAGTTATTTTTAATGGAGTGATATTAGATAAAATATTTAATTTAATTTTATTGTGGATAATTATTTGTAAGTTTCAAATAATATTTGTTTATATGATCTGATTGTGTAAACGTTATTTATATTTTCGATAAACATGGTAATTTTTTTTCTAAAAGTCAAAGAAAAACTTAGAGATATTTCCAAAAAAAAAAAAGATATTTTTTTTGAAATCCTTTTAGTTATTAAATTCTATCCTATATTCAACTTGTTCTTTTTGGGACCTACACACAACAATTTGATTTTTTTTCTCATTTATGAAAAAAGGGATAGGGTGGGGTTACAAAAAGTGATTATTGTATTTTCAAATCATACTTTTTGAAAAATACTTTTATCAAACAAAAGAAAATTATAAATTGATCACTTATATTTTTGAAATTATGTTTTAAATATCTTTATAGGTATAGTCTGAACAGTTTTAGTCCTTTAAAATTATATTAAAATACATGTTCTTTTTGTATATTTGTTAATATTTAATAAACTTTATTGTTAATTTAAGAGTCGGTGAAAGAACAATTAACATGATCAAATAGTGTTTTCACAATTCTAATTAAGTTTAGGGACAAATTTAATTTAATCGAATTGTATAAAACATGAAAGAGAGAAATTAGATACAATTTGAATTTGTATAAAACGAGAAAGAGAGAAAGACAAAAGAAACTGGACAAGGGAGTATTTTTATTGTATAATTATAAGTGTATAGGACGAAAATATATGTACTTGTATGTGTATATATAATTTTTTCACGCTTTATACAAATGAAAACACAATTTATACATTTCGCTTCTGTTTGTATAAGTGAGAAAGGCGAGAGTTGCGAGCAAGATATGAAAGAGGGGAGAAAGGGAACAAAAATATATGTATTTATACAATTTCTCTACTTTATACAAATAGAAATAGTTTTTATACATTTGTGTTTGTATGCGAACGAGAGACTGGAGTGAGAATGGGAGAGTGGGAGCGAGATTTGTAAATTATAATTTCTTGCATATTAATATAATGAAAAATACATCACAAAATGTTAGTCAAAATTCTTATACTTTGACTCTAAAAAAAAACATGACAAGATTTAAAAATGTCTAATTATTCACACAAAAAGTTGAAAGTTATATATGTGTGCTGATGCTAAATTAAAGAACATTTTTATATATTATATTTTTTAAAATTTGTGTTACTTTTAATGATTAACATAATCAACTTTTTTATTACAATATCTTTTACAAGGAAATTTAGAATTTATAGAAGCTATATAACTAATTATTTTTTCAAATATATTGGCCCTTGGATAAAATTAAAACATGAATGATTTCCATATGCAAATATCTAAATCATTTTACACATTTTGGAAAAAAAAAAAGAAGGAAAATTTATGTGTAACACAATATGAGTTAGACACTTTTGACTAGTCATTTTTATGTCACTATTATAAAGATATAATATCAAAATTAATGGATATCTCCCTCTCTATATTATATATATAAATCAAAGTAATTAAGACTATTGTATACACTAAATTATAAGAGCTTTCTTGTTTTGTTTTTTTTCATTCCCTTATAATTTTTTTAACTATTCTTTGATATATTATTATTGCTTCAATTAGAAAAACTCTAATATTGTTTATAGGCTAAAGTTATGTACGACCCTTAAAGTTGTCCGCATATTCCATTCAGACAATTTTAAGAGGCGACATATGACTTAAGCCTTATTTATAATTAGATTTTCCTTTTCAACCTCTCCTTTTATACCATAATACCCTTTGATCTCAAAATTATTCCTATCTACGATGGTTTACAGAGCGAAGCTAGCAAAGAGTTAAAGGATTTATTTAAATCTCATTTAACGGAAAATATTACTATTTATAGATGATTAATATTATTTTTTATGTATATATAATAGATTATATCGTAACTCATTTAATTAGTTAGGTAATTTAATTCTTCAGATTTTAAATCCTTTTTAAAAATTTTAACTCCGACGTTTTTTACATGAGTTAAGTTTGATATTTTTACTAACTTCAATTTTGTAAAAAAAAAAAAACACTCTAAACTATAACCAAATAATTGTAAAAAATAATTTTTTATAAAATAATCAATCGAATTTAACCATAACACTAAAAAAAAAAAGTCCATTAACATTCATACACTTAGATAAGAAAATATATAAACAACAACATATTTAATATAATATCATAAATATAATTTGATAAAATTAAATATACATTTGCGTAAAAATCATTATGTCTTTTAATACATTCGTCCTCTTTTTAAAATATTAACGCACAATCTTACGTTTTCTTCCGCTTTATTTCCACATGCTAGATAATTCAAGATATTTATACCATATAAACTTTTGGAAAATAAATTTGATAAAGACGTACGTGTGATAAGAATGCCGATTTTGACTAGGCATTTCTTATTCTATTTCAATAATATTATTTTAAAACATTAGAAAACACGTAATCTTCATCCTTTAATGCGTACAGAATAAATTTCGATAGAATTTTGAAATTTCTATATAAAACCTTCATTCAAACTCCAAAAACTTACCAATATTTTTTATAAAAAAAAAAATTATTACAAAACTATATAGTTTCATGTCATCTTGTTCCACCACCACCACTATGGCGGAAGACGACGGCGGAAGGACGGCGATCACTGCCGTCCATTCGGACATCGTACAAACCTTAATTTTAACGAAACTCGACGGCCCAACTCTAATCTCCGCCAGTTTCGCTTCTTCACAGCTGCAAAATCTTTGCTCCGACGAACAACTCTGGCGAAAAATTTGTAATTCTTATTGGCCTTCTACTTCCGACCCACTTATCAGAAACACCGTTGGAACGTTCCCTGCCGGTCACCGTTCACTTTTTTCCGATTCCTTTCCGTCTATAACACACAACAAGCCAAAACCCATTACCGGAAACAACTCAAATCAGTATTTTCCTTCGCCGGAGTTGATATCGGCGGTGGATGTTCACTTTGAGGGAAATTTATTGTACTCGAAAGTGTTGACTAACGAAACGGAGAGTGGGTGGTTCATGAGTTCGCCGTTCAGAATTGAGTTATTGGGTCATAAAGAATTTGTTCCGACGCCGGTAAAATTCGACGGCGAGGATGGAAATTGTAAATTGGAGTTACAGAGGATGAAATTGAGCTGGATTTTAATTGACCCATCGAGGAATAGAGCAGTGAATGTATCGAGTTTGAATCCGGTATCGGTCCAACGACACTGGTTAACCGGAGAATTGAGAGTTCGGTATTCGACGGTGATGGGTTCCGGCGCCGGCGAAGGCTTGGTTCAGTGCGGGATAGTTGTCACGTGCGAAGGTAAAGAAGGAGGCGAATTACACGTGCGAGAAGTAAGCATGCAAATAGAGGATATGGATGGAAAAGTATTGTGTGGGAAGGATAGTTTGGTCATTTTACAAGAAGTTATTGAAGGAGGAAGAAAAAAAAGAAAAGAAAATGAAGAAAAAGAAAATTATGAGAATTTTTTGGAATTAAAGAAAAAATGGAAGGAAAATAAACAAAAAAAAGAAAAAAAAATGGATATGATGTGTATAGCAAGTGGAATTACAATTTTAATTTCTTTTTGGACTTTAATTGTATTTGGTTCAAGAAGTAATGGTAGTTATTTTAGTTAGAAAAAAAAAAAAGAATGATAATTAATTATTATTTCATTTATTAATTTTTTCCTCAAATAAAAAGGAAAACACAATTTTATATACATAATGAAATATTGCATGGAAAATCTTTTTTTAAGTTGTGTCAATATGGTTTTTTGTTTTTATTTCCTTGATAAATAGAGTTTACTAATCACTTTTTATAGTTATATTTTTTAGAGATCAGTATTATCGCGGAGTTTCAAATTATAAAGTTGAACGTTCGACTTTATTTAATTTTTACTATACTTCATTGACTATTAAGGTGTACCTTTGCTTGCTAATAGACATAATTTAAAAGAAAATAGTGTTTTAGTCATTGAAAATAATTAGGAACCAAACCTAATTCTATTAAATTTATATCATATATGATAAATAAGTGCAATAAAATAAATAATTAGGAACCAAACCTAATTCTATTAAATTTATGTCATATATCATATATGATAATGCTATTAAACTTTTGAAGGGAAAAAAATCATTAAGTTATATAACAATGTGTTTGTGTCCATTTACCAATTCTATTTGCATCTTTTGTACTAAATCTTCCTTAGGCACTAATTGTAACCATGGCCCAATAAAAATGTCCTTTGGAGAAGACAATGTTTTCAACTTAATTTTATTTTTCTCAAATAATGGTGTTAGCATTCAGTATAATGACTCGTAAATTATATAAAAGAAATATAAATTATATTGGGTGAATTCTGTTTGACGAACTCGACTGAAAGAATATGTCTAAAATTTCTACTTGAAAGATTTCCTGCTCAATTACATAAGAACATGTCTAATATACAAGTCTTTTTTTTTTTAAAAAAAAAAAATGTAAACAAACAGACCTTGAATGGTTTATTTATTTGTTACTATTCGAGTTTAAGCCTTGATAATAAAAATTTCTTGATAGAAATATGTTACTCTTGTTCCTTTCAACGGATTCAATGTGAATTCAAATTTAATGAGCAATAATTGAAATACAAAATTTTTCCCTAATTTTTATTCCAAAGATTTTTGTGACACTATTTTAGCAATTTGGTCAGCAATAAATATATTAGAAAAATGGGGTTAATAGCATATTAGTATTAATTAATAACCTAATAATATCTAACCTATATATATAGTCCACATATTTTTTTTAAAGTACTTTAATTTGGCTGCCCAATGTGATCTGACTTTTACCCAATGACTCCAAAATGGAGCTCACACATCTAGAAAGAATGATTTACGACTCTTTTTCGTTTGATGTCTGATATTTATTTTGTTATTTGATTAATTTAAATTTAAAAATTTATACTATTTTATGTTCGTTGTTCATTGTAAAATTCTAATTAATTTGAATTTATATTGCGTAACACTCAATAAATGTTAAGTCATTCTCTATTAAAATTTCTTCATACATATAACTCGAATTTGAGACCTCTAACGAAATAAAAAATATTTACCATCATATTTATTTTTCTCTTGTTATTTTATATAGAGGTGGATCTAGTATTCGATATACGGCTTCACAAAATTTCAATAATTTTTGCCTGCATCAATATTTAGTTGTTATCCAATTATATTTATACACAAAAATAGTTGTAATTCTTTTTAACTTTGTGTTTAAATAAAGGATGAAAATTAATTAATTAGCTAGCTTAGTGTGCAAAGGGGATAACTATTTGTGTTTAAATAAATAAAGGATGATAATTAAGTTAAATTTAGCCCAAATGGATAGTCTATTAAGTGTTTTAATCAAAGAAATAAACATGATGGTTAACATTTTTATTTGATAGAAATATTTCTTTTAAATTTTTTATTTATTTGTATGGGCCTCTTGCTATCAAAGGAGAACTCAAAAGGGCCCAAGAACTTGGGTTCATATAGAAGTTTAGCTAGAAGCCCACTTGTGTGATTACACTTTTGGGCCTCTTGCTAAAAAACCAATTATGTATGAAACTTTGGAAAAATTATGGGCATATTAAACAGAAATCACATACTTTTAACGTAAACTACAATCTATCCTTAAAAGATTATAATTACAAAAATTCCTCAAAACAAATACAAAATATAAGCATTGATACATTAATCTAATGCGCAAGATACACTAATTTGATGCGCGAGGTACATTTTATACATGATACACTAATCTGATGCGCGAGATACATTAATGTGATGCACGGGATACGATTATACACATATTATATATTCATCGATTATTTTTAATTTAAGAAATTAACAAAAAAGGTATTATAAGAAATTGAGAGCTCTGGTAATTTGATATACAATATCTATTTCATCTTTTACATCACTAGTACTAGTATTATTTTCATAGTATTTCGTCCTTCGATTATCATTAGTATTACATATTATTTTTCGTGCTTCAATTATCACATAATTAGTTTGTTCATATTGTTCCTTTTTTTTGTTAGATACCATATAACTTTTTTGAAAATTATTTAGCACGCGTTATTTGAATTAAAGATCTTTCGAAAATATTTCTTCTATTTCTATTGAATAGAAATAAGATTTACGTACACTCTGTTCTCGTCGATCCCATGATTGAAATTTATAGTACGAAACTCCTGACAAATTTTACAAATCCTAAAGTTTTTCATTTATAGTCATTGACTATGCAGGAATAGTCTAAAATTTAGTATGGTCCATTTTGTAATAAATAAATAAATTTGCTAATTTGATTTAGTGCTACAAAAGTAACATTGCTAATTGATTAATGTGGTCCATTTTGGTTGGAAAAAAAAAGAGAAGAAGCTTTGATTAGAAACCAAAACAAATAAATAAAAAGAAATGATAAAAAAAAAATAAATAAAAATAATTCAATAAAAATATCAGTGCTTAAATTCAAAATAATTAATATATATATATAATGTATATATACATAATCTATGTATAATATATCTTTAATAGTGTATAATTCATATATATATATCGATAAAAAAAAAGTATTGAATTCGTTTTGGTAAAATTAAAATATGAAATAATAGCATTTTTGGTCGCTCATGTATATATATATTTTGATTTCAATTATGATATTAAATTGAGTACATTAAATCTTTAATTAACTGTATTTTGATTATTATTTTTTTGTTTATTTTTTAATAATCACAGATTTTTCATAATTAGTATTAATTATTTCACTACTTAATTATTCACATGTTTTGTTATGTTTTTACTATTACTCCATACTTAATGATAATAATAGTGTTATAAATACTCAGCTATAACAATTTTTCTTGCATTAAGAGATCAAATATGAAAAAAATTTATCCGCATCGGGTATTTACACCAAGTTAATGTAATTTACATCATTACGTGATTTGATAAAGTAAAATGAACTATAAATTTAAACACATGACATGCATGTATTGACTGAATATAAACACCCGATACGGATAAATTTTACCGATGAAACATACGTAGCTTAATTAATTAAAACATCTTTCTATTATGTCATGATAGATTGAAACTTGTGAAAACATAATTTTCTATTATTTATTATTTTGAGTGTGTAGCTATGAGTTTTTTTTTTTTTTGCATAAAGTTATTAAAATGAGATCAAAGTTTAAATAACAACTAGAAATGATTAAAAGCAACAATCACCATCTTTTGTAAATACACAAACTATACTATATACAAAATTTTATATTGATTTAATTTTAAGGTTGACCTAATTTGGTCATAACTTATAGTCATAGGTTAAGCACTTTTACACGATTCAGTTATTCAGTATAGTTCTACATAACGAAATATGAAAAGAGTTGAAGATACATTGATCTTACTTCTATCGTCAAAGATAAATAGTTAAATTTAAACTTTTTTCTTAAAATTATGTGACGATTTACTAACAACAAATGAACCTAAAGAATAAAAGGACATCCAATACTCGAATACTCCACATTCACCTGAGATTACAGAAATTATCGCACTTCAAGAAAATGTCATAAATGATTCCCTCTTCACACAAGCATCAACGACTTATTTCACAGCTCAAATCCGTAAACAAACAACTTTACTCCTGGAGGCACAAGCTTTCTTGGGGATAAATTGTCATTTATATAGTATGGTTTATGATTATGTAAAGTAGGTCAAAGAAAATAAAACTAGTATGGTCCATATGTAACAAATGAATATGTTAATTATGAATTAGTGCAATTATTTTTGGTAGTTTATTAATTGTGGTCCATTTGTGGGAAAAAAATTGGAAAAAACTTTTGATGCAATAAACAGCAAGAAGAAAAAGGTACTTAGAATTAAAGTCATAACTATATTTGAACCTTATATTTGAACCTTTAAATGATGTATTAAATTATTTATCGTAATTTTTAAAAATAACTATCGCAAAATCTTTTTCATTTTATCTTTGGTACTAATTGTTTTTAAGGATTATTATAACTTCAATTGAGTAAGCAGTTTATGAAAAGAGATCATACTTTAAGAAAATAAATAAAAGTAAAATAATAAAAAAAATTCGGATTAATATATTTTTAGAGACGTAAAAAAAAATAGAACAAATAATTTAAAATGAATGAAGTATATCGAATAAATTTCACTATTGATGTTTTTTTTTCTCTCTCAATTAATCTTTTTAAAGATAGTATAATAATTGTATATATATGTGTCACACATTTATTTCATAAGGTAAATTATTGCAACGTACAATTGAATTATTATGTTATAAAAATAAAATAAATTGTACGACTGAAGTTGGGGATTTTTTTATTACTTTATAAGTGGAATTAAAATGTATTCTGACTGTTCTTTTGTCATAAATTTTGTTTTATTGGCTGTTGAATTAGATGGTGTGATTAATGGTATAAACTTTTTATATCATATATATAAATAAAACGATACATAAAGTGATTAAATAACATATGCTGGATATTTCAGATATAACAAGTCATTTTAGTATGATAATTTTAGACACTTTGAATAAGCTAACGTTCACGTATTTGAATATCACTAACAATATTTTTTTTTCCATGTTTTTAAAAGAATTTAGAAAGTTTATTACTTATGGATGAATATAAATATTTTGAAAATATATAATTTATTGATTTAATGGAAACAGATCATCTGCAAAAAAAATATTATGATTTCCTCTTAGTTACAAGAATCTTCACATGGCTATCCTCAATCAAATAATGAGAGAGATATGCTAGTATGCTAGTAGCTAATTAATAATTATATAATTATTTTTTAATAACGATGTTATTTATCTAAATATTTTTGGATTATTATAATAAAATATAAATTATTGTAAAAAATATACAATATAATATAACATGAAAAAAAATAATTTTCCTAAATAATTTGATAATTTATTGTGATATTACAGTAGAGAATAACGATAATAAAGAGATGTAACAATATATTATATCTTTAAATATATCTAAATTTCTAATAGTATAATTTGGCTATAACACCTTTGCCATTATGCCATCATTGAATATTTGATATTTTTTGTTCAAATAATTTTGTAATGATCTGATTTCTATCGTTAGGGAAAAGTCAATGGGGAAAGAATTGGAGCAAGAAAATTTTTTCGTAGTTATTTGAGATTTTCTAACCTAGTTCAAATTTTTTCGTACGACTTTAAGGAATTAAACTCGAGTGAGTAAAACTCTCGAAACTGATCTTAGCGTGAACATGTATTTTTTGAGTGTCATGGAATGATGGTGTGTTATGAAATAGGAGTTTGGAATCTTAAATTTGCTCAATGTTTCCGTGCAAGTCGCTGCGGCGGGATTATTCCCGCCATGGCGAATTGGGGCCGCCATAGCGGGACAGACGCGATTTAAATAGGAAATAAATTTCAAAAATATTGTATTATGCACTTTTCAACTTTGAGAGCTAAGCAACGACCGAGCCGAGTTCTTTACCGTTTTTTAAAATTTTTGAGGCTAAAGGTAAGGTTTTTACTCCACGAATCCATATTTCGATTAGTAGAATTTAGTTTCTAGGGTAATTATCGATGGGAGAGAGTTTTGATCTGGGAATTATGGTGGAAAAAGACCTAATCTGAGTATGAGAATCATGGGTTTGGTCTAGGGCTATTGAGTTCGTTATAATTCGGGTAATTAGAAATTTGCTTGTTGATCATTGCGTAAATTGTTGTTTGTAGACCTAGAACAAGTAGAAAAAATTCGAAAAGGAAAGATTCAAGTGTCTTTGGGGATTCAAGCTTGGATTCGAGGTTAGGTGATGATTGTGATTTTATGTTAGTGGAATATATATTTGTTCTTGCTTCATTATGATGCATCTATATATGCGAATTGTTTCATTATTGATCACACTACTCGTAAATAAGGATAATTGAATAATTGTATGCTATGAAATTATGAATTGATTGTATGACTACGAGAATGTACATTGTGATTGTGATTGTGACTTGTTGAATGGATCAAGTGTTACGTTCCGACACACTAACTTGGATAGGTTGCCATGTTCCGGCATAAACATGGGATCGATTGTCATGTTCCGACATAAACCATGGATCGAATACCACGTTCCGATATGCTATCAGTTTGGGTGTGAGTTCCATGAGAGAACCATTGAATTGAGTTTCATGAGAGGATCATTGACTTGACATAACTATATATCTTGAGAATTGTGAAGTTGTGCTTTGTTTGTAAGTGATAACTAATATTGCGTATGTTCAGAATATGCATGGTTATTATTGTTGTAATGACTTATATATGTTTCACCTTTTGGGATAGCCGCATGATCCTACTAGTACACTTTGGTTGTGTATTGATATTGCACTTGCTTGTTCTTTGTTGAGTACAAAGCATCTTCAGACAGTTATTGATAGACCTCAGCTAAGTGACTATTAAGCGTGACCTGATTCAAGAGTGGGTCAATTCTTCTAGGTTGCCATGAATCTCTCTTGTTTAAGTCCACTCTTTTCGAACTCAGATTATTTGCTTAAGGTGTTGGTTTAATTTCGAGATTGTACCCCTTGTTCTTATACTTGTCGTTAATAGAGTTTTGGTACAATGACTTTCAGGTTCTAAGGGTTAAGACTTCCACATTAGTTTTGTTTAAGTTCTTTGTTTAAACCTTCAGAATTTATGAGAATTCCATATTTTTATAGTCATTTAAACCTGCTTCCATATCTTTAAATGGACAATTTTTGGTTAAATTATTTAGTCTGAGTTGTAGTAATTGTTCTTCCACCGAAGAATTAATGTGAGTGACAATCACAACGATCTGAATTTTGATGAATTTTTATTTTTATAATAGAATGTTATTATGAAAACATAAAATATACATTATGAAAATTTATCTATTAATTAACTATATATCATATCTTGACATGCATGTTTCTAACTTTCTATTAGTAGAATTTATCTACAACACCTTTGCCATTATGTGATCTTTCAAATCTTTTTATTCAATATTGTTTATTTGAATATCTTTAACTATTATAATAAAATGCTATTATAAATAGTAAACATAAACTATAACATTATGAAAATTTATCCCTTAATTAACTAAAATTTATTTAAGAGAATGACTCGTTAAGGGATTTGACTATATATTATACCTTGACATGTTTCTAAATTTTCATTAGTATAATTTGTGTACAACACCTTTACCATTATGCTATGAGTCAAATCTTTATTTCAGTATCTTAAAGATACATATGTATTCACGATCAAAAATTAATTCATAGTTCTATATACCCTGTTTCGTATAGGGTATCTAAAAGCAAACATGCTTTATTTTACATCTCATTCGAATATACAATACTAAATCAATAAAATAAAAAGTACCCAGAAATCTCAGATGAGGGAACTGACCTGAGAGCGCCACCGACTCTAACTACGATTCGTGTACAATCCATACTAGATCTGACCAATTCTCATCTTACCGCCTCTACTTTCTTGACAACCCACGTTTATTTATTACTATAAAAAAACAAAACATATAACATCATGCAAATTTGTTAGTTAATTAACTAAAGTATTATGGAGACAATGACTCAATCATGAGATTTGACTATAGATTATGCCTTGAAATGTTTATAATTTTTCATTAGTAAAATTTATTTACAACACCCTTGCCATTATGCTATAAATCAATACTAAATTGATTCACATTTTGGTTTTAGATCCATGTTAATTAAATATGTCCTTTTTGGTTTGTCTCGGTCCATATTCTATTTACTCTTTTCGTTTCAAAATATTTCTCACATTTTTTTCAGAACTAAATAAAAAAAATTTAACTAATATTTTAGGATATATTTTTTTTAATTATATCGTAAGAGGAAGAACATAACCTTTTTTATAATTATTAAATATTTAAATTTTAATTTAAAATTATTTAAATAATTTAATTTAATTTAACTTTAAAAATTAATAAATTAATTTTCGAAAAAAAGTGTGCTGACTATGATCTCGTGTTGAGAGGGTCCCACGTAAATTTTAAGATTTGGGATTTCGTTAATTGAAAATTTTGTGATATTCTCCAAATTTGAATATTCCTAACATATATCAAATATATAAAAATTTAATACTTTTAATTCTGATCTTATATTTATGTTTCTAGTAACATAATATCTTTGAAATTCAGTATTCATAGACTCAACGATCAAAATTATAATTTCACTTTTGTATATTATTATTTTAATTTATGATTGAAAATAATTAAATAATTTAGTTCAATGTAAATAATATCAAGCATCGATATACATCTCTAATACTTTAATATACATCTCTAAAACTATACTACTATAAATTATGGTAAGATAGTGGAATGAATATAATTTGTTTACTTTTAATGATAGGTCTTATGATCGAGTCACGGGTGAAAAAAAAAATCTGGTAGAGAATGATTTTCCTTTGTGATTATTCTTTCATGATGCGAATATAAGTGAAATATTATATACACGCAGATACATATATTTTACGATGTTTTAAAATCACAGTGTTGTAAATATAACCAAAAAACACTTTCTTTCTTCTTTCTTTTCTTAAAAATGGATATAAGTGATACTATTTATAAAATTTCCTCTTATCGAATTCGTAAATAGAATTATGATCTCCGAATTAATTATATTATCAATGAAAATTTGAAAATAAATATCGAATGTCGGACCAAAAAAAACAATGAGCTTGATTGATGTATAACACATATATCAATATATGTACCTACATTGTTTGTGGTTGTGGACTTGTGGTGATCATTTAAATTCACCCTACAATATAATTATTAACTTTTTCTTGTTTGATTCCTATATTATCAAACACACACATAAATCTTTTTTTGAAAAATATTAAAAGATGAAATTCAAAATTTATTGTATTTAGACATATTTTCCTCCTTTAATATTTCTTTAACACACACATATTTTGTAAAAAAATTAAAATTATTATTCATAGTAATTTTTATATAAATTTTGTTTATAACATCTAAATAGAATAATAACAAGGTTTTTAATATACGAAATTGTTATACTGAGATTTAATTATATTTTATTTAAAAATAATAATAAGTACATAAATTAATAGTTTTTTTTGTGGGGGTTGGGGGGTGGGGTAGGGGATATTAATTTGTAAATTAATGATTATATCTAATTTAAGTAGTCTAATTTGTTTTTATGATTTTCTATCACTTATTGTCTCTATTAGAGGACAAGATTAATACTAAGTGGAAGTAGGTTGGATGTATAATAATTTTAAGAATTTTGGACAACAATTGACAAAAGAATATAACATATTTTCTTTCACATCATGTTTTTTTTTCCTAACTATTTGACTCATCCCCATTTCAATAATTTGAAGGAGGACAAACTAGTTATGATAGTAATATTTATCTTATATAAATAAAATTTGTATATAATTATTATACCATGATTATAATTTTTTAAAATTATTATAGGAAATATTACCTAAATACATAACTTATTTTATCATAATTTTTAAAAGTTTCTATCATTTGAAAAAATTACTAAAATTCTTACTTTATCATATTTTCAGATACATCACTTTACACAATGTATCGAGATATTGAGTGACGTATTCGAAGCCGATAAAAAGTGTATCGGAACGTTGATCGATGTATTTGAAATCGAAATGCTATCGCGATGTTTGAGATATATCCGAATTTCACCAAATTTAAGAAATTTTATATATTGAAAAAGAATAAAAATAAGATGTAAAATTAGCTCCTAACACTATAAATTGTGTAAATATACATTATTATATAATCTTTGAAATAAAGAGTTATTTATTATTATTATTATTATTATACGTGAGAATTTAGACATAGTTTTTTTTTCCCTTCAAAGTTTTTGGAAGCAAATTTGAAAACTATTTGAAAATATCACAAGTCATACTTTTTCAATTCGTTTCAATTTGTTTAATATAATTTTAGTTGATACAAGGTTTAAAAATATTATAATATTTTTAACTTATGATCTAAAACATATCATCTCATTTATATAGCTACAAAATTTGAAAAGTGCAACCTTTTAACATACTATTATATTTGTTCGATTATTAAAAGAAATTATTAAAACTAAAATATAAAATATAAAATTAATTATTTTCCGAATTCATATCATTCAAAATATTTGAAAAAAGCGGAATTTAAAAAAATCTCTTTTACTCTTTAGATAACAATATTGTTACATAAATTAAAACAAATAACATATATATTATTGGTGCACGTAACTTAAACTCGTATGCGAATTATAAGGTATGTTTTTGAAATTTTTAAAAATATAAACCCCCAATTATAAGCAAAGTAGAAATAAGAGGAATCCAATTATATTTAAAAAAAAATATTTTCTTAAATCAAAATTAACAATGCTGAAATTATGGTGTAAGTCACCATAATACAGAGAACTTAGTCCATTATTCTTAGCCGTCAATTCAGATTTTGACGGCCCTGATTGCTTCACACAATCTGCTCACGTGCATGTCACGTCCCCTTTTTATACATATCGATTAATTTCATAGGTTATCTATTATTCGTGTTAGTCGAATTATTCAAAAATACTATATTTTACTTTGAAGATAATTATTTTGTAGTGGTGAATTCAGAATACTAATATATTTATTTATTTACTATGTTAGAAATAGATAAATATTTTTAGTTGTTCAATTTAAAAAATTAAAAAATAATTTAGTTTTTTTATATTAATTTTATCCTTATTGTTAAGTACTATTCCTTTTCAACATATAAGCAACTTAGATACATGTAATATAATAAAATTACTATTTTATATAATGTTTTTAAGGAACATGGTAAGTCAAACCTAACCAAACAAAGATAGACTATAAAAATATTGTATAGAGATTTAATAGATTATTGTAAAAATCTATAAATATCAAATATCAAATTCACCTCTTTATTTTATGAGAATTTGATATTAATACAATAATTTTTTAAAAGTTCAATCTACGTAACCTAAGATAATTTTATCTATTAAAACACGAAAAAAGAAAAGGAGAGAAGAGTTTTCTAAATCTTGTTAAATAAGGGAAGTTAGTATTACTTACTATATATATGATATTATACCATAATAGGTATAACATATAAATTTCTTTTTAACTGATATTTATGTTCTACAATTCAGTCGAAAATTTGAATTAGTAAACATATGTATTTTATATGACAATCCTCGCTTGATTTATAACATAAGACACTTGCATCTCACACAAATTAAAATTAAGTTAAAAAATACGTTTATATCATATGCTGAATAAAAACCCCACCTCCCCTATCCTACCCCTTGCCCCCAACCAAACCTAGCATGATTCGTCACGTAAGAGATACACAGAAACTGAAACTAAGTTAAAGAACATGTACATTTATATATTATGTCGATTAATACGGAATATATACATACATGATACAACCCCCACCCCCTCTACCTACCCCTACCCCAACCCCACCTTACAAAACTGTTCTCCTTTTACATGAAAAAGAAACAACATTACACTCTTGAACTCTCTCTTCTTGTTTCCATCACTTTTCCAAGAAAAGAACTCTTCAAGATCAAGTCTTTGCCTTTGTTTTTTTTTTTCTTTCTTTGCCTTTAAACACTTCTCATTAATTTTTTTTCTTCCCTCTTTGGAATTTTCAAAAATAAAGTCCAAAACTTTATAAAGAGCTCTAATTTGCATGGCAATCATTTATTAGTATCTTCAAATTACATACTTAAAACTATTTTTTTTCTTTTCTTGGATCTTCTTCTTCTTCTTCCTATTCTCTTCTCTTTTTGACTGATAAAGTGACTATTTTTTTTCATTCCCAAGAAAATATTCAAAGTACAAAAGGGTAAAATATCTCTATTTCTCTAACTTTAGATCTGTAAAAATATTGTCTCCCAACAAAGCCTTTTTTCTTGGTTTTTAGTACTATGATTCATTAATTTCTTAAAAAAATAAAAAAATTATGATTAGGCAAAATTGGAATGGAGAAGAATGCAACAATAAGGTGAGGAAAAGGGGTGGATCATCATCATCTTCATCTTCATTAGTACAAAGTTATAGGCTAAAAAGGGCAGTTTTGGTAGGGAAAAGAGGAGGAGGGTCAAATAGTACAACACCAGTACCATTGTGGAAAATGAATTCAAGATCACCATCATTGCAGAATGATAGTGGAAATAGTAGTAAGATATTCAAGAATCTACAGCAGCAAACAGCAAAAGGAACTGTTTCTGATTTGTCAGTTTCAGCAAGAAAACTTGGTGCTACTTTGTGGGAAATCAATGGGGTTGTTCTTCCTATACCTAAAAAGGAGGAGAATTTTTTGAAGTCATCATCAAAATTTGGTGCTCTTGCTTCTCAAATTACTCCAGTTTCTGAGGTGGGGTTCAAATTTTCTTGAGAAAATTGATTCTTTTTTCTGTTTGTGAAGTGGGGTTCTGATTTTCTTGATAAAAATTGATTCTTTTTGCTGGTTTTGTGTTTTCATAGTTCTGTTTATGAAGTGAGGTTCAAATTTTCTTGAGAAAAATTGATTCTTTATTCTGTTTATGAAGTGGGGTTCAAATTTTCTTGATTAAAATTGATTATTTTTGCTGGTTTTGTGTTTCCATAGTTCTGTTTATGAAGTGAGGTTCAAATTTTCTTGAGAAAAATTGATTCTTTATTCTGTTGATGAAGTGGGGTTCTAATTTTCTTGATAAAAATTGATTGTTTATCTGTTTTTTTGTTTCCATAGTTCTGTTTATGAAATGGGGTTTAAAAATTGATTCTTTTTCTGTTTTTGTTGTGTTCATAGTTCTGTTTATGAAGTGGGGTTTGAATTTTCTTGATAAAAATTGAATCTTTTTTCTGTTTTTGTTGTGTCCATTGTTCTGTTTATGAAGTGGGGTTCATATTTTCTGGATAAAAATTGATTCTTTTTCATGTTTTTTTTTTGTGTCCATAGTTCTGTTTCTGAAGTGGGGTTCAAATTTTCTTGATAAAAATTGATTCTTTTTTCTTTTCATTGCCATGTTTCTGAGGTAGGTGATCATACTTTTACTAATTCATTGGATCCCATCTGAATTTCGAAGTTAAGTATGCTTGAGTGAGGGTAGTACTAGGATGGGTGATTTCTGGGAAGTCCTCGTGTTGCATTCTTTCTTTTAACTGCTTTGGTATGTGTTATTTGAGTCGAGAGTCTTTACAGAAGTAGCAAGCTCTCTATCTCCACGAGGTAGGGTAAGATTTCTTTACATATGTTATTCTTGTTGTATTGCTATGTTTCTGAGGTGGGGTTCCAATTTTCTTGAGAAAATTTGCTTCTTTTTTGTTTCACAACATTGTTTCTGAAGTGGGATTGAAATTTTCTTGAAAAAAATTGTTTCTTTTTTTGAATTTTTATTCTGATGTTTGTTTTGTGTGTTTAATGGTGAATTTTGGCAGAGAATGGAGAGATCTAACTTGGACAGTGATAGAAGAAGAACTTCAATTGGTTCTCATAGAATTCTGCAAACTGATTTCTCTCTCCAAAATGGTTGCTTGATTGAGGTATCATTTTTTCTTATATTATTCTTTGATAAAACAATTCCATTTTGATTTGTTCTTTTGGTTTTTCACTCGGAGTTCGATATTTCTTAATGATTCTGATTAATCTAAATTCGCGTCACACAATGCACATTAGGGGAAGACTGTTCATAGACCTCTGATTAAGAATAAACGGATCATATCCATCCCCACCACAAACTACACTGTTCTGTATAGTTTTTTTTTTATGACAGCAACTTAAAATAATTTCTATAATTCTACAACCCCTCTAGTTTCGAACTTATTATCCATCGAGTTTCAAACTATGCTGTTGTAAAAACAAAATAGTAGAGTCATTTCATATTTTCTTATCATAATAAATGACATAAATGGCATCTTGGGTGTGTGCATCTTGGCCACTACAATGTTTCAATTTAGGAAGTAGACAAATTCTTTCATTGTCATGGAAAGGGACCAATAATGTAAGTTGGTGTCTAGTTCAGGTACCATCAGAGTCAACATGTCATATGTTTTTATATCCAACACTTTAAATCTTGAATTGATATAATGGTGTTATCTTTTGTTTGTCATGTGCTATTTTGTGACAATATTGTCACAAAATATCTTTGGTTTTAGGCTATAACTAAGTTCTTTTGCCATCTATTTACTTTGCATTAGCAATTTTTGATACAAAGTACAAAAAAATGCAGGTTGATCAGACACAGAATCGTGGATCGAGTGTTGATAGGCATCGGTTGAAGGATGTCAAGAATGGACTCTCCGCGTCTAAGGAGTTGTTGAAGGTTTTGAATCGTGTGTGGGGTGTTGAAGAGCATCAATCGGTATGTCTATCCCTTTTCTCAGCTATGAAGGCTGAGCTTGATCGATCGTGTATCCAGGTGACTAAGTTGATTCATGAACAAAGATATAGTAACTACCATGGTGAAGTTGATGTCCTGTTGAAGCAGTTTGAGGAAGAAAAGGCGTCGTGGAAGTTGAAAGAGCAAGACAAGATTTACGCGGCTATTACATCTATAGCCAAGGAGCTCAAGGTAGAGAAGAAGTTGAGGAAACAAACCGAGAGGCTAAACAAGAAGCTCGGTAAGGAATTGGCTGACACGAAAACTTCTCTGTCTAAGGCAACGAAAGAGCTTGAAGGCGAAAAGAGGGCAAGAGAGATATTGGAGCAAGTGTGTGATGAATTAGCTAGAGGTATCGGAGAAGACAGAGCTGAGGTAGAGGAATTGAAGAGACAATCGGTTAAAGTTCGTGAGGAGGTTGAGAAGGAAAGAGAAATGCTTCAACTAGCTGATGTTTTACGCGAGGAAAGAGTTCAAATGAAGCTATCGGAAGCCAAGTATCAATTCGAGGAGAAAAATGCAGTTGTCGATAAGCTAAGGAATGAGCTCGAGGCCTACTTGAGATCCAAAAATGGACAAGAACATGGTGGTGAGTCACCGAACTATGAAAGGATCAAGGAACTCGAGAGGCATTTGAGAGAAACACTTCCAAGCACATGTTATTACCAAGATAAAGAGAAGGAAAACGGGGAAGTCCTCGATGATGATGACGATGACAATGATTCAGCAGATAGCGATCTTCATTCAATCGAACTAAACATGGACGATAACACCAAAAGCTACCAATGGTGCAGCACTCTACAAGACAATCCAAAGAGATCTTCGGTTTCTGAAAAAAGCAAAGGGAGGAGGTCCATCTCAGAGAAGTTCCCGAGACAGAGTATTTCCATAGAGAGGGAAACATCAGATGGCATAGAATGGGAATTCTCCGCGGGAGGAGGTAAGGAGAACATGTCCACGTTTGATACATCCGATAAAGGGAGATCAAACTTTCATGAAAACGGACCAATCTTTGATTTCTCTTCTCACGTTTGGAAAAAAGACTGCGAAGATGAGATAGAGAGGTACAAAATGATCAAGGATCTTCGAGACCATATCGTATCTGCTTCACAGAAAACGCCATCTCAACAAAGCTTTTCGAGTCCAACTAAGAATTGGAACCAACAGAATTTGCCTTCTAGTGATGCAGAAAGAGTGATCAATGAGGCATTTGCTGTCTTACAAGGTGCAAATTGAAGAAATATTTTATGATGTTTGATACATTGTTTTTTACATAATTAAATGGAAATATTTTCTACTGTTCTTTTCTTTTTTTCCTAAAGCAATATAGTTAAAAATCTAAGGTTAATACAATTTTGTGGTTTTCCCTTTGTATGATTATATAAAAATGTACAAATTTTTGCTACTCTTCTTTTGGTAACAAAGATGTTATATGTTCTTTTAAGTATATTACTATCTTGTGAACATTTTTATCTTTGATATTACTATGACTCGAGGGTTCATCAGAAATAATAACGTCTCTATCTTCACAAGGGTGAGGTTGCATAAATCCCACTTTTTATCAGACTCTATTTGTAATATTACACTGGGTATGTTGTTGTTGCTGCAATAGTACTATGACTTGTTCATCTTTAATTTCTTTTATCAATATATTCGTTTTTATCCTCTTGGTTGGTTTCGAGTTGAATATCGATATAGTACTCCTAAAACACGTGAATTTTTTATGGAAATCTATCGTAAATATAGGAGTTCTGATAAAATGTCTATCTGAAAAGCTTTCGACAAGAAAAAAATCCGTGTTTTTGATGGTCATAGAGTATAATTTATATGATTTTCGATTATCGTTAGGTACTGCTTCCTATGTTTAGATTGCTTTGTCATGCTCTCTAAAGTATTTTGTAATGACTTTTCCACCGTCGTTTCTTTACTTCTTTTTTAAACATCGTAATGGCTAATTAAATAGGTTCATATTTATTAAAATAAAGGGAGTATATGTTCGTTAGTGTAAAGAGAGCACAAAGTGATTTCTAGCGAAGTCAAAATTTTCACGAAGAGACTCACGAAGATAAAAAAAATAATTTTGACCTTTATATATACATACGATAAATTTTCGATGGATGAACCACCTTCCAAATCTAGCTCTGTCCACGATCGTGATATATTGATTAAACACATTATAAGTTCGAACTCTACTGTAATACCGAATATTTAAATAAAAAAAGATAGAAAAATTTAAATTATTATCCATCAAATTTCGAATTGTTCACCAACTACCTAATCTTTTTAGTGAAATCATTTCCGAAAGCACCTAATCTAAGATTATACCAATCTTCCCATGTGCTTAAGATTATTATTTAAAATCACTAATCAACTCGTTCATACAAAAAAGATATTAATTAATCTCAATTTGAGGATTTAAATATAGTGAAATTGATATTATTATCCCAATTTATTAATTTTATTATTTATTTTTACTATTGAGGAATATGGAAAATACAAAATGGATTTACTAGGAATAAAGGCATGTGATAAATAAATATATTATTAGCTGACAAGACCACGAGCATTTATTCCTTTCAAATTATTGAAAAAAAATTGAAATAAAAAAAATAAAATGGCAATGATTTTTTTGGTACACTAAAATTAAATCAGAAATTATATATATTTTATTAATAATAATCATTTAATATATATAAATTATGACCTTGTATTATATATTATATAAAAAGCACCGCCCAAAGTTGAAAAATCAGATCCTCTAATCTAAGGAATAATAATTAATATGATAAATTGATGATTGATTAAAAAAAGTATTAGTGATTAATTAAACTCTGTGACATTAATAATATTGCTTAAGAGAATATATTACTCAAATTTTTTTTCCATAAAACCTAGAATTAACATAACATTGTACCAAAAGAGAAAAAAAAATTACAAGTTGATTAAGAGAGTGTTTGGTACGTGGAAAACATTCTCTAAATTTTTTCATGTTCGATTTAAATATTTCTTTTTAGAAAAATATTGTTTTAAAAGTCAGAAAATAATAATTTTTATGATAAAATTTCATGTTGATCGTCTTGCCCCCTCCCTACCTCGACCCCCGACCCCTCGAACTCCCCCCCCCTACCCTCATATCCCGACCCCTCGACTACTAACTCCACTCACCACCCTAATTATCCTTTGATCATCCCCTCCTGTAATATTTGTTTAAGTTATATAGGGAAAATGCACAAGTACCCCCTCAACCTATGCCCAAAATCCCAGAGACACTTATACTATTCTAAGGTCCTATTACCCCCCTGAACTTATTCTATAAGTAATTTTTTACCTCTTTTTAGCCTACGTGGCACTAGTTCAAAAAAAAAAGTCAACCATCATTGGGCCCACAAGATAGTGCCACGTAGGCTAAAAAGGGGTAAAAAATTACTAATAAAATAAGTTCAGAGGGGTAATAGGACCTTAGTATAGTATAAGTGTGTCTCTGAGATTTTGGGCATAGGTTGAGGGGGTACTTGGGCATTATCCCAGTTATATATAAACGATTTGGAAATAACATTATATCCATAATTACTAGACATTAAAATAATTTTTAAAATTACTTATTTTTAGAAGAGAATATATTTTCCTCCCTATAAAAAACACACCCTAATATTTTTTATCGGAAAAAAAAAAGAATTGGTCAAGAAAAACACCAATAAAATGACTTATTTTATGAGGGTGGCAACTAGGGTTGATGTATTAATATTTCCATAACAATTACAATGACTTTGTCTTGTATTATTTAGACCATATGACTTTGATATATCATTTCAATGCCAAAGTCCAGTTGTAATACATTGCTCATTCATCATTTCAAGATTCAACTAATAATAATTCACAAACTTTAAAAAAAAAAAAAAATTTACAAAAAAAATAATATATATATATATATATATATATATATATATATATATATATATATATATATATATATAAAATTATTTGTTTCTTGGAACAATTGCACACTATATAATATTAAATTCACTTGGTTCTTGTTAAGTTGGATTTATTAATTCATTAGAAATGATTGTCATGTGCATACATCATTTCAAATAATTCATTGATTTTTCTTTTTAAATATTAATTCTATAAATTTATTTTTTTATTGGATCTTTGTAACTAAAAGTAAACAAAAACAATTATTAATTTTTTGCATGGTATGGACCAAAATGTCGAACTTCCATGACCAGAAAAGGACATAAATAGAAACATAGTGACATGTACATGTTCCATTCTTGTCTTCCAATTAATTATACGAAAAAATTTACTTGCACTTGATATTTAAAAAATTAAATTTATATGTAGTAAATAATGTGAGTATATATGAATTACATGTGTTCTGTATATATTATTTTAATATAAATATTGAATACATATAAATTTATTGTTGTCAATAATTACTTTGATTAGGCGAATCTATATATGAGACATGTTAAATCAAACGATTCATTTTCTGTATGAAAATAAGTATTTGGTTATGCACACTTAAAATTGAAAGATAAGTATATATATTATGTCAATAAATTTGTTGTTACTCATCACTTTTCTTAGTTTTCCACCAGGTGTTTGGAGTCCACTATTCATGTTGATCTATATGAGATATGTTAAATCACGTGATTAATCATGATTTATATAAAATTAACTGTTTATTTATATATTTTCAAAATTGTAAGATACGTTTATGTATTATATCGATGAATAATGTTATATTTTATTATATAATTGACAATATTTGACAGTGTGTAAAGTTAAAAGATAAACATTTGAAACTTAGATTGGTAGGGGCTGCCAGAATTCATGTGATATTGTTGTCTTTTTCCACTGTCAATTCCCTCTTTAAAATGCAATCTTTGATCTTCACTTGTCACACAGTTTCAAAAACTAAATATAAAATGTAGTAAATATAATAACAATTAAAATTATAGAATTAAAAATATTTTGATATGTTCTATACAATTATAGTTTTAGATCATAAAATTTAAAAGTTATTTTCGTTTTTTTAAAACTTTGTAAAATCAAAAAAAATAATTGAAACAACGAAGATAATTGATATAATCAGGTCAAAATAATAATAAGCTATGACTTATTTGTGCACCTTAAATACTCCTTACGTTTCATTAGCATAAACATCGTTTAATTATGTTAAATCGTGCTTAGGCAGACGATAACAAATTAAATATTTTTTGCCTCTATTGATATTTGAACCTTCCATTTGCTTCAAGAGCCCCACACCCCCAATGGCATAGCCACGTATAGTTTAGGGTGGCTAGTCGGATACTCTTTTATCGAAAAATTTAATTCGTAATAAATAATGTAAGTATATGAATGACATTTATTTGGTATAGGAGTGATAATTGAGTGGATTAGGTCAAATTTGGACGGATCATAATGGGTTAGGACAACAATGAGATCCAGATTCAATTCGATTCACATTTCCTTAGCCCAAAATGAGTTGAGTCAAATGATTAACATATCAAATTAAAAAAAAAATACTCAAACAAGATTTTTCGTGAGTCAATTTGAGTTACATATCAATCTAATTTTTAATGGATTGAAATGAATTAATCTAATGATTTTGTCGCCCATAATTTTGTACGTACTGTTAGTTTAATATAAATGTCGAATACAAATAATTTTTTGTTGTTAACAATTACTTTTGTTTAGGCGAGTATGTATATGAGACATGTTAGATCACACTATTCATTTCTATATAAATATAAGTATTTGTCTTTTGCACATTTAAAATTGAAAAAATACGTTTATGTATTATGTCTAAATTTATTGTTTTTGTAATGCAATTTCATATCTTCACTACTCTGAGTGCTTCACCAATCAAATATTAAAATTTTAAATCTCATCAATGGTTTCTTCACGCATACGAAGAAGTGCGATTTGTTCGAAAAATTTCTACTCTCTATTTATTTCTTAAATGTTTAAAATTTTAAAAATTTTATGGACATGTAGAAAGAAGAAAAATGTTATCGATTGATATAATAATATGATTAAAATAATAAACAATTATCAATTATCTGTACACCTTGTACTTATTTCACCAAGTAACTAATTAGTGTATTTTTTTATTTAATGGTAATATCTGAATTAATTTTCATGCACCTTAATTATTTTATTAAATAACATAAATATCAAATAATCAGACAGATAATAAGAAATCAAATATCTGCATCTATTAATATTTATCACGAGATTAATGAAACATATAGAGGGAAAGTGATTTGAGAAATGTGATTATTAGTTGGAAATTAATTGTTTTATCTTGCTTTTAACTAGGCTTGAAAATTAGATAAAGGAAAAATAAAATTTTAAAATTCAATTAAAAGTTTTGAAAATATTGAAATTTTACTTATTTAGTTTCTAAGTAAATTAAAAATATTATCTCCAGGCTTTATGATAGTTTAAAGGCATAATATATAAATTCACCTGTTAACTTGACCTCATTTCATATTTACGTCTTTCAATTTTGAGTGTGTATAAAGTTGAATAAGTAGACACATGAGTCCTATGTGACATAATACACGTAGGATGCTTCATAGGATTCAAATTGTTAGGTAGGATATCACGTAGGACATGTGTGTCTATTTGTTCAACTTTATACAAGTTTAAGTGTCTATTTGTGCAAGTCAAAGTTTCGAGGGCATAAATATAAGTTGAGGCCAAGTTAAATGACATATTTATATAAGGAAAATGCATAAGTATCCCCCAACCTATGCCCGATATCTTAGAGACACTCTTATACTATACTAAGGTCCTATTACCCCCTACCCCCACCCCCGAACTTATTTAATAAATAATTTTCTCTCTTTTCGGCCTATGTGGCACTAGCTTGAAAAAAATATCAACACGCACTAGGCCCACAAGATAGTGTCACGTAGGTCGAAAAGGGTAGAAAATTATTTATAAAATAAATTCAGAGTGTAATAAGACCTTAATATAGTATAAATATGTCTCTGAGATTTCGAGTATAGGTCGAGAAATACTTGTGCATTTTCCCTATTTATATATTATAGTTTAAATAATAATAGTACAACTTTGGAGAGAATATAATATATAAGTTGGTGGTTATTTTAATGCAACTTTTTGAACACATAAGTTAGTTTTGCATATGAGGCCAAAAATTCGAGATAGTGAAAATAATATAATGTGTTACATGTTGAACAAAAGTTTCAGTTGTATTGACTTGTGAACAACTATAGTTTCAGATGTGTATAAGTAATCTGTAAAAGTATATTATGAATCAATTCGAATAATCAATACACATATCAAATACGTTCAATGCATATATGTTTGAGAAATTTAAGAGTCACACATAATATAATCATACTGATACTTTCATAAACGATAGTATTTGTTTAAAAGTGTTTTTTATTATCCGAAATAAAATTTCTATTGGATAAAATCGCAATAGAATATAAAACAAAGCAACCGCGCTTGTTTGTACAACTTGATAATTTATGTCAAGTTATCACAAGGTCGATTCTGGCTTTACCACCCGAAAAATAAAACCATCTAAATTTTAAAAAAAGAGATGTTATGCTTTAATATATACATAATGCTCATTAATATTAAAATACATAATAATTAATTATAATTATTTTTTATAGTTGATATAATCATATTGTAATAATCAATAAGAAATGAATAGACATATATAAATTATTATACGTTGTATAACACTACAAATGTTTACATCTTGGATACGTTCTTGTTGATTATAGTTTTAAATTTTCTATCAATCGAATCAATTGTTATATAATCTATCAAAATATTCTAGAAGCAATAGGAATATTTCTAAAAAAATTGAGACTTCACCGATTTAGTACTTTTTAGAATATCATTTTTACTTATGTATATATCGTATTACATTTAAGTACAAAAATAATTTTGAACCATAGTGATTGTTACGCTTTAAAGGCAAAGATTCAAAGTTAACATAATGTCTTTCTAAATTTAATTATTTAATAAGTTAATTAGCTTGAGTTTGAAATGTATGACAGACACCTCAATACATTGATTCAAATTTAAGTAAATTAGACAAATTAAGAAGCAGAAAGTAAGTGTAAATTTAATTGCCTAGATGGCAACAACTTTTAATTATAATTACATGAATAATAAAATTTTAAAAATATATGGCATATTGATTGGTAAAAAATTGACAACAAACTATTAAGAAATTTCCAATTAATTCTAACAATAGATACATAGACCACAATTGAATATCAAACATGTTTTTCATACAGTTAAAAGAAACTGAGTTAGCCAATTGGTAATGTCTCAAGTGATGATATACATACATGGCTACTATACAGCCTTCGCTGTAAAGATGGTGATTTGTCCTCTCGAACTAGCTACTTGGGACGACACTCTAACGTAGCAAATGTAGAGGTAAGGAGGCTTTCGTCATGTGGAAGAACTCACTGTTTTACAAGTACTAGATGTCGAAGTGAAACTAACAGGGCTCACCGGATGATCCTTCACGATCAAGCTAAGAATTTCAGGTCTTGCGTAGTGTCCAACCACATCAAAATCAAACTTGGCTCGAACAATTTCTCCAAGATCTGTTAGAAAAAATGATAGTTGATGAAGTGAGCTAGTGAACACGAGCTTCATACGAATAGGAGATGGGAGGAGAAGTGAATATGTAATAATGCAAGTGAATCATGTTGTTGTGTACAAGTAGATGCAGTTCACTAATTCGTAGTGCGCTTCGAAGAATCTGTACAGAGTGTCCACATCACACATGCCACATACGTTCAATATGACTATATGAGTATGTCATGGCAAATGAACCAGTGATGTGATAGTGTGAAGAGACTCTTTAAGTTATGTTTTCATTATACAGAATTTAGAAAATCGGAGTATAACTGCAGTCAAATGCACTTCGCTAATATGAGTAAAGTACTACTATGAAATGTAGGAACCGCACAACCTGTCTGACATAGATCAAACTTCAAAGACCACAAAATAGTCGGAACGAAAGGATTAATTAGAACTATGCACAACAAATATGCATCTTGGGCATAGACACGTATATCTAAATGTACATGTAACATGAAGAAACATTTTATTCCGTATAGAAATTTGTGAGAAGCATACATGTTATGTGGAGAAGTAACCGGGAATAGTATTAATGACAAGTAAAACAAACACCAATCTTTTTGCAATTTTCTCTTTCACCTTTTTGGGGATGAGAAGACTTGCTTACTTCCTACTTTGACAAAGAAGCCGAGGGAATCACATTTCAACAATTGATTAATGACAATTCCATGCACATTACATATTTAATGTCTATTTGAGAATGCAAATTTTAGACAGCTCACTAACGTACCTAGATCAGCTGAGATGAGTGCCTCCCCGTCATAATTTGGTCCTGCTAGCACTGCCCCTGATGGTGAAATAATTACACTACCACCAGCACAAACAACGGAATCTGGTGTAAGGTCTTCTTCTGTGCCAGAAAAAACATATTCTGGTGGAGGTGGATAATCTTTCCTTCTACAGAATTGATTGGCCGATAAAACAAAACAACCCCCCTCCAATGCAATGTGGGTCATTGATGCCTGCCACACTTCCCTAGCATCAGCTGTAGGTGCACAATATATCTCAATGCCTGCGACAGGAAAGAGCTTAGAAGTTCTGTGGAAACTTATTTAGGATCATATTGCATATGTGAGCATCCATTTGCTTTCCGTGACGCCTCAAGTAATATCTATTTCTCAAACAACTGTTATACAGAAAATGAAAGAAACCAAGCAATCACATACCACCCTGTAAAGTTATTCAAGATACAACTTTTCCCCTTTCTTTTCCTAAAAATACCAAGATAGTGGCTTGATTCTCTTATTTATACTATCAATATCACTCTCTTTCTAATTAATCTTGTCAAATCAAAACAAGCCCCCTTTTTTATGACCAAGAGAACATGTTGTTTCAGTTTCCAACTCAGGATGATAAGTCTACCTTACTATCCTTCCCCACTTAAATAAGCTTAGCACACATCTTGTAATGTACTATATTTGCCATATAACCAAACTAAGGGAACTCAAAACAGGCCATCAATGACAATGGTCATTCCAAAAGGCGCATCCACAAAAGTAATAATGTATCTTTATATCAACAGTGACAATGAAATTCAGCTTCATGAACTAAAGCATAATATAAGTATTTAGTTATTAGAAGACAACTGGTATGCCACCCTACAAGAAGTCTTGCAAAATTCCCCACAATGTATCAAGTAATTTAGTAGTTTGAAGACATTATAATCAGAAACAACTGCAGCATGAACAAACACAATGAATTATGGATGAAATTTGATGTCATTATTCTATTATCAAAAGCTGCACCAAGCCAGAAAAGCATCTGATATACTTTAATGCTCTAGGGGTTCATTACTTTAATAGCACAAATGATCATTTTTTTATGTACTGACATATTTATTTGATACTTGATAAATATGTCTTTACAATATAATGGAATAAAGCAGCCACAAGCATAGAAGAATTTTATTACCAAAAAACGCCAGGAACTTAGAGACAACTAATGTGCAATATCAAAGTGTACCCTAAAACCTATGATATTCAACGGTTGGAATAGATGAACCTAAGAGATCAGGAAGCACATCTCTGACCTTTAGCATACATTGCGGTCCTTAGAAGTGGCATTCTGTTCTCCCAACATATTGCAGCACCTATTTTTCCAACAGGAGTGTCATAAACTGGAATTGTTGATCCATCCCCAAAACCCCAGATTATCCGCTCCAACGCTGTTGGCATTATCTTCCGATGCTTCCCAAGGTAGTGACCCTGAGAGTCGAAGAAAAGCACTGTGCAATATAGCGTGTATCCATCTCTCTCAATTACACCCATCACCAAGTACACCTTGTATTTTCCAGCCATTGCTGCCAGGCGATCAACCTCAGGGCCTGCAACAAATAATTGTAAGAGAAAGAAAGAAGCGGAAAAGATGGGAAGTTTTTGAAGGGATGAAATAAAAAGGTGGGAAGAAAGGTTAGAGCAAAGCACATACAAACAGAATACATATGTTTAGTGAAATGCAAAGGACCTTGTAAGTTTAGCATGAGCTACCTTAGCTACAAAGTCCAGAAAGACATCAGATTTCACATGTTGGTTGACTCTTTCTATCCCAAATCAACAATTTTTGAACTCTATGTTCTGAATTTTCAGGCTAAAATCCTTCTACTTATGTTGAATTACTATTGAATACCTTCAGTTTAACTCTAACCTCAATTAACAAGAAATGGAACTGTCTTATACTGTTAAAATTTTAAAATATATATATATAGCTTAATCGTAGGAATGTGCCACAAAGTCTTTATCATCTTCTTATTGCTTTTTGTAAAAGTAATCTATTATACAGTGAGTTTTGAACAATTGAAATCACATCCGGTCAAAAGATTTCATGGTAGATAGTTAATTGGTAAAGAAATCAAAGAGTTCCAGACCTGGCACATCAATGGCAGAAGCATGATATTTGCGAAACTCCTCCTTCCCCTTATCTGTCCGATTCCCAATTGACACACCAAAAGTTGCTCCACGTGGATAACCACCAATAAATGCTTCAGGAAACACCACCAACTGAGCACCATAGGAAGCCGCTTCAGCAAGAAGCCTCTCAGCCTTATCTGGAAAATGTCAAGCAGTAACTATCTCAATTCAAGAATTTAACAAACCAGAAGACTTCTTGATTAAAAAGACAGATAACTTCTAAATAGAAAGCTCCAGCTTGATGACCACAAAGTAACCAAACATAATTTCACAAATTAAACTTGATGTTTTTGGCTCTTTCTGCCCCATGCATTAAAACGAAAGCTTTACCACAAAGTAACCAAACATAATTTCACAAAGTAAACTTGATGTTTTTGGCTCTTTCTGCCCCATGCATTAAAACGAAACCTTTCCTCTTCATGTGCAAAGACAGAGAGTAAAGGAGGTAAAGAAAAAGTGATATAGTTTGGAGTAAAGAAGGTAAGTAAAAAGGATTTAATTTGATTATTTGACAAAGACAAGATTGGTTGAGGGCAGTGCACACTCCCAGCAAAACTCAAATGCTGAACTTTCATACTTTCCTGCTTCAGCTGATAGCAACTACTACGAAACATGTAAAACCTTGCAATATAGCAGATTAGCTCACAAACTCAGCTCATCACAGCTCATCACTAGTTAGAAGACTAAAGTGTACTTGTTCTAAATGAAGTGAACCACATGCTAAAGCTTAAATAATATGCCTTTGAAAAGAACTGAAATTTTGAAGGACAATAAATCAATGTAAAGCACCATCAATAGAACGGCTTTAAAAGTAAGATGAAATGAGCTCCCAAGTCAGAAGTTCCTTTCTTTAATTAAGGACACCATAGAAATCTCCTTCCGACTGAAGACATGACCTTAGATAGGAGGGTGTGGAAGACACAAATTAGGGTAGAAGGTTAGTATGTAGCAGTGTGTTGTCTTGTTGTCCGTTCATATTAGTAGTCATAGACTAATATTGCTCACATAGTTACTTGTTTATAAAATTTTGCTACAATATATTGTTCTTCTTGTACCTCGATTATTGTCTAGCTTTATCGCAACTTCCTTTCTTTTATTATCTATTATTGTTTGTTATTCCTTGTACTTACATTACTTCCTTTTTGTGGCTGCTTTGGACTGTTTTTCTTGAACGGAAGGTCTAATGGAAGCAACCTCTCTACCTCTGAGGTAGAGGTAACGTATGCGTACATTGTACCCTCCCTATATCCCACTTTGTGGACTACATTAGGTGTGTTGGTGTCGCCGTTGTCATAAACTTTTCAAACTCCTTGCTCCATTCATTTTCACTTACCATAAGAGGCTTATACCCTCAGTTCTCACTTCTCATCAAAGTCTTCTATGACCTTTGTTGCGGCTAGTGCAACCATTAACTTAAAGTTACAATGATTAAGTAGCTTATGAACACGAATATCTCAACAAATACTAAATTTGAACAATACAATACGAAAAACTTTAAATACTGATCCGCCTCTGTAATCAAATAACATAACTAACAATAGTAACAAATATCAACACCAAATCATAGCAAAAACCGATAAAAATAAGATTTGAAGTGACTAACCAAGAGTAGCAGGGGTATCATAGAAGATGGTAGAAGCTTGAACTACGGTAGCACGGACAGTGGAGGAAGAGGAATCACCACCCATTTCTACTTCAGCGAACAACGGCCCTTCGTTCACTACTGGGTTTGGGACCAAAGCCATCGGATTTTCTGCTTCTCAATTTGCAGATAGTGTTTTTCTGTACTAATCTCCTATAATTGGAGAAAAAGGTGTGTATATTTGGTTAAGAGATTTCTAGAACTTTTTAGAAGAGGAGCCTCTTGAGTCACATGCTAAGGGTGGATGTTCCGTTCTTCGATTCGATTTTATCAAATTTTTATTTGATTTTAGAAAAGTATATACGGTATATAGTATTTCCTCAGCTTCAAAAAAATAATATTTTAAAAAAAAAGGATTTTTTTCATTTGTTGGTAACAATTTTCCACGTGACATGTTTAAAGTTACAAGATTAAAGAACAATTTTGTATATTTGATTTAACTTTAATTTAGGACCACAAGATTCAGAAGTCTTCTTTATACTCTTAAACTCCGTGTCAAGTCAAATTAGGTCATTCTTTGTGAAACGGAGGAAGTATAAAACTAATTTGGTTTATTTCAGTTTTTTCTTTTAACTTTAGTTAGGTGTTTTCAAAAAAAAATTCGATGCGAATGAAATATAAAATGAGGACGAAATTAAGGTATACGATGCTTTAAAATTTTTAGAATATGCTAAAGGATAATCTATGGACACTTGTTCTAATTAAAAGACTATATTTATCTTTGTCAAAAACATTGTGTCTCTAACTATTTGTCAAAAAAAAACATGAAATAAAGAAGATGGGTCCCTTTACATAATGTACCAAACCGAAGAGTTGAACTTTTGAAAAATAACATCGATATTAAATCAAAATATCAAAAAATCAAATTAGTTAGATTCAATTCGATCTTTCAATTTTCTAATATTTAATATTTATGCTCACACCTACTAATAATGTTTGTATCATGATATACAATTTACATAACATTTCTGAATTTGATTGTTCTTTTGAATTCTATGTAAATATAAGATATATTACGTTTAAATTATTTTTCTATAATTACATTTAACAATAGTGAAATTTGTTTAATATGGAGAAAGATAAAAGTGATAAGTGATGTAAAATTTTGTTTGCTTTTTATTTTGCATGATTTAAGGAAACTTGAATAACTTATTGATATTAAAAAAACAAAGATAAATAGCATTGACATTGATATGAGACATAAAATCAAAATTGATGACACATATCTCAACCCTAAAATTCAAGATATAGTCATAATATTGAAAGATCTGAACCTGAAATTCAAGATAATCATAATCGCGACAATCACATGATCTAAATCGAGATCATGATCCTCAGATTCAACCTTAACTTGACCATTGATCTCGAGACGCGAAGTCTTGACGCTCACTCCAAGATCCAATCCCAACATCGACATATAACTTAATTAAGTCTCAATAAGGTTTGGGATTTGATCTTATGTCAATTTAAGGTTGGGCATAGGCAGAGCGTTAGATCCTGGGTTAGGATAGGTTGAGGTTGAGTCTCAAGTTGACGTAGATCTCATGTAAGGTGATCATTAGTCAAGTCTCAAGTCGATCAAAGACGAAATCAATCACATTATTAGGCATTAAATTGAAAAAAAAAAACAAATCAATTTTAAAAAATATTTTAGTCAATTGAATATGAAAAAATGAATGTACTAGCGCACTTAAAAAAAGCATCGAGAATCAATAGTCGAATGCTAACACCTCTTTGTTGTGTTGTAAGTACTATAATACTCGTCTCCTTTTGAAGCATTTTCTATCTTTAATATACACTATTTTCATATGACAATTGGCGTGATCGACTAATAAAGATAGAAAGAATTTTTCGCTTATTCAGTAAAAAAATCAAGTTTTCACATTATGTTGCATATGAGAATGACTCATATGTATTTAATTTTTGTTTTTTTATCTTCAATAAAAATAATTTATAATCATATAATTATTTATACAAAAATTTAAAATTATAAAAAATTAACCAATCATATGATGCCACGTCACTTATTTACTTGGGGTGGGTAGTTGTGTACCCTTAAAAAAACAAGCTTAATGAAATAAAATACATATAAATTAATTATAAATTTAAACGTATGAGATATATATATTGATTTAATATAAACACTCCGTCAGAATAAATAAAATATACTTCATGTTTCTAGAGTAAAGAGTTAAAAAGGAATGTTATCTATAGTTTATGATAGCAAGAGGATTAACCTAAAAGTACAAGCACAAAATATACTGTCAGTTATTTTACTTTATTCAAATTGATTTTGTTTTCTCTCTATCTATCGACTCTTTCAACGCTTCCGATGACTGAGGCCGCCTCCGTATCGTCCATCCCGCCGGCAACCGTTACCGGCGACGACTTCCGTGATGACTCTCTACCGCGGGATCCACTGTTACAGTCCGGAACCTACATCGACGCTGAGTCGAATGTTAACACTACACCGAACAAAGGCGTAAGGCCAAATGCAGGTAATGTGCCCGATCTAACTCCGGCGCCTGCGGAGGGGACTCAGGAGATTCAGTCGGTGGAGACGGTGGCGCAGACGGTGACGCCTCTGCGTTATGGGAGTAGATCGGCAGAGGTGAGTGTAGAGAGACCGACCTGGTTGCCGGAGAGTTGGAGGTTCGAAGCGAAAGTTCGTACCTCTGGCGCTACTGCTGGAACTGTTGATAGAGTAAGTTTCGTCTCTTAAACTACATATACATATAGTGTTGGATTATTTTGTGCTACATTTGGACTATTTTGCCTCTCTTATCATCTATTTAACAAATGAAATCTAGGTTTATACTTTATTCGTCATGGTTTCTGAATGCTATGTATTGATATCTCTATTATATGCTATGTCTGCTTTACTTCTGTGTTTTATGTTTGTATTTTTTAAAATGTGTTACTGCCAAGGGTCTTTTGGAATTAGCGGGAGTAAGGACTGTGTACATTTTAACCTTCTCAAACAAAACACAACATGCGGAATTACACTGGGTATGTTTGTTATTGTTGGTTGTTGTGTTTATATCAAATGTATCTGAAAATGTGGTTATTTTTTCCCTCTCTGGTTCTTACTTTTGGTATTGGAGTTTGAATTTGAAGTTATTTCAGAAACTAGAGCATGAAAGATTTTTATTTGTTTGTCGTGTTCAATAGAAACAGAGACTGTTGTGTTTTGATTATGAACAAATGATATGCTGTTATTCTTCTAGTTTGTTGTCTATTGAAGTTATTAGTTTCTTCTTTTTGACTCTATCTGTAGAACTTTGCTTCAGTTAGATTGCTAGTTTTCTGTTGAAGCTGGAAATAGTATTCCTTTCAAACTTTCAAGAATGTTTTAACTTTGATGAAATGAATATAGCTCTGGTGATGAGAATGGTTTTTCCATTAGAGGAGATGAGGGGAGCAAATATCAGAGTGACTCTTTTGTTTCCTTTTTGAACTCCTTTATGTGGATTGATCATCTTTCTTTCTTTTCTAGCTCAAAACAAATGATTTACATGAGGAAAGTAAAAGCTTCTTCTGGACTAGTGTAACATGTTCTGTTAGTAGGATTTTGGTTTGGAGGACCTTATGATGAAATTATAGATTTCCTATATAATTTAGATCAGGAGACTATATATATTTTTTTTCTTTGAAAAGAATGATTGTTTTTCAAGTGAAAAGGGCAAGTAGAAACAGTTGGTTGTGTGCATATGTGTTGAGCTGAGTAATTTTCTTGCCTTTCTAATTTTCACAATAGTTGCATGATTTTATGAAGTGAAGTGTGAACTTGAGGTTGCTGATATGCCATTGGGAATGTGGTAGTGTAGAGAGATTGAATGGTTTGTATTAAATTAATACTCCCTTGGCCAATTTAGTTTGACTCCATATGGAGGCTAACAAAACAAATATTAGAATGTAGATGATAGATACATAACAAGGATAAATTTTAAAATGGTGGCTGGATTCTGGAATGGGGCAAAGATCTAAGTGTCTTTTCAAGTGAAAATATTGTAAGACTGTTCGAATTTTTGTCGTATCGCTTGCAGAAGCGAATTTTTTCGGCTGAAAAGCAGTTTTAAAAAAATTGTCGCCAAAAAGAAAGAATAGAAGCACTCTCTCCTCAAAACCTTCAATCATAGTACCATACCATTGTCTTCTTCATGCTCTGGTGTTATTTTTACAGTAAGGAGGTCAAGAAGATTAGACATTTTCTGACCATTTATATAAAATTATTTGTTAGCCTCTCCCACAAGTTTATAAACTACTAACTGACTGTAGGAAACAACACACAACAAGTTTTTGGTATTTTACAACAATGTATATGTTTTGATGTCCGTAGTAGTTTCTTTGTCATTTCATGTTTTCCGACTCCAATCAATAGACTAATTGAAGTCCTTTATTATAGTCTATCTAGTATGATCCTCCTTTTGTTTTTTGGCTAGTGAGTCATAAAGCATCTATACAAGCAAATATTTGTCTTCCTAATCATAACTACAACTATTAATGCAAATTATGATCATAGTAGTTTGTTAATACTGTTATTCTTTAAACAAACTTCTCATTTCTTTAAGCTTTTTCAGTTGTAAGAAAATCTTTCCTATAGCTCCAATATGGTACTTGTGCCTTTAGGTAAAACGTGAAACTTCTTTGCTCAACCTATTGAAGTAATGGAAAAGAGCCAAAATTACCCCTCTACTATTCAATAAGGAGCACTTTTGCCCTCCGTAAGCCCTTGCTGCCACAAAAGTGGGTCATTTATTCCCTTACACTTTGTTTGGATCATTGTTATCCATTGTTTCATAATGTATTGTATTGTATTGTACTCTATTACTGTATTGTATAGTAGATACAATGTTTGGCTAGATTGTATTGTTTATTGTTGTTTAGTAACATTTTAATTGTTTGGTTTGATTGTATCGTGCTGTATTGTAATTTATAAATTTATTTAAATATCCTTAATTATTCTAGGGTAGGAGGTTTGACTAGATTTAGATAATTAAGGTAAAGGGTAAAATAATATTTTAAAATATTGTGTAAAGATATAATTGAAAAAAGAAATTAAGTAACAATGGGAACACACCATATTGGTTGTTCCATAAAATAGGGGTTTCCATTGTTACGTAACAACTAAATTTAACAATACAGTACAATACATTTTAAATAACAATCAAAACAAACATTGTAGGTATAGTAACAATACAATACAATGGATAACAATGATCCAAACATAGTGTTAATGGACTAAGTGACCGTTAGTCTCTACTAAACCAGGTCCAACTCTTCCAGTTCAGGTTCAAACCCAATTAAATCCCCAAATTAAATCAATCAATCCCCTTTAGTTTTACCCGACACATTCCTCTTTTTTCCTCACAAACGAAATGATATTACCCCCCCCCCCCCACCACACACATACACACACAGAGATTTTTTTACCAGCCCCATTCCATTTTCCTATTTCTATCAATTTCACTTTCTAATTTAGCTCAGCTTTCCTAAATCAACAAGTTCACTGTTTCCTGCTTTCTTGAATCAAAAAGCATCGAGATATCTTTTTTTTTTTAATTTGTTGAGGAGTTCAATCATTTAAGGGGTTGTAATGCAGTAGCATAACTTCATCTGTGTTTTCTTCAATTTGGGATTCAAAGGATTGTTCTGGGGTATCTAGGCTAATTACACGATTCTGGAATTGGATTTTGAAATTTTACTCTTAATGTAGTAGTGGAACTCCATTTGGGTCTCTTCAATTTTGAAATTCAAATCCTTTCTCTGTGAATCTTGGCTAATTTATGCACTTCTGGGATCTGGGGTTTTAAATCTTGCGTGTGAAAGGTTGAAGTTTAGATGATCTTGAAACCTTGTGTGTCAGAATTAGAAATTATTTGCAGGAAGAGCAGGTGAAACTGAGGGATAAGATTAGCAAATCACCTTGGCCTCTAGTTATATGGTGTGTTTTACTCAAATGAAGTGAGAATTTATTCTACTCTGTTTTGAAAGTGTGGGAACTTTCTGGACTTGATTTTGTTTTGTTTATGGGTAAAAAGGAAGGAGAGGGGGGGGGGGGGGGATGGGCCGGGATATAAAGGGGATGAATCGGGAAAAGTCAAAGGGGATTCAGTTTGGGGTTTAGTTGTGTTTGAACCCCGAAACGGTAGGGTTGAACCGGGTTTAGTAGGGACTAATGGTGGGTTAGTCAAGGGAATAAATGCCCCACTTTCGTCACAGCGAGGGCCTTAAAACTGCCATTTTACTAATGGATGGCAAAAGTGCTTGTCGAATAGCTGGACAATTTTGGCCCTGTTCTGTTGAAGTAATCAGAAGGAAATTGAGGTAGAGTAACCAAAAGTTTAGTTTGATGAGCTGATGTGCTCTAGAAGCAAGAGCAAATGATGGTAAGTGCTTATTGAAGGCATCATTATTAAAAAAATGTGTTTATTGAAGGCAATCACAGAAACTTTCTGGAAGTGTACGAGGCAATAAAGGTGAAGTGTGTGATCGTCCATCTCTCCTTAATGCCCAAAGTTATCCAATATCTATAGTAGTGATTGGAGGCAAGTCGAACCTTTGACATGCAGCCAACTGCCAAGTGTACTACTGTTATTCCCAAAAGAAAAAGCATCCTTCTTTTGATGCTATATGAAGTTGCTTGTTTGTACATATAGTCTTCATTGCCTCGCCTCTATGGGTAGATGGTGGATAGAACTCATCTGCTCTCTCCCTCTTTCACTTCCACTCTTTTCTGTGTTGTCCCTTCATGTTTGTTGTTTCACTTTCTTTATAGTGGGTTTGTTGTTTTTTCCTTTTTTTCCTTCCAGTTGCAGGTGGTTGAGCATTATTGAGTTGGTTTAGTTGAAAATATTATTAAGTCAATATGTCATGCACTTTCTATTTGCATTCTTATTGTAATTGAAGTCATTGACATACAAACTGAGTTGTATATCATTCGGCTTGGTGTCTAATTGTTTGTATCCCGGATTCTGCAGTACTATTATGAACCAGTCACCGGGAGTAAATTCCGGTCAAAGACCGAGGTGCTTTATTTCCTGGAAACTGGTGGCAAGCGCAAGAAGGCAATTACTGGAACTACTGGCAGTGGCACTGATGCTACAGTGAGTGAATCAAAACATTAATAATAACCTATCACCTCTATGTTTGTACCAGTCTTCCCTTTGCTACAAAGAAACGTACACCTTCTTACGTGTTTTGATGGTACAATTTCTTTTGCAGCCATCTGAGACTCCCCCAATCAAAAAACAGAAGAAGAGTATCTCGAAAACAAAGAAGGTTACCTCTTTCTACTTTGATTCTGGGAATCCGCCACAGAGCGTGTGCTGGGTCCAAACAGATACTTCCGCAGACACTTGGACACCTTCATGTAATGGCAGCGTGGTTCCTGGAACCCGGAAACAAGAATGGGATGCCGTGTTCTTAAGTGTATCAAAGCTGAAGCGAAGGAACACACAAACAGGGAGATAGGCGGCTCTAATGTGTACTATACACTAACAGTGAACAAACCTTTTTCTGGATCTATCTAGATTAGATAGTATGTCAAATGCCCGCCTGAATTTGCCTTACTTCTTTTGGTTTTAGCTAAGGGGTCTCATAGGTGTTGATAACTTCTTGTTTTGGCCTCATGGAATACGCAAAAGTTGCTTCACCTATATCTGTTCATCATGTAATCTTATGGTATTTTGGAATTAATTAGTTTCAAGACCTTCCGTATTAAGTAAATTACCAATGAATTTGAAGCATTTTAGTAGGATTGACATAATATTGTTGCAAATGTGAAAATATTGTAGTTAGAGTATGATCAGAACTTGTGTTACTGTTTGTGAAGTTTGTATCAGATTACATGCTTTTGAGGCGTAGAAGCAATTTTTACTAATTACCCCTTCAGGCGTGACCTTGAAATCTATGAATACATGATATTTTGTGCATTAGGTTGATTTTTTAAAATTAATTATTAATTACACTATATTAGATATGCTTTAGATGATTAGATCACTCATATAGGTTGATTTATTCTTGGTGTATTGTAGTGTAATTTCATTTTGTTCCGTTACATATTTGTAGTGCTTCTCTCAAACATATTGTGGGTAATATCGATTAACTTTTTTTTTTTTGGGTCAAACAAAAATCACAAACATAATTAACCACGAAAAATAAATCAAAAAGATGTATCGCAAAAAAATTACAATATACTTACTAAAAGGACTACATATATCAAACACTCAAAAATGATTTCTCATAAAATATTTTCTTTGCATCAAATATTTTCTAGTTTCTATTAAAATCTAATAATTATCATAGCTTAATAAATATTTCAAACTTAAAAAGAATAAAAATGCTAAAGACTTAAAAAGGGACTATTTTGTACATATACATAGGTAAGGTATCATTTTGTTGTTTTCTCATCTAATTGTTGTTTTTGGAACAACTAGCTTATACAAACTTCTCAACTTTTCCTTTATTTTTTCTAGACAACACAAAAAGCAAGAAAAAAAATAATGGAGAAATAGATGAGAGAAATGAAATTAATAGTAGTTATGGCAGTGAGAAGAAATGAAGAATGTAGAGATTTAGTATTCTATTATGTCTCTTGGGTTTCGATTTTGTCTGACGGATGAAGATGAAGGTTCAAGGGTCTGATTAATGGAAGATCGAGATTTATTAGCCTTGGGATCTTACAGGTACTTTGTTCCCCCCTTTTATTTTATTTTTGCTTTTGTGAATATGGTTATTGTCTCTGTACATGTATGGTCAGGGTACATCTTACCTTTACGGAACTCCGCTTGTCGGATTATACTGGATATGTTGTTGTTGTAGTAGTGTTAATGTGTGTTATTGTAAACAACCTCTTTTAACTTTTACAAGGACATGATGCATCTTGAGCTTACCGATGACATGACCTTAGATAAGAGTGTTTGAAGGTTACGGATTTGGTTAGAAGGTTAGTCGGTAGTAGAGCATGCTCTCGCATCTTGTCCTTACCATGGACATGACCTTAGATTGAACGATTTAGTGCTTGCATCTTGTGCTTACTGGGAACATCACCTTAAGTTCGTCGCGAATTGGATATAAGGTTAGTTGGTAGTTGAACATTCTGTTGCATCTTATGCTTATTGCTTAGAGGGTTTGTTGGTCGCGGATTAGGATAGAAGGTTAGTTGGTAGTCGAACATTCTGTTGCATCTTATGCTTATTGCTTAGAGGGTTTGTTGGTCGCGGATTAGGATAGAAGGTTAGTTGGTAGTCGAACATTCTGTTGCATCTTATGCTTATTGCTTAGAGGGTTTGTTGGTCGCGGATTAGGATAGAAGGTTAGTTGGAAGTTGAACATTTTCTTGCTTCTGTGCGAGATAGGCTTGATGGTCGTACATGTATCTACTTTCTTACCAGTTGTATTAGCATTATTGTTGTAGTTTATTGTCTTTCGATTTCAATTATCACTTGCGCTTTTGTGCTTCGGTTATCCCATCATTTTATTGTCGCTATTGTTCTTTCTTTTGTATGTTGTTTTCTACTTTTCGTTGTTAGTGCTTCCGTTTCTGTATTCCCTTTTTTGAAATACTTTGCTATGCTTTCTAATTTGAGTTTCTATCAGAAACAACCTCTCTATCTTTACAAAGGTAAGGGTAAAATCTGCGTACACTCTATTCCTATACTTCACTTGTAGGATTGCACTTGGTATATTGTTGTTGAATGATATTTAAAATTTATTTACTTATAAAAGTAAAGATGCATATACAATTTTTATCCTCATTGATAAATTTGGCACCATAAACTATAGTCGAATGGACTTAACCCTTACTAGAAGTTGTGATAGAACCGCATGTAAGGATGGTAAGGTTATACCAATAGAAGCCATGACCACCAAACATTGGTAAAACGTGAGTGTAGAGTCAGAAGAGATGTGAAGTATTTGATGGTGGGCATTAAAGGGCGTGTACCAATTAGCGTTTCAAGAAAAACTATGATTGGAAGAATCTTGGTGGTGGAATGATGAAAGTGCAACAAACTGCAAAGATTTACTAGAACTAAAAGAAGAATGCTGTAAAAAGTTACCAAAAACAAAAGATAATGAAACCTTTGAAGAGTATAAGAGAGTTAAGAGGGAAGGTAAGGAGGCTATTGGTAAAGTTAGGGAGAAGCCCTAGATGACTTGTACACGATGTTAAAGGACAAAGAGAGAGAGAAATGTTTATAAAGTAGAATGATTGAGAGAGGAGCACAATAAGCACTTAAACCGAGTGAATTTGTATTAAATGATAGTCCTCAAGAATTATTGATAGAAGATGTTGAGATCAAGGAGAGGTGTGAATGTTGTTTTGATCAATTGTTCAGTTCAAGCTAGAAGATCAACATTTTGTATCTCCATACCTTTGTGCACAATAGAGATTATAGTTACACTTGTAGAATTAGGCCGACAAAAGGTATCTGAGACCATGAAAAATACGAGGACTAAAAAAGCGCACAGTCTGAATGCGAGTCCGAAACTTAAAGGGTACAAAATATTAACAAAAATTCCAAAACGGTATATAAAATTTTATATTAACCAAAACGGAAACCTGCAGCGACTTACCTCACCTGAAAAAGTAAAATCGCTGCTGAGGCAGTGATTTTGCAAATTTTTTGGCAGCGGTTTCAAAATTTTGCTTCTTACAAATCGCTGCCTTGGCAGCGATTTCATATTATTTTTTAATTTTTTTTTATAAAAAATAAGGTATATCGCTGCCAGTGCAGCTGATTTATAAAAAAAAAATAATTTATAATATAAATCGCTGCCAGTGCAGCGATTTATAAAAAAAAAAAAATTTACGATATAAATCGCTGCCAGTGCAGCGATTTATATAAAAAAAAAATTTTAAAAAAAATTGCTGCCCTAGCAGCGATTTATATTATAAATTTTTTTATTTATTATTTTTTTTTATAAATCGCTGCAGGAAGCTATCTTTTTTAAAAAATTTTTTTAAAAAAAATGTTAAAACAGCGATTTTATATAAAAAAAAATTATAATATTTTTTAAAATTTAAATATATAACTTGTAAGAAAATATACATTATTTTAAAAAAATTAAAAATAAGTAAAGTAATAAATATATTTTCTTTCTAAAAAAAGATATTATTTGAATTTAAATTTAAATAATATTTGAATTCAAATAATTAATTTTTTTAAATAAAAAATTAAAGGCAGAAAAATTATTGATTTTTTTTTAAACAAAATGATATATATATATATATATATATATATATATATATATATATATATATATATATATTAAAGATGATCACATGAGAATAGTAGAAAATTTGTTTTTATTGTAAATAGTTGAACAAAATGTTCACATGTAAATAGTACATAATACTTTCAATGCTATAAATTGGACTTATTATGTGAATGAAAGTAATATGAATATGAAGGATAAGTCCAATTTATAGCATTGAAAGTATTATGTACTATTTACATGTGAACATTTTGTTCAACTATTTACAATAAAAACAAATTTACAATAAAAATAAATTTTCTACTATTCTCATGTGATCATCTTTAACTTTATATATATATATATATATATATATATATTTATTTAAAAAAATTAATTATTTGAATTCAAATATTATTTAAATTTAAATTCAATGTAATCTTTTTTTAGAAAGAAAATATATTTATTACTTTACTTATTTTTAATTTTTTTAAAATAATGTATATTTTCTTATAAGTTATATATTTAAATTTTAAAAAATATTATAATTTTTTTTTATATAAACTCGCTGTTTTAACATTTTTTTTAAATTTTTTTTCTAAAAAAAATAGCTTCCTGCAGCGATTTAATAATTTTTTTTTTTATAAATCGCTGCACTGGCAGCGATTTATATCGTAAATTTTTTTTTTTTTAATAAATCGCTGCACTGGCAGCGATTTATATTATAAATTTTTTTTCTTTATAAATCGCTGCACTGGCAGCGATATACCTTATTTTTTTAAAAAAATAAAAATTAAAAAATAATATGAAATCGCTGCCAAGGCAGCGATTTGTAAGAAGCAAAATTTTGAAATCGCTGCTTGGGCAGCGATTTCATTTATTTTTTTTTTGCAAAATTGCTGCCTCAGCAGCGATTTTACTTTTTCAGGTGAGGTAAGTCGCTGCACCTGCAGCGATTTTACCGTTTTGATTAATATAAAATTTTATATACCGTTTTGAAATTTTTGTTAATATTTTGTACCCTTTAAGTTTCGGACTCGTCTGAATGCTATCCCAATAGAGTTCGGAAATGTCTTTGGAGAGGTTGAAGTCTAATACCAAGCTATTTAATGCTTTGCTAACAACTGTAGGATGCTCGAGGAGTGAAGAAAGAGTATATTTATTCCAATTTACAAAAGTAAAGGAGATATTCAAAGTTGTACGGATTATCATGTCATCAAACTTGTGAGTCATGTGATGGAACTATGAGAATTATAGAACGTAGACTTGGGACATCACAAAAGTGAGAATGGATTTATGCCTTGCATATCTATAATGAAGGTCATATTCTTATTATGAAGATTAATCTGATTTTTTCTTGAGAAGTCGACAGGTATCTATGGTGGTCATTGACCTAGACAAAAAATGTGATACGAGTTCCAAAAAAGGTCCTTTGTGGGTGTTAGATAATACATGACACAACAAGATACCCAGTGTAATCCCACGAGTGGGGTCTGGGGAGGGTGGTGTGTAGCTTACCCCTACCTTGTGAAGGTATAGAGATTGTTTCCGATAGACCCTCTGCCGATGAAGACGACCTCGAGTTTGTTATAGAAAAGACTTTACATATATTTATTTTTTGTTTTATCTTCAATAAATTAATTTATAACTGTAAAAATATTTCTGTATTATTCAAAATGATCAAAAAAATAATTAAAAATTGACCAATCACATGCTGCCACATCACTTGGCTACTGTGGGGGGTGGGGGTGGGGGTTGTACTTCTAAAAACAAAATGAAATATGTTTCTAGAGTAAAAAAGAGAATGTTATTTATAGATTATGAAAATTTACTTAGAAAGTACAATCAGAAATATACTGTCATTTCACATTGTTCAATTGATTTGCTTCTCTCTATTGACTCTTTCAAAGCTTCCCCGCACTAATAACTCCATAAGATGACTGAAGCCGCCGCAGTCTCATCCATCCCGCTGGTAACAGTTACTGACGGTGAATTGTAATGACTCCTTACAGACGGATCCGCTGTTACAGTCTGGAACCTACATCGGCGCTGAGTCGAATGTTAGCAGAGGAACCACCTCACCAAACAAAGGCGTACTGCCAAATGAAGGAAATGTGCCCAATCTGACTCTGGCGCTGGCGGGGACTACTCTGGAGATGCAGAAGACCGTGTCGGCGGCTGAGATGGTTATGCCGGTGCATCTGGTGAATGTTGAGAGGCCAAGCTTGTCCGGGGGATTGGAAGTTTGAAACAAGAATCTGCCATGTTGATAGGGTAAAAATCCGTCTCTAAACTACATATGCATTTAGTGTTGGATAAACTATTGCTACATTTTGGATTATTTTGCCTCTTTATCCTTTATTTAACAAAAAAATAAAATAAAATCTAGGTTTATTTTTTATTCATCATTGTATCTGAATGCTATGTAATTATTTCTCTTATTATGTGTTATACATGCCTTTCTTCTGTGTTTTGTGTCTGTATTTTTGAAAATGCGTTGATATGCTAGGGTCTTTCTGAAATAACGTCTTTACCTCGTAGGAGGAGGAGGTAGGAGCAAGGTATGTGTTTATTCTATCCTCCCAAAATACCACTTGTGGGATTTACACTGGGTATGTTGTTGTTGGTTGCTGCGCGTTATAGCAAATGCATCTGAAAATGTGGTTATTTTCTCTAGTTTTTACTTTTGATATTGGAGTTTGAATTAGAAACTATTTCAGAAACTAGAGCATGAATGATTTTTATTTGTTTGCCGTGTTCAATAGAAGCAGAGACTGTCGTGTTTTGACTATGAACAAATGATAAGCTATTAAGTCTACAAGTTTCTTGTCTATTGAAATTATTAGAATGTACATGATAGATATATTACAAGGATAAATAGCGAAATGGTGGCTGGAACGTGACAAAGATATAAACGTCTTATCAAGTGAAAAATAGCTAGTCTGCAGTACTATTATGAACCAGTTTCCGGGGGTATATTTCCGTCAAAAGAACAAGGTGCTTTATTTTCTGTGGCCCATTCAAATCAAAATAGAACGAGCACCTTCGACTAAGGGGAATGGAATGTCGACCACAGGGTGAGAGAATCTGGTGGCAAGGCGCAAGAAGGGAAACACTGGCAGTGGCAGTGATGCTACTCTGAGTGAATCAAAACATTAATTATAACCTATCACCTCTATGTTTGTATCTGTCTTCCCTCTCTTTGCTTCACAGAAACATACACCTTCTTGCGTGTTTTAATGGTACAATTTCTTTTTCAGCCATCTGAGACTCCGCAAAGCAAAAAACAGAAGAAGAGTGTCTCGACAACAAAGGAGGTTACTCCTTTCTACCTCGACTCTACCAATCCACCAGAGAGTGCGCGCTTGGTTCAGACTGATTCTAAATACATGGAAACCTTTTGTTGATGGCATCAAGGTTCTTGAAACCCAAAAAACAAGAATGGGATGCTGTCTTCTCAAGCGTATCGAAGCTGTAGAGATAAGAAAAAACAAACAGGGAAAAATAGGCAGCTATCTGAACTCTTCTCACTATCTATCTAGCACTAGATAATGTGTCAAATGCCATATGAATTTTCCTCAACTCTTTTTTTGGTTTTCACAAAGGGATCTCATAATAGCTCTTGAGAACTTCTTGTTTTTTTGCAAATATTGCTTCACCTAAAGTTTGTTCATGATGTTTTGGTTCCATTAAACTCTTATTTCGAAATAAATTAGTTTCAAGACCAATAAATTTGAAGCCTTTTATCATAGGATTGCCATATGTGGTCTTTATCTTAATGCTTGTGAAGCTTTGCATCAGATTACAGATTTGAACCGTGAAAACAGTCATTAATTAAGTAGACTTTATCTTAATGCTTGTGAAGCTTTGCATCAGATTGTAGATTTGAATCGTGAAAGCAGTCATTAATTAAGTAGATTTTATCTTAATGCTTGTGAAGCTTTGCATCAGATTGCAAATTTGAATTTTGAAAACAGTCATTAATTAAGTAGACTTTATCTTAATGCTTGTGAAGCTTTGCATCAGATTGCAGATTTGAACCGTGAAAACAGTCATTAATTAAGTAGACGGTCTATATTACACCTCCCTTAAGGGGTGACGTTTTTTTTCAAATCCTACGTGAATACGAGATACTAAATAATTCTAATTTTTGGTGCTTCTTTCTTACCTTAAAAAAGGGAGAAAAAAAGTAAGGATATGGTCCCATATGATGAAGAAAGGCAAAGTCCATAAATACACAAATCACATACAAGTAGCACTCCATTTCTCACGTGAAGATGTCTTTTGCCCTAAAATAAAGCAGCTGACTCACTCACTATTTTTATCTTTTTCTAACCGAAAGTAATTCTTTTTAAGTATTACTTCATCATTTTTTAATTATATTTAAGATATTTTATCGTAATACAAGATCGTTGATTTTATAAAATTTATTAAAATTTTAAGTCATTTAGTAGAAATAGTGTAGTTAGCTTGGACTTTTCGATGAATAAGCTAAAGATAACGACAATTATTATCGTTACTAATTAGAAAAACGTCAAATTTTAATAAAAAAAACTAAAATTATTCTAGTTGTTAAATTTAGTCAAAATTTTATGAGGGGGCGGGGATATACTAATATTTCTGAGACCTTTGATGAAAAATAAGAAGTTGATATAATTATACCAAACACAAAAATTATATCATAAACTATAAAATAAAAAAATCGCATAAATTTTAAAAATTATACAATTAAGTATAAATTTTTTATCAAATATTTTTTATTTCACAATTCTTATTTAATCTAAAAATCATAATTTACCTAACAATATAATCATATCATTCAATCAACTTTCTATCTTCTATATCACTTTCAAATAACTTTGAACTTATTTACCATAGATAAGAACCATTTTATTATTTTTTCTTCTTTTTTTTTTTAATTTTTTTTTTTTTATATATACATGATACATCCTTTTAAATTTTTTTAATATTTTTTTTTAACAAGACAAAGTGATTTATACAAACTTGTAAAGTTTTGCTATTTTCTAGGGCTGAAGAAATTGGAGAAAAAGTTAGTGTTTGGTGTTATGGAAGATGAAGATTTGTTAGATTGTAACAGTGAGAAGAAAAATGGAGAAATAATTGAGAAAACTAAAATTAGTAATAGTAATGGTGTAGAGATTTCAGTAGCTACAGCTTCAACTATGTTTCCTGGGTTTAGATTTTGTCCAACTGATGAAGAACTTATATCCTATTACTTGAAGAAGAAAGTTGAAGGCTCTGATAAATGTGTTGAAGTTATTTCTGAAGTTGAGATTTGGAAACATGAACCTTGGGATCTCCCAGGTACTCACTTTCCCATTTTTTTTTTCCAATTTACTTGTGTTAATATGGGTTATTGACTATTGTATGGGTAAGGTTTGTGTATATCTTATCGTCACTAGGCTTTACTTGTGGGATTATACTGCGTATGTTGTTGTTGTTGTAGTGTTAATATGTGTTATTGTATATGGAGCTTACTCATAACTTATGAAGGATATGACCTTAGATAGGAGGGTTTGGAGGTAGGTTAAGGTAGAATATTAGTTAAGAATACTTGTGCATCATGTGCTTACCGGGTATATGAACTTAGATAGGAGGATTTGGTAGTTTTAGTCACAAATTAGGTTAAAATGTTTGTTGGTAGTTGAGTGTTCTCTTGCGTCTTGTGATTATCGGGGATATGATTTTAAATAGGACGGCTTGTTGGGCGTGGATTAGGAGAGAGTTGGTAGTTCAACGTTCTCTCGCTTCTCTACATGTACCTACTTTCTTACCAGTAGTATTAGCACTATTCTCATAGTTTCTTGTCTTTCGATTTCGATTACCGCCTGTGCTTTTTTGCTTCGGTTGTTGCATCATTTCATTGTCGCTATTGTTCTTTCATCTGGATGTTGTTTTCTACTCTTCTTTTCGCATTATTTTGTTGTTGTTTTTGCTTCCATTTTTCGAAATTTTTGCTATGCTTTCTGATCGGAGGGTCTAGCAAAAACAACGTCTCTACGAGGTAGGGGTAAAATCTGCATACACTCTACTCTCTAGACTCCATTTGTGGGATTACACGGGTTATGTTATTGTTATAAGATATTTAAAATATATTTATAAAAGTAAAGACTTATACAACTCCCATCCTCATGTGTAAATTTGGTACCATAAACTATAGTCAAATGACTTAACTCTTACTAGAAGTGTGATCAACCACATGCAGGGACTGTAAGGTTATACCAAGAGAAGCCATGACCACCAAACATAGGTTGATGGTCTTGGAGGTAAAGCGTGAGTGCATAGTGAGAAGAGATACAAAGCATTTAATGGTGGGCATTAAAGGGCGCTAACCAATTAGTTTTCAAGAAAAACTATGATTGCAAGAATCTTGGTAGTGGAATGATGAGGCGCAAAGAGTTACTATAACTAAAAGAAGAAATCTATAAAAAGTTACCAAAAACAAAAGATGATGAAGCCCTTAAAGAGTATAAGAGAGATAAAAGGGAAGGTAAAGAGGCTATTGGTAAAGCTGGAGAGAAGCCCTAGATGATTTGTACAAAATGTTAAAAGGACAAAGAGAGAGAAATGTTTACTTTACTTTATCCAAAAAAAAGAAAAGTTTAAAACTAGAACGACTGAGAGAGAAGCACAGTAAACACTTAAACCAAGTGAATTGTATTAAAGACATTCCTCAAGAATTATTGATAGAAGATAATGAGATCAAGGAGAGATGTGAATGCTGTTTTCGTCAACAATTTGAACCACAAGAATAATTGGTGATTATTCATTCTCATTGTTCTCTGTCCTATATGATAATTCAAAGTCCACCAACGGCTCCTCCACATTCTAACTTCTTCCTTAGATTATTTTTGAGAAATGTAACATGTATATTCATCAGCATCAAGGTGCTACTGGTATCCAACGTTTACAATTACAAAAGGCCTTGTTTATCCCACAAGGATTCAAAAAATTCAAAGATACTATCTGCATCCTCTACATAATATTCTTTACACCAGAAGAGTAAGGGAAAAAAACACTTCGTCTTGGTTTGTTTATGGAGCATGAGTTGTCTTCAAAGCACCTAGCATTTCTTTCATTCCATACAGTCCATCATATGCAAGCTGGAACAACCTTCCACTACTTCTTCTGTCAGATACTACCTGCTGCACTCGTTTAACTCCACAGAAGATCCTTTGTATCTCTAGGCATGACCCATTTGACCCTAGCAAAATACAAGAACAATTGCCATATGATACCAGTGAACTTATGTTCCTCAAAAAAAAGATACTAGTGAGCTTACGGTGAAGGAAAAAGATGGCTGTTATTTTCTGCCTATCTGACAAAAAAACAAACATCTGGAGGTCAACTGAATCCCCCTTTTCTGTAGGTTCTCGTGTGGCAGACATGCTTTCCTAGCACCATCCAAGTGAAACATATCACTTTAAATGAAGCTTTGATTTTCCAGATAGATTTCTAAGGCCACACTGAACAAGTGTATTTAATTCTGACAAATAATGATAGGCAGAGCTGACTAACGTTTGGTAGTTGCTTCCATTCCATACCAAAGAATCGTCAGAGTTGCTAACTCCATGAAAACCCTCCTATTCAGAATATCCGCCACCGTCTCAATTTCCAACTTTTCAACAATCTTCTAAAAGGAAGATTCCATCTGTGCTGACTCCATGCTTCTTCATGTGGAATACTCAAGGATGGGAGGGTATTAAATACCTTAAAAAGTTCTTGCCAAGTTATAAGTAAGGTCATAAATGCTGAATGGGATAATAGTGAATGAGCATGTCTATGCCATTGCTGACTCCAGATAAGGACCCATGTGTTGATGGTCTTTGTGCATATACAACAGTATGGCTAGAGACGGGTCATCATAAACTATATAGTACCAAAATGTTGCCATTATCACAATTTCTTTTTACACAAGTTTTGCTTAAATTTGACACTGTAGATTCTTGAGTGAATATGTCATTAACAAATGTACTGAAGGGTAGTTGGAAGTCGTCATGCTTCCTTTGCTTCAATATAAATATTTAGAAGGCTGTGTTTCTTAGTAATTTTCTTGGCATCATTCTTGCCTATCTGTCTGAGACATCAATTGATCATTTCATTATTTGCATGTTACCAGGTAAATCCATTGTTCAGTCTGACAATGAATGGTTCTTCTTCTCTCCTCGTGGAAGGAAGTACCCAAATGGCTCACAGAGTAAAAGGGCAACCGAGTCTGGTTACTGGAAGGCCACTGGAAAAGAACGTAATGTGAAGTCTGGTACTAATATAATTGGCACAAAGAGAACCCTGGTGTTCCACATTGGTCGGGCACCTAAAGGACAGAGGACACAGTGGATAATGCATGAATATTGCATGACGGCTAACCCTCTTTATCAGGTAACAAGGCTTGAACCGTCATCCTTTTATTAAAATGACTTCTGATCTAGAAAAACTGTGAAGCTACCTACTTCTCACGATTTTTCGGCATTAATAGTGTCTTTTGGGATTTTGATGCTGAATGATTGGCTAATAAGTCTGTCACTTAGGGAAGTGAATGTTCTAGCATATGTTCATCATGTAGTTCTTGGTTTTGGTGTTATCTTCTTTATTATGCCATCTGGAAAGTACTTGTGTTAGCAGGTCAGAGCATAATGATATATTTTCTCTGAAGTGAGAAAGGAACTCGAGGCTGCATTTAGCTTAGTTTATAGACTGATCAATTGGTTTAATCTGGTAACTGGTTTGCTTATTATTTAAAACACAATTGACGAAAGATTAAATATATTTGCTACTGGATTGTTGAGCTTTGTTTCAAGGCATTGAAGTGGTAGAATACTAGCAAGCATCATAGATAAATCAGGGATTACTGTTGTTAATCAGTAGTTGCTAGATATTACATGTCTATGTTAACATTGATCAAAGACCTCACATGATATTTCAAGAATTCATTAGTTTACTGCAATCTTTGGAGTCTAGTATTGTACAGAGTGTGTTACGATATTATTTGCTCAATGAAAACAATCTGTTTGTTGCAGTCGGTTGAAATATATCATTTTCTACATGAAGGAATTTATTTAATGTTCTGTTTCCATGTCTTGTACAGGATTCAATGGTTGTTTGCCGCCTACGGAAGAATAACGAGTTTCATTTGAACGACACTCCAGGAAATCAACGGAATGATCTGACTGTAACTAATGGCACCGTTGATTTGTCTAGGGCAGTACAGTTGAATGGTTTGGGCTTGATAAATGGAGGGGAGTGCTGTTCAAAAGAGGCTAGTAGCAGTTTTAGTTCTCATTCAGTCGAGCAGATTGAATCTGGATCAGAATCCGATAAGCTGAATAAAGAGTTGCCTCAGCATCATTCTTCTAGTCACTGGAAGGTTCTGCTTCTGCCTCCCTTCTATACAGCTCGGCTTTTAACTAGCGTCAGCCTAATATTTTTTGGTTTTACATATTTTGAGATAGTTTCTTGAGGAACAGTATGATGTTAAATCAACTAACAACTTTGTCTTTGTATTTTTTGCCTTCTTTTTTTACTATATGATTATGAAGCTAAATCTGTTAAAGTATAACTCAATAGCCGTCCCTCGCCATGACATTGGCATTTCCTCAGTTTCGTAGGACAATCCTTCCATTTCTTTCTTTCTTTATCTTTAGAAGTAGGATCAGCCGATCAGGTGATAGAGCAGTCAGCTCCTTCGAGTTATCTCTAAGCAGTTCTTTCTGTTTATCTCTATTCTCCGAATTTGATGACTTAGTACTCTTGAGGTCAAACGTATCAATTTTTTTTTTAAAATCCTTTAAAATAAACATGTTTAACTTTCTGGTCCTAATGTCTTGCTGTATCAAATTCCAGGATTGTGATGAAGAGGATTGCTTTGCTGATATAATGAAAGATGATATCATTAAGCTAGATGATTCTTCATACAAGGCAAAACACAATCTGTTGCCAACTATCACTAGGAAGCTTGAATCCTCTACAAAGTCGCCGACGTCTCAGGAAGCCCAAAATCCGATGTCTAATAGGCTTCCTTTCCAGGGCACTGCAAATCGAAGACTAAAACTACAAACGGAAAAAGTACCCCGTGGAGTAGAGAGATTTGAACTGCATGAAGCCAATAAGAAGAATATCCATGCTCGGGGCATCAGTAGACGGTTGATAAACATAACTCCAGTTAAAAGGATGAAGCAATGGTCGATACCTCTACTTCTCATTTCCTTGATGTTACTGATCGTGCTTCTTTGTTTGTTCGGTGTTCCACAACAAGTAAAATGGCATTACTCCAGCTGAAGCTAATCTCGCGCCAGCATAGGTGTCTTTTGTAGTATTTAGACTGGTAGTTCAGAGAGAGTTATTTCAGCTTTTGATGCATTCTAAGTAGGCTTTGCTTATGTCCAAGATCTGTACTTTACAAGCAATGTACATGATGACACCTTGTAAATTTTGTAGAGTTGTATTATAGAAATAGAACTTAAGGTTTTGGTGTCTTTTAACTTTACATAGTTGTATAATATATGTAGCTGTATAATTTGCGCGGTGGTTGTTCATAATTTTTTGCAGGAACATTTCAACTCTGGTTCACATGTTGGGAAGGCTTGTTTTGTGAGCCCTTACAAAGAAATCCTAATCTGGATTTGCCAAAGGGAAGTTCAAGTTACATTACCATATTTTTGTGTTTTCTTGTTTTGTCTGTCTGGTTTTGTCCTCGGGTTTGTCAACCAACTTGGCATGTTCAGATCATATGACGCTTTGATAATGATCTAGTCATAGTCAGAGGCGGAGCTACCCTTAAGAGTAGGTTGAATCTGATGCTTCGGATATGTATGTGTGTATATCTTTAATATGAGTTATATATTTTGATTGGTACCCTCATTCACAGATCACAATGGTCTGGTAGCTGCACTGACTGATACAGGATGTACAAATGATCCTTGTGTGTATACTTAGGTTTGTAGTCACAGAACCAGTAGTGCTTCCGTTATTTTAAAATTCTGAATTTGCCTCTTGATCGATGGTTCTAATAGTCCTTTGAGGGAAAATATGTTACATCATTATTCGTTGTAACATAGCTCAGCTTGACAAACAAATGATATGAAATAAATTAAATGAAGATGAATATCAAGAACCAAGTTTGAAATCTCTAACTTTGTAAGCATAAATTCACAACTTGTTTGGTGCCAAGATGGTGATTATGTATACTAGACAAAATACATATAAGTCCCTTTATGTCGAGATTCAAAAGTCTTCTTGTTATTTCGTATGAAGTACTAATAGTCTCTCGTGTTTGCAATACTGAAATGTTTTTGGTCTCTCTCCCGAAATTTAACCTATTTTAAACCTTGATTTGTACATAATTTAGTATATGAAATGTTTTGTTGTTTTTCTCTTTGTTTTATAGAAGCAATAACTTCATGTGAGAGAAGGTTAAAAAATAGCGCTACGATCCTAACAACTCCTACCAAGTTAAAAAAGGAAAAAAAACTTTTATATCTAATGTTTTAAGTTTAAAACTTCTTGTCAACGAAAGCAAGGACTTTAACTTTGATCGAGCTCGTCGCACTTTACATGTTTGTGAGCTATTACATAAGAACGAGATTTTTACCTTGCATCGAAAAAAACAACTACGAATTTCTAGAAAAAGAAAGTTGTGCCAAAATTATCTTTTACGAAACTTAAGATAACCTTATTGTAATTTCCAAAAATCTTTTTCTCTCACAGAATATAATCCATCACTCTCAAACTTGTAATAAAAAGGGAAGTTAGCTGCAGTTGAATTTTCCCCAATAATTCTCCAAATTAACTGTCATCATAAATTCATAATCTATCATTTTTGCTCTCAAATCTCAATTTTTCACTATTTGAATTTTTCTCAGTGGAAGCAGTTTGAAACTCCCAGAAGTTCAACACCAAACTCAAAAACAAAACAAAAAAAAGTAGAAAAAAGAAACAAAGAGTGTAATCCAAGAAGACCCTTTTTGTTCTTCACTATTACAGGACCTATGGTTAGTTGAACTCCACTTCAAGCTTAGATCTTGTAAGTTATTTGGTCAATTTTTTATGTATTCTCCATTTGGGTATTTGGGAGATTTGTGGAATTTCAATTCAAAAGTGGAAAAAGATCAGTTTTTTACTTGCTACAACTGATTTTTTTTGAGATTGTATCCATGTTTTAAATTGTTTTGTCACTTGGGTTATTTTTAGTCATGGTGTATCCTAAGTTATTTGGTTATTTTCTGTGTTCTTCATTTGGGTTTATAGGAAATTTGTGGAACTTCAAAATAGAGGTGAAAAGATCAGTTTTTTGTTTCTACAACTGGCATTCTTTGAGATTGTATCCATGTTTTAGACAGTTTTGTTACTTGGGTTGTTTTTGTCATGGAGCATTCTAAGTTATTTTGTTAATTTTTGTTTTCTCCATTTGGGTGTCTAGGGAATTTATGGAATGTCAAATTAAATGTGACAAAGATCAGTTCTTGATTGCTAAAATTGACCTTTTGAAGATTCTATACATGTTTAAAACTGTTTTTTCACTTTTTTTTTAGTTATGGAGTATCCTTAAGTTACTTGGCTAGTCTCTGTAGTCTCCATTTGGGTGTCTAGGAAGTTTGTGGAATCTCAAATTAAAACTGAAAAAGATTAGTCTTTGTTGTCACAATAAAAGGCTTTTGGGTTTCTCTCTCTCCCCCCCCCCCTTCCCCCTAAAGATTCTATCCCTGTTGTAGATCGTTCTGTTATTTGGGTTTTTAGTGATGAAGCATTCTAAGTTATTTGGTTCTTTCTGTATCTAGGAAATTTGTGGAATTTTCGAACTAAAAGAGAAAAAGATAAGTTCTTTGTTGCTACAACTGGTTCGGTTTGAAATTCTTTCCATGTTGTAAACTGTTCTGTTACTTGTGGTTTTAGTCATGGAGCATTCTAATTATTTTGGGGTTAATTCATGTACCCTCTATTAAGGTTCTCTTGGAAATGTGTGGAATTTGAAATTAAGGTCTACTTGCTACAACAGAGTTACTGGTTTTCTTTAAATTCTATCTTTTTTGTAAATGCTTTGCTACTTGGAGTTCTAGTGTGCTACTTAGAGTTTTAGTACGGAGCACTGTAATTGTTTTTTTTTTCTCTTTAAGTTCATATGAATTGCCAAAAGTCAGCTTATATGATGTAAACTTGTAGGTTTGGGAGCACTTTTTTCTTTTTTTGTAAATAACATATTATTACCAAAGAGCCATGTAAGCACAAAGAAAATGCAAATCTGGACAGTCCCAGCCTTGCAGATCAAATCATTCAGCCATTCAAACTACCTATGGATAGTAATCTAGAGTCTAGACTACTCAAAGCACCAACTAGTTTTGCCTTCCTCCTTCCTCTAATGTGAATTTCCTGGATAATCATTCGTATAAGAATGCCAACTGGCCTCATTTTGTTCTGAAATATTCTTTTGTTCCTCTCCTGCCGCACTGCATAAATACTTGCTGGTAGAGCCGTCCGAAATATTTCTGCTAATGCATGTTTTCCTTTAAAATGTCTCAGTGCCCATGTTATTTCCTCTTTCCACCCTAATACCTGGTTGTCTATGTGCATCCATTGCAAGATCTTCCTCCATAATGTTGCAGAATACCCACATACAAAGAACAGATGCTCACTACTATCCATCCCTGAGCTGCACAATACACATCTCGAGTCATCCACTATTCCCCAAGCAGCTAGCGTTTCTCTAGTTTGTAGTCTCTCATTTAGGGCCAAGTATAGTATGAAGGTCCACGTGGTGCTGCATTGTTGCATATTAATCTTCTCCAATCTACTTTCGGGAACTCCCCTCTCATCCTCATATACATCTTCTTTACAGAGAAGATTGGCCATCTCAAGATCTCCTCTTCTTTCCATCCAACCTCCTCATAGTACTTTTTTTAGCTTGGAGAATCTTCTGAACCATCCAAGATGCTTGCTTTGGATGTGCCTCCCATATTGAATAAGTGAAGGCACTACAATAATCTATTGAATAAAATATAAATGAGGACATTACTGCATTATGTTAGCTAGTTTATAGTGAAGGTGGGTTCTGTTATGATTTTTGTTAGGATGATCCAGTTTTTGATGATAATATGTGTTTCGTTTCGTTTGTGGGATTTGCTGGCAGGTTGTGTGAAAGTAGTTTGTAATGATGTCAAGACCAATGCTGCTTGTTTTTCTGTTGATTGTACTCATAATCACATCTCAATTTGAATGGAAGCAGCAGCTGGTGAGTGATGTCGAACCGAGTCCTAGTATATCTCAGAAGCAGCAGCAGATCTCAAAGAGAGAAGAAGCTGTTAAAGAGAAGGTAATCATCTGATCATGTTTTGGTTGGATATTATATGATATTGTGAATGAATTGCTTAGCTTTTTCTTTTTCTTGCTTATGGTTAATGACCTCGGAATATGGGTATTTAAATAAGTCATTTTATCTTGCTGATATATATTTACATCATTAAATGTGCATCTGATATTTCGCTGACAATTTCTTAGTGAAAAAGTGACATAATAGGCATTGGCTAATTTTAAGGCACTTGTTGACCTCTTGCATCTTGATTTTTAGTTTTTCCGTCGTTTCTTCTCTAGGTTGATTTTAAAGTCCTTTGCACTTTGATACTTTATTTCAAGATTCTGCGTTAATTACAAGTATAAAATTAAAGGGAGTCTGCATGACCGCATCTTACTGAGGTTTTAAACTGTAAAAAGTCCTAGCAACAAGATGAGATATGGAGTCTACAGGGGTAGAGTTAGTAATGCGATTAGGAGTTGGTTGGTCAGAGATGATATCTGAAATCCTTGAGGATCATTTGATTTGTGTAAGATGAGATTATGGACGGAATTGTACTTACGATCTACGTTGCTCAGATTCTCCAAATATACTGTCAAATCGTGACGGATCCTTGAAAAATGCACTTTTTTTGGAGGATCCAACACGCACCCAAAGGCATTTTTGAAGAGTCCGCAACATAGCTTACTATTTGATACCTTCACATATTGCTGTCCAACCAGTTACTTCCATGTTATTCTTTCCTTTGGCTGGAGATACTATTGTCTTTCCTTTGAATTCTTCTCATCTCCAAGAATGTAGTGAACCAAGTTATCTAATATGAGAGTGAAGAATAAAAACCAACTTCCAACTTATCTCTTACCAAATTGTGATGCTTCAAGCACCTCAAATGCCATGAAATTCTTGGATAGAATCAATCGTACACATAGTTGGTTTATTTTGGCCTTTTTGTTGCATTGCTCACGACTTGCTTTACACTGTAAAGTTTTCCGTTATCTCGCTTTGAATGAAGTGTGCCTCAGTTTTCATGGTTGTCATCGCGAGAACTTGTACATAGTTTAAACCATGTTATATATGTTATGAAGGTTAAATATCTGTAAACTGCTCTAGTTTTGTAATCATTGCATCTTGTTGATGCCAACTATATATAACACCTTACTTCATTTTAAAAAAAAGTCATTATCAGTAAACTTCTCATTAATCATAGAGTTAGAGCCTAATTGGGTTGGCTTGTTGTAAGTTCTTTTAAGACAAAATAGCTTTTAAGCATTTTGGAGTGTTTGGATAAATTTAAAAAATGCTTACAAGCACTTAGTTTTTCGCTAAAATGATAAAAGTAAGTCAAAACCATTAGTTAGAAGCCAAAAGCCAATCAAACAGGCTCTTAGTTCCATGAAGTCCCAATTTTTTCATGTTGGCTTTAAGTAGATCTATCTACCTTTGAGCTGTATCAAAGGAGCATAAGTTTCACATCTTATGAAGCTTTAGCCAATGTATGTTGCCAATCAAGAATAAATACCCAAGTACTAAGTTACACATTTTTGGGCCTTGAAAGTGCATAATTATAGGAAAAAGGATTGTAAGGACAAAACAAGGGAAGACTTGAAACTAGAATAGGGCTGGCGCGTTATTCCTTTTATGGCATGTATTGAATCAGTTGTTTATAGTCTTACAAGTTCCCTTCCAGTTTTGTAGCATCTCTTTCATGAATCTTTTCTAAACCTCCTCAAATGTCTGCAAGCTAGGTGACGTATTTAGAGGGTGCCATGCCTTTCTAAGGTCCTTCTCTATGCCAGCAATTCCCTAAAACATAACATAATACCTGGGCCTCGCTAAAATAATCAAAATAGCTCATACACTAAAGTGTTAAACAGAAAAAAGTTGCACTTAGCTCGATTTCTGACTTCAAGGTTGTCATCTCTTCTTCTGCTTGTGTCATTGAAATTTCTGAGAAACTTTCAGAAGTAGACTCTGGTAACAAAATAAATAAACAAAAAGAAATATCAAAAGAATAAAGCCTTTTAAATGTGAAATTCATGGGTTTAAGCTATAGAAACAACCTCTTGTAGAAATGCAGGGTAAGGTCCGGCCTTTCCTGAACCCCCGTATAGCGGAAACTTAGTGATCCGGGTTTCCCTTTTATAGCGAAGAAATATGAAACATGTTTTTACATGAAGTGCATAAATCCACCCTTAGTGTAGGTTTTCTCTCTATTTTCACTAGTAAATCAACTGTTAGGTATGTAACAGAGTATCCTCTCGTTATTATGACGTCCCACCTTCACATGATAAACAAAGGAAGTAATGGTAGTCTGTATCATTGCTTATTTTTCCTTCAGCAAATTAAAATTATCATCTCAACAATTGAACATGATGAAAGTAGTAATGTTATTCTCAAATGAATTGAATTGTGGATTTCGTGTGTTTTCAAGCTTAGTTTGGACTCTCCAAAAATGTTGCTGCATCCGTGTCGGATCTTCCAAAAATACACTACTTTTGAAGGACCAACACTCACCCATCGACATTTTCAACAAGTCCAAGCAACATAATTTACCAGACTTAAGTAGAGGGGGGAAATTTGGAGAGATTGGCGATACAAGTTATAAATTGTAGTATTGTGGGGTACATGGATAGATTAAATAGCAACAAGATAGGAATCATTTGTAGAACCATGACCAAAGTATAATATTGTAAAGATAAAGAGAGTTGATGATAGCATTAACTTGTTAAGACTAGATTAGATGAGGAAACCAAAATTAAATTTTGGGGAGTTGTGGATATTTTGGTCCAATGGATATTTGGAATAACCAATTAATATTTAGTGGGAGAGATATGGACGTTTGGGTAGATATAGTGACTGTTTCGACCAAGTATATGGAAGATATGGGTATGGTACAAACACTGAAGAAGGGAAAGCTTCTCTGGAGTTCATGTTAGTTTATGATTTAGTTTTGGCTAACAATAACTTGAGCCGAGAGTCTATCTGAAACAACCTCTCTACCTTCACAAGGTAGGGGTATCTCTCTCTCAAGACCCCACTAGTGGGATTACATTGGGTATGATGTTTTGGCTAACAAATATTTTTAGAAAAGGGAGTCACACTTCATCACATTCAAGAGTGGAAGTAACCGTAGCTAAATAAACTTCATTCTTACCAGAAAAGGTGACAGTTGCATGTCCAGACTTTAAGGTTGTACCAACATACTTTATATTTATGGATGTGAAGTGAAATAGTATAGAGAAAAAGGAGAAGAGGTGCATGCAATTGAGTCGGTGGTGGGGCTAAATGATATAAACCAAATACCTTACAGAGCATGACACTTAGAAGTGGTAGTGGATATGAAATTGGCGACTTACATTATGATAGTACCAGATGAAGTTCTTGGCTTATCTAGAAAAGGTCTGGGACCTTGAGCACAAGAATCGTGGTGACGGAAAGAAGAGGTGTAGAGAGCTACTAATGCAAATGGAGAATAATATAGAAAGATATGGAAGTCGAATTTGGAGATGCTTTGGAAGAGTATAAGAGAGCTAATAGGAAAACTAAGAGGGATGCTAGTAATGCTTAAGATAAAGCACTAGATGGAAACACTAGGTGATTTCTTCTCACCTGTCCTAGCCCTTGGTGGACAGAGCTACCTGTTGCTCGCAGTGTTCAGGAAAGCGAGAATTTTCAAATTATATGTTGTTGAATTATTTTTTCGCACAGTGATTAAAATATATATTGCTGAATTGTTTTGTTTCTTAACAATGACTAAAATGTTGTTGAATTTTTTCTTAATAGTGATAAAAATACAATTTTGATTATTTTTCTTAAATCTTATCTGCAAATAAAAATGGCTGATCCAGCATGAAAATATAAGAAAAGAAGTTAGTGAGACCAATAGGACTACAATGTATATCTGTTTTCTGACAAAACAACTAATTGGGAACCTTTTCTAGTTTTGTCTGCTTATATATAAATGTATGAGATTGTCTTGGAAAAGGTTAGAATCAAATTATTCAATGTTATATTATTAGAATAGGTAAAAGTGAGACTAACAATATCAATTTTAGCCAGCATTAGACAAAAGAAGCTAATGTCAAACTAGACAGGACCACTGTGCTTAAATGCGGACTGCGCTGATTAAATGCAGACAGGTTGAATTCGTTCCAGATTTACATATTCCCATTGGTGCTCTTTGTATGTTGGGGAAAGTAACTCAAAAGCATATGGACCAGAAAGTTAGTGTAAAAAGTACCATCTAAATATAACAATAGAAGTACAGTAGATGGATTTTCTTCCTTCAACGCAAAAATTATGCGTTGCACCAAATATTATTGTACTTCTTTTAATGACGGTGGTGTTTGGGTCAGCTTGTGTGCATTTCGACTAATCTCTTTTGGTATCACTACCTCCCATTAGCAAAGTTCCCCATGTAACTCTGCTCACCAAAGCTTGGGCAGATGAGAAGAGATCACCTAGTTTTTTTTTTGTCGTTGATGGGATTTGAACCCGAAGTCTTATCGTTCTCCCCTATTTGGTTCTTGATGTTCATAGTGCCTTTTACTAGTTTTCATTTGACATGCTTCATTCTTATAGATGCTATTGTAATTGTGCTTAGATTTCCTATTTCTTAAATAAGATAAAAAAAGAAAAATTTGAGTTATATTTGAAGATCAAAGAAATATTTTAAGGTTTTGAACTAATCTATATAAATGTTAATATGAAATTAGAACAAATGACGCACCCAAGTGTGTAGCCTAGTGGGTTGAGAACCATGAGGTCTTAGGTTCAAATTCCAGCCGAGACAAAAAAAGTAGTGGGTGATTTCTTCCTATGCGTCCTAACCTTGGTGGATAGAGTCACTTGTTACTTGTTGGTGGTGGGAGTCAAAGTATCTCCTGGAATTAGTCGAGGTGTGCGCTAGCTGGTCCGGAACACCACGGTTATTTAAAAAAATTAGAATAAATGACGCATGAATGTTAAATTAGTAAGGTTAGGTAAAATTAACACTGTACCAATATTTGATTGTTGTGGCCATAACTCCCCTCTCCCCCAACCTTCTCTCTGCAGATGGAGGTACTGTCCTCTTGAGAATGACACAAGCAATGAATGCATTAAAGAATCTGTAGTAGCAGTTTTGACAGATAAGGACTAAAAGAATTGAAAGTAATTGTAGGTCAGCAAAGAGAGAGAGAGTAGTTGTGACTGAACCAGTGGGACTGTAACCAACTTATTGTATGCACCAAGTTGGCTCTGGCACTGGCCAGAGTTTCGCTGGCAGCTCAACTTGCGTTTTTAATGACGGTTCAATTGGTAAAGGTGGAGGGACTTAGGCCACAAGTTCGACCTCTGCCTCAAATACAAACTCTTTGGCCTTGCTCTGAAGGGCAGCCCCTAGTGCACTAAGCTCTTGCTATGTAAGGGCTGAACCACAAGTGTCTAATGTACGCAGTCTTACCCTACTGTTAAAAAATTTGCAGATTATATTATCACAGGAGAAGAACATCCAAAGGCTTAACGAGCTCGTGCGGAATCTCAGGGAACAATTGCTTCAGTGCAGAAGTAGCAATGAAACAATAAGCAACAGTCTTAGCTCACTTGCTGACATTGCTGAATTTGAAAAACAGCAAATTCTTGAGGATTAGTCAGTTGACATCATATTACTAAATTCTCTGTACTATCTGTAACTATTTTCTGCTTATTTTGTGTGTGTTTTTGTTGTAAGTCTGCAATTTAAGTGTCATAAATCATAACACTAATTCATATTGCAATACTAGTGTGAAAAAAAAGAGGAGAAACTTTCATATTGTCTGAATGTGTTTTACTACAATTCTGTACAGCACCCGGCCTCTAGCCAGCCGCGGAGCTACCCTTGTTTAATACGAGTTAATTAATACCTCTTCCTCGGAAAATTATGTTGTATATCGATAGATCAAATTGTTTTCTATATCTATATACTATATGATGAAGTCTCTCCACTTTAAGTAGTATTAGTATAATTTTTTGATATTTTATTTATTTTACTCATTCTTAGTTTTCTATTACTATTTGTTGTCTCTTATACCTCGATTTTTTCTTACTATTCTGTTATTACCGCTTATGTCTTTCATAAATATTGTGTTTTTGCTTTTCCCGAGTTGAGGGTCCATCAGGAACAACCTCGAGGTAGGGGTATGGTCGACGATGAAGGAAATTCTTACATGAAATGAATGAAAATTATTTAGGGATTAATCGTAAGCAACATATAGGATGTTAAATATTTTTCAAAAGATAAAAAATTGTGTTAATATCAATAAGAGTATTATTTTATTTTTCTCGGTACTTTTTACGTAGTTTTTTTTTCCCTAGAAGCGTAAAGATTAGAATGATTATTATTTTTCAGCGTACGTTTTTGATAGATCATCATCAGCTCAAAAAAAAACGTAACTAGCACAACAAAGTAAGAAATTTAAGAGAAAAAAAAGACAATAAAATAGCAATGTATAAATAAAAAAAAAAGTGTAGCAACAAATGTTAATATACATTGGAGGAAAAAAAAAAAGAAATTACGTGATATTTACATAATACTATTAGAGTATGACAACAATTGATTGCCTGCTGACCTTCTACCTTAATTCTCGACTCGATAACTTCTTATTTAAGATCATGTCTTCAATCAACTGAAATTGTGTCATGTCCTGAGTGTAATCACCTCCCTCCGGTTCTTCTTTAATCTATTTCTACCTTTCATAATTCCTACGACATCTAACCTTCTCAATCGTGCATCCCGCACTTCCTCTTCACGTGTATGATCCATTTTACTCTCACTTCTCTCATCTTGTTCGTTATAGAGATACTTTCACCTTGTCTCATATAACCGTTCTTAATCATCATCGATCTATGTTACCTTTATCTTTGAATATAAACATTCTTAACTGATCAACACTATACCTTATATGATAGTGTAATTATTAATTATTACTTTGTAAAACTTTGACGATATATTATTATCGTATAGTACTAATTTTTTCATGAAAAGAATAATATATATTCCCCTTTCATTGAAGGTACATTAAATAACTTTAACGTAATCATTATTCTCAGCTGGTTGGCATAGTTTTTTTTAAAAAAAATAAATAAATATTATTTCTCATTTATAGCAAGAAGTACTACATCGTCAATTTGTCATATAGGAGTACTAAAATAGTTTTACAAAAATACAAAAAAAATAATACCATATTTTCATGTAAGAGAGTACAATATTGGTCGTTTTGTCGGTGAAATAAGGATAAAATATAAAACTATTTTATCGTATGTGTATATATTTGAATTTATTCATGAATCGTCTTCTTTTTGGGTTTTAAACTTATAATTTTAAGGTTTGAACTTTATAAATCATTTTTTCAGTTCCACAAACTTGTTAATCCTCCGAATTCAACAATTTTTATTGGAGTTATTTTGTGTTTTAATTAGAGATATTTTTCTCTTTAACAAAATGAGTTTATGTTATATTCACTAAAATAATGTACAAAATTTTCCAAAACTAGATCACTCATTAAGCCAATTATGTATGTATTTTTATGATAAATATTAATTATTTAATATGATATAATCATAACTAAATTGATATAGTAAGTTTTTTTTATTTTGCGCTAATAAAATGTAATTTAAAATATAATTAAATAAGACCTTGAAATAGTTAAGTACACAAGAAATTAATCGTGATAACTCTATTTTCAAAATCAAAATATAGATGTACAATTTTTTTTTATATTGTCGTTCTGTATAATTATTTCTTTTACTACAATGAAATTACTAGACCCAGATACAGACTCATATACATTGAAGTTATTAGACCCACAGTCAGACCCATATAATATCGTGAGGATACACATACACCCGTAATTTAATATATATATATATATATATATATAAAAGTTGCAATCACAATTAATTTTGCACTAAATAAACCTCATAAATTCTCTTTCATCTAACTTATTATATAAATCTTATCCAACTTAGGCTATTTTCCTCCTACACCAATTATTTCTTCTCTCAATTTTCACTTATCTTGTTTTTGATCTACACAATTAGGCAAATTTTCAACTCTTCTCATCAAAGGTAATTTATTATTTCTTCTTAATTTTCATGTTCACACCTCTTTTTAATTTATTTTTTTTTCTAATTTTTATTTATATTATATATGCAGAATTATTGGGATAAATTTCAAAAAAATAATTAAAAAAAATGAACCATACTAAGGAGAATACACATGCAAAAGTTGACTTGAAGCTAAACTTATCACCACCAAGAAGATCATCATCATCTTCTTCTTCTTCAATGGAGATCATAAGATCACCAACCTCCTCTTGTGTTTCTCAAGAACCAAGCCCTATCGATGATCGATCATTTTCCGATTGCCCTAGTAGCTCAGAGACAACCTCAATGATGCTTGTGGGATGCCCTAGATGTTTGATGTATGTTATGTTATCAGTAAATAAACCAAAATGCCCTAAATGCAATAGCACTGTTTTGCTTGATATATTCCATGAAGAAAGAATCAAGAACTCAAAGTAATCAAGGATCAAGCATGTTGTAATAATACGGGAAAATGCACGAGTACCCCCCTCAACCTATGCCTGAAATCTCAGAGACACGCTTATACTATATCAAGGTCTTATTACCCCCTGAACTTATTTTATAAATAATTTTCTACCCTTTCTCGGCGTACGTGGCACTATCTTGTGGGTCCTGCGCGTGTTGACATTTTTTTACAAGCTAGTGTCATGTAGGCCGAAAAGGGGTAGAAAATTAATTATAAAGTAAGTTCAGGGAGTAATAAGACCTTAATATAATAAAAGTGTGTTTTTCGAATTTTGGACATAGATTGGTGGTGCTTATGCATTTTTCTTATATTTTATCAATATTAGATTATAGTAGCTTTTATTGAGTTTTGATTATCTTGATACTATTGGATTAATGTGTGATCATGAAAATTTGGAAATTTTGTATTACAACTAGTGCTATAGTAACAAGTCATAATAATTTGCAACCCAATGAAACCTACTATACTATATAGTTTGGTTAATCATATTAATATTTTGTTATTACTAATTCATGTATAGTTGTTATCTTTACTATAAATGCAGTTACATTTTTGTTGCAACATCCCTTGTTATTACCTTCAATAATTACAAAAATAAAATAAAAGAGATTTATAATTTAATCTTGTAAATGCTTCACATGGTTTGTTGGAACATGATTTTTTTTTTACTGTTAATTATTTCATTCATATTTACTTGTCCATTATATTATTTTGAAATATCAAATAATATTTGATCAGTTTATAGAATTAATGAATAATTTATCATTTTATATTTATTTTTTACCCGACCAATTAAAAATTATTCATTTTTTATTGTTTAAGATGACTTATTTTAATAAGAGTGACTTGATAAAATTAAGTCTATCAATTATTATATCTCAATTCCCTCAACTTTGTTATTTAGAGCTGATATTCCTTTGTTATGAAAGTGGCTCATATATACTCCTACTTATAAATAAATGGCTCACATATACCTTTTTCCTCTAACGGAAATGAAAAAAAAAATCATCTATTTTTTAATTATTTTTTTCTAAAAAATATAATCCCATATGAGTAAATTTTATCCTCGTCAAACATTTTTTTTTGACTTTTTTTTTGTTTCAATGACTAATTTAGAATTATTATTTTAATTCTTAAATTTATTTATGTTTCACTAATATTCATCTAAAACTTATCGTAGATGACAAAACTTTTTTCTTCGAATAAAAATCAAATTACAATATAGACAAAAAAAATAGTTTAAATTTGTTTCCTTTAAACTAAGGAATGAAAGAAAAAAATAAGAATAAGAACTCAAATAATTATTATAAAAGAAGTCAAAAAAAATTTATGTATGAGAAAAATTTAAATATACCTTGAACTTTGATAGAAGAATCATATATACCCCTAAATAATTTTTAAAAAAAAATTAGAAGTAAAAAATATAAATTTAAAACTAATTTTTTAACTTCCGTTAAATGAAGGATATATGTGAGCTCATTTTGTAACGGTAGGGGTATACGTGAGTCGTTTGTATAACGATAAGGGCATATATGAGCCATTTTCATAACGAGTGATATATCAGCTTCAAATGACAAAATTGAGAAGTATATCAACGTTTTTCCCTAAATATAATTGTAGTTTTCGAAAGCAATTAATATTATAGAGCCTTCTTTATATTCATTAATGATATTAATTGCAGCTGTTAGTTAATTAAATGGACAATATTTAGTCCAACATGAATTAGTTTATCACATTATCAAAAGAGTGACCATTAAATAAGTTGTTTTACATCTTTATCAATGGAGGTTATTTTCTCTTCTTCTTCTTTTAATTAAAAATCAATCTCATTGCATGTGGAATGTTTTTAAGTCATAACTATGTTTTATTCAACCTCGAACGAAAAATTATCGAGTATTGAGATGAGATGAATATGATTTTTATATTCTGAATTAAAGAAATTGAGTCGGCTTTGGATATAGAGAAGTCATGATGGTTAATAAACACTTCCAAATAAGCCTTTCACAATACAAACTCTGTCTAATTAGTAGATGTCGAACTCCCTCCGGATGCTTTACGTGTCAATTTTTTAAAATTTTGAATTCCCTTATTGAAAATTCTGACTATGCTACTGGTGCATGCTATTATGACTTTCGTATGGGTGAATCCTACATCAACAAAACACGAGAGATCATATTGGATATTTTAAGAATGGCATAATACGTAAACATTGACCCTTAATTTGGCTTCAGCGGACAACTACGCCCTCCGGCTTTGAGTGTGTGCATAAGTAGGCAATTAAACGTGTATAAAATTGAACAAGTAGACACATGTGTCTTACATGGCATAATACATGTAGGACGCCACGTATGACACAAAATCGCCATGTAGGATGTCATGTAGGACGAATGTGTCTATTTGTTCAAGTTTAAGTGTTTACCTGTGCACGCCCAAAATTAAAAGTCATAATTGTCAGTTGACGTCAAGTTAAGGATCATTTTTATGTATAATGTCTTTAAGAAAACAAGTCTTATTTCTTAGTGACGCATATTCAAGCGAACAATATTACTAGCAGGGTGATTTGTAACGTATAATACCAAAATTACTTTGCGTACTGCAGCCTTAAATGATGAAAGGACAAATCTCAACGAAAATATTGAATCCCTAGAGGGGGAGTGGGGGTATATGCTATCATAACTTCTCTATAGGTGAATCTCACATCAATAAAACTCAAGAGATCATACTAACGAGTATAACAAAACAAGTGTTATTTTTTAGTGATACATTTTAAAGCGAACAATATTACTAGCAGGATGAATTACAAAATATAATATCAAAATCACTTTGCGTTTAATCTTAAACGATGATGAAAAAAAAATCCTCAGTCAAAATGTTGAATTACTGAAAGGGATGTATACGTACTCAAGCAAACTTTAGACTCTAGCAACACATTTCAAAATGATGTGATTGAACTAAGATCTAAAACTGTCAATATCATTAATAGATTGGACTGTTACATAAAATTTTAACTGAAATATTGAATACGGAAAAGACATTAAAAGGGATAATGCATAAGTATCCCCTTAAACTATGTTTGAAATCTCAGAGACACACTTATACTATACTAAGGTCTTATTACACCCTGAAGTTATTTTATTAATAATTTTCTGCTCCTTTTCGGCCTACATGGCAGTATCTTGTGGGCCCAACGTTGGTTGATTTTTTTTTTCAAGCTAGTTCCTCGTATGCCCAAAACGGATAGAAAATTACTTATAAAATAAGTTCAGGAACGTAATAGGACCTTAGTATAGTATAAGTGTGTCTCTCAGATTTCGGGCATAAGTTAAAGGGATACTTGTACATTTTCCCGACATTAAAACTTTGTTTGGACTTTTTGAATCCACCTCACATCAACAATTAGACCCCTACCACTTATATGTAATTTTCAAACAAATTTCTCTTGAAGAAAATATATACATAAATATCAAATTGTACAATATCTGATTAATAATAATAATAATATTACATTAATAGCTAGCCATTAGTAGAGGGCTCATATCAATTGTACAATTTCTGGCAATATGAATCACATGACCCAAATAGAATTAACCTTCAATGGTTGGTATTAAAGAATTCATTCAATATTTTGTTGTTAAGAGATTTACAAATATTTACTTTTCTCTGTTCTTTTTTAATTGTTATGATTTTTTTAGAATAAAATTATATGAATTTAGATTAATATCTTAATAAATTTTTTTTTCATTGTATTGATATGTAAAAGAAAATTAGATATATATTCTGAAGCTAAATAATAAAATTTAATTTGTCGTTTGGAGATTGGATTATCAAATAACTTTGTTAGGAGTATATTGTTCAAACTCTTCAAATAACTTTGAGTACTTTGAGATTATGTTATTCAAACTCTTAAAGAAAAGGAAATAAATCGATGAGTGTATGCCTAATTTTTCAAAAATAATGCATTTTTTTTAATAGAGGCGCGATAGTATTTTTTATAAATAGGCCTTAAATTGTGCAAAGCCCATATGTGTTTTTGGCCTATGAATATTAACAATATAATGCAAGGACCAAAAAACTCCAACTTTAATGGATCAAGTTTTTTCTATATTCGAACTTGAAACAACTGGTTAAAGAAGGATATATACTTACTATCATATCTATCACAAACTTTGGTGATAATTTTACCCTAATTATACAAGGGCGATACTCGTTACTTTTAAGTAAAACATGTAAAACAAAAGAAAAGTGTTTACTTGAACTAAATTGATATTTGACACAATTGTTGCTAATCAGCTTGATTTGTCTCAACTTGAACTCGACATTATATCAAATTTGATTGAACTTGACTCAAATTCTACTCGTCATCCAGCCTACTGACACTTACTTGAGCTCAACTTATCTTCATTCTATTGTAATTTAAGTTTAACTAGTGAAACTATCCGCGCTTCGCGCGATTATATGAAATATTTATAAGATAATAATATGAAATATATAATATTTAGGTCAGTATCGAATATATAGATAATATTTATATTTCTCCTCGTCCGCGATATCATAGACTTTTTTAAAACATATAAAATATATTTGTTTGTTTTGTATATGTATATATTAGAACAAAATATTCACTGTGGTGAAGTAAATGAAATAAGAGATAATATGTTGAAATAACAATATATTGTATTAGGTTGAAAATTGTAGATGTTTTAATTTTCTCTATCTTTTGTAGGAGTAGTGATGTTCTATCTAAACTCTGATTTCGTCAAAACAATATTGTTTTTTTTAATTTTATTATTACATTTGCTTATTATAATTTTTTAAACATTAATTAAATACTTATAAGATTTACGAAAAATGAAGCATATAAAGTCATGATTCATATTTAGTATTAAACTTTACAAGTAAGATGAAGAGACATGAGTTATAAATAATTCAAATGTATAATTTTATTAGCCACTAAATGTATTACTAATTATGTATTGATTTTATTTGTAAAATAAAAAAATAAAAAATGAACAGAGAAAATATAATAATTGGTGACTACATAAAAATTATAAATACATTTCAAAGCAAAAAGAACGACGACAGATTGTTACATGCGCAAAAAATGACATCATGAAAATAATAATATATTTTTCAATTACTTTTTATAAGTTATAATAAAAGTGAAACTAATCATCATAAATTTTGTTATTGTTAAACTGAAATAATTATATTTATTTTTTTCATAACAAAGAGAAAATAGAATACTAAAGGATCAAATGATTAGCGTTGATAATATAATACATTTAGCTAAATTATTTACATAAATTAAAATTTTAAAACTCTAGCAAAAGTAACTAAGTTGCTAATAAATTTCAAAGTGAAAAAATAATCTCTAATTACGCTTCATTTTTTTTCCTTGTACCATCTTTCTTTGCAAAGATATCCGCCATCATGTTTTGATCCATATGGCAAACTCTTCATATGTGCAACCAACTGAATAAAAAAAAACATATACGAATTAAAAATAATTATGTCAAAAGAAAGAACGAAATATAAACCATATTTAATATATTTATACATTATCTTTTCAATAGTAATAACTATACTAAATAATAATTATTTCTTGAAATCTAACAAATATTATAATCAAACTACATTATATATGAAAAACTAACTATTAGAAAGAGTAATTGCATACGGATAAAACATTGTTAAGAATTAAAGAGAATTTTTTAATCATACTTACTTGATAAATTATAATACAAACATAAAAATATATATTAAGAAAGCATGTATAAGTACATAAAAATAAAAAGAAAGACTTAAGAATGAAATATATCCTACCTTCATATACTTTTTTTTTTTTGTACATGTTAGCTAATTCCCAAACAAGTATTATGAAGAAGAGAAATTATAACTTTGTATGTGAATCTTCATGAAAATAAATATGAATCTATATAGACAAAATAAAGGAAATGAAAAAATAAGGACTTGAGAATGATATATTTATTAACTTTATGTACTTTTTTTTTTTGTTACATGTTAATTTCCTTCACAAATCAAATACGAATTTATATAGACAAAAATGGAGGAAATAAAAAATAAAAATTTCAATGAAGTATTTCTTACCTTCATGTACTTCTTTTTTTGTTACAAATCAAACTTATATGATGAAAAAAGAAAGAATAATTGTGAATGTCAATCTTAATGAAACTAATATAAATTTATAGGCAAAATAAAGGAATTCCATAAGACACATAAACTTATAAATTTAAATTGGAGGTTATGAATATAAAAATTATGAGAGTCATGAATATTATTAAAAGTAAAAATTAAAGAGGGGCAAGTCATGGGTAGTAACTCCTAGTGAATAAATTCAAAAATAAAAAATTAAAATACTTAAAATGTAAAAAAAAATAATACTTTGATTTCATGATTAGAAGTGAGGTAAACAAATAGAAAAAAAATATAGAGAGTTTTTTTAATTATAAATATTCATACATTAATAAAGTATTTATTTGTATATTTGTATAAATGAAGTAATATATTTTTACAATAAAATAATTAAATTAAATTAAAAAAGTAAAAAATAAATAAATTATGTTTCTCTTTTAATTATAAGTGAGATAAATAAATAAAAAATATGAAGAGTTTTTGTTATAAATGACCCATCATTAATAAAATATTTTTATTTGTAATAAATTTAAGTAATTTTTTATGATATATAATTTTTTTTTAAAAGAAAAAAAAAGCTAAATGCAAATGGAGGCCATATAGAGGTGCCACATCACCTCCTCTATGGTCCTCATTTATATATATATATATTGATTTAATTCAATTTGAACTCAACCTTACAATAAATCAATTTGATCGAGCTCAACTCAAGTTCAACACCAAAGCCTATGGACAATGTGATTGAATATGTAGTATATATACTTCAACCAAAAAAAAATTGACATAATTTGCACAAGAAAACTATATTGAATATTTATTTTAATGAATAAATTAAAAGTAAATGGAAAATTAAGTGATAATTGTATAAAAAATAAATAAATAAGAGTTTTACTTGGTCTCCATGAGTACACAGAATTGACCAGAAGTCAGACTTAAAGTCAACTAATCTAGTTGAGTCAAAATAAATGGGAAGGATAATATAGTAAATTTATATTATTTTTATCTCAGTTTATATGATATTGTTCGAATTTCAAAAGTTAAAAAATTATTTTTACTTTAAATTTGTATATGAAATTTTTAAATTTTCTGAAATAAAATATATATATTTAAAAACTATATAATAATTATTATATTAATTATTATAATTAACAATATAAAATCTTGTGATAAAATAATAATTTATTAAAATATTAAAATTTAAAAAATGATAAATAAATTGAGACGGAGGAATATTAATTTATCTCCATAATAAAAGAATGTGTATTCAACATATGCCAACTTGTTGACTTTTCTTTCTTCTTCACTTAATTATTTTAGTTTTTAGTCACGTTTCCAATATTATCAATGAATTATTAAACTTTAAAGGGGTCATATTTTTTTAATTAATATATTATAATTTATAAATATCATATTAAGAAATTCATTTCACGTGTGGTAAAAAAAAACTTAGAGGCGGCCTTTTTATATTAATTTCTTAGACGACATGCCTTGGTATAATTTTAAGAAAAATTACATTTTAATAAATAATTACTAATTTCAGAGATATTTTTTATTTATTACTAATTTAGTAATATTATGTTAAATATGCTATATGAATTAAAAGTGAATTATGTATACAATATATATAAATTATAATTGTTTTTTAAAGAGATAATGTCCAAGTACCCCCTCAACCTATGCCCGAAATCTCAGAGACACACTTATACTATACTAAGGTGTTATTACCCTCCTGAACTTATTTTATTAAAAAAAATTTACCCCTTTTCGGCCTACGTGGCACTATCTTGAGGGCCCAAGGATGGTTGACTTTTTTTTTTTCAAGCTAGTGCCACGTAGGCTTAAAAAGGGTAGAAAATTACTTATAAAATAACTTTAGGGGGGTAATAGGACTTTATTATAGTATAAGTGTCTCTCTGTGATTTCGGGCATATGTTGAGGGGTACTTGTGCATTATCCTTTTTAAAAATATATTATATTTGTTTTGTAAAAATATTGAGACACCGCATTATAAATATATTAAAATGTGTGATAAATGTATTATCTATCGTTAAAACTTGTATTATATGTGAATAATAAATTGTTCTTTGTAATATGTATTAAACTTATATTATAAGTGAATTAAAACTGATAAAGTGAAAAAAAAATTATTGTTATAAATAATAAAATTTTTTTATTATACTATATTTATGTAAGTTTTTCAAAATTTTATGCACATATTAATTAATTTAACGGATATTTATTATTTTTTATCAATATAATTATCAAATAATTCTATTTATTAAAGCTCAAATAGATGAAAATAGCAATTGAATGACGCGTGTTTCTATTAAAATTTTATTCCATTTAATTTGAATATTTGAAATAATAAATATCGGGAAAAGTGTATATAATAAGGTATTTTACACATTTCTTAAACCTTAGGCCTTGTCTCATAAAGTAATTGCGTTGTAAAATTTAGTACGTAATTGATATTTTTTTTTTCTTATTTAACTATCTTCTTCTTTTAGAGAATTTTTCAACTAATAGAATAATATATATATCGAAATATAACATGAAAAACATATATTAATTTGAGTAGAAGCACTATATGTAATAACCAATAATATGTGTTACAAAATGTGCATAAAATTAAATAATCACTTTGATACATTTAATAAATATTTAATTCAATATTATAAAATCCAAAAGGATTTATTTAGTACTATCTCGTATTATTTTATGTAAAATCCTTTTTCTTTAATCTTTTATATGTAAAATCCTTTTTCTTTAATCTTTTATGTAAAGAATGATATTTACTATAATCATAAATAATTTAACTTCAAAATTATTCTTTTACCCTTAACGAAATAAATCACAACCATATAAATACCTAAGAAAGTAAAAATTATATTTTACACCAAATGAAACTATACATAATTTAGACGACGTGAATAGTATGTTCAATTAAACTTCAATTTTACATACATTTAATTTCATATCACATGTTCAAACGATCACATACACCAAAAAAACACAAACAAGAGCACCCAAATTACTGATTTTTTATCATTAATTAAAAATCTCGAATTCAATCCCAGAATCTAAAATTAGTAGTACCCAAGCTATACACCCTTATGTCAACTCTACATAATTTAGACGACGTGAATAGTATCTTTAATTAAACTTTAATTTTACATACATGTAATTTCATATCACATGTTCAAACGATCACAAACACCAAAAAGACACAAACAAGAGCACCCAAATTATCGACTTTTTATCATTAATCAAAAATCTCGAATTTAATTCCTGAATCTAGAATTAGTAGTACCCGAGCTATACACCCTTATGTCAACTCTGTACCATACCTACAACAGAATCTGGTCACTTCCAATAACAACACACTTATCACACGCAACAAACATTTTGAAGCGTAACTCATACATAAAGCCGTCATCGATGGTACAGAATGATAAATATTCTTTTATCTATAATTTAAAGTCTCGAATTCAAGTTTTTATGATTATGCAGTTATCATTGTTAGAAAACATTTGAGTCCCTAAAATGAAATTTTCTATACGAATTTTAATTTAGTCAAACTTTTAATGTGAATATCAAAAAAAATAAATAAATGCCAACTTGTTGATTTAAATAAACAATCTAGACGCGTTGAACTTAGACATAAAAAAAGAAAAACAAAAATCCTTCTTTAATTCTTATTCCTTTAGCTAAAAAAAATATCTTTTTTTAGAAAAAGAAAATAAAACTGAATTAAAACTCTACTTTGGGCCATTAAATGAATCTTTTTTATTAACTTTTTCTTTATTTATTTTGTTTTCTGTTCTTTTTTCTTGTACTTTTTCTTTTTTCTATAAAACAACCAATTCTCTTCAACATTAAGGCAAAAAAGCAAAATTTTTTGGATTCAGATCTGGAATTCACTGCAAACCCATAATTTATTTGAGTTTTTACGACGACCCATCTGAAAATCTTGCTGAATTTTGAGTTATGGCTGTTGAAATTGTTGATTTGGATGAAAACCCGATTAAGATCCGGGAAGTTTGGTCGGATAATCTGGAATCGGAGTTTGAGCTTATACGAAGAGTAATTGATCACTACCCATTCATCTCAATGGATACAGAGTTTCCGGGAGTCATTTTTAAGCCGGAGGTTGTTTCATCCCGGAAAAATTGCCGGCGATATGTGCCGCTGTTACCATCGGAGCATTACAAGATGTTAAAATCAAACGTCGACGTTTTGAACATAATTCAAGTAGGACTTACATTGTCCGACTCCGACGGGAACTTACCGGATCTGGGTACCGCCGGTGTGAATCGATACATCTGGCAGTTCAACTTCTCCGATTTCGACGTGGAGCGTGATAGATACGCGCCGGACTCAATCGAGCTACTCCGGCGTCACGGAATCGATTTTGAGAAGAACAAGGTGAACGGAATCGACTCTTATCGCTTCGCCGAGCTGATGATGTCGTCGGGGCTTGTATGCAACGAAACCGTAAGCTGGGTTACGTTCCACAGCGCTTACGATTTCGCATACCTCTTAAAAATCCTCACCCGCCGGGAACTTCCCGGCGAGTTAGATGATTTTCTGGAGATTTTCAGGGTGTTTTTCGGTGACAATGTTTACGATGTAAAGCATTTGATGAGGTTTTGTGAGAAACTTTACGGCGGTTTAGACCGGATTGCGGCGGTGTTAGAGGTGAACCGGGCGGTCGGAAAGTGTCATCAGGCCGGTTCAGATAGTTTATTGACGTGGCACGCATTTCAAAAAATGAGAGACGTGTATTTTGTAAATGACGGACCGGAGAAATACGCCGGCGTTTTGTTTGGATTAGAAGTGTATTAATTAGGAATTAGTGTATGCTAATTTTTTTTTAAAAATGTTAGTTAAATAAAATTTGCTTGATTAAATTTACTAAACTGTGATATCTAATATTTTGATAATCGTAAGATTTAAAGACATAATAACGACACCAAATAGTTATATCGAATTAATGCAATTTGGTTAAGAAATTTGTTTAAAGTCAAAATATGAATTAATTAACTATGGTTATATAGTAGGGTTTGTTTTTTTCCGCTCAATGTCTAATTAATATATTAGATTTTAATTAAATTTCAATTTGATATTTTAAATTCGATTAAATTTTAATTCACGTCGAAAAGATACATATATATTAAAAATAAACATGATGCTTTGAATTCGACTAAATTTAGAGAGGTAAAGCGCTTCACGTTTGTTAGTACTTAAAGATCATATATTACCAGCCACCAATATTGTTGGTATTATTATCATTTTTTGTCTCGAATTATATGTCGTAATTCTTTTAAAATATTTATTTTAAATTATTTTTTTATCCTAAATAGTTCATAGGTGAAGACTAGAAATACTCAATTGGATTAATATTCGATAAAAAGAGATTTTCGTATCTTCTTCTATTACTGTACCTAAAATATAATATAATATATGCGTCATTTTATACACACTTTAACTAATTTCAAGATATATATATATAAAAGACATATAAAATAAAATAAAATAATAAAATAATTTAATTCATATTTATTTAAAAAGAAGTAAATAATTTAAAACTGAGTGAGTAATTATCAATCTAACTCCAATTAGAACAAAGTTCAAGGAACTAAAATTATTGTTAAACAAAAGTAATAGTTTGGGAGACTTCAACTTTCTTTGAGTTGTTGGGAATAGTGCAAGTAGTTGTTGGTGGCTTCATTTTCTCTATCCTTTTCACGCCGCATAGTAGTTTTTCGAGTTTAAATTATATATATCGTTAATTTAAATTTTTATAATTGATCAAATTAAGTATCGTTATATTCAGTATTTTAAAATTATAATTTCTATTTTGAAAATATTATCTTTAAGTAATGTGACAATATAAACAATTGGAATTAAATTTATAATAAAATCATGAGATGTCTAGTCGTATATATATATCCGATGAATAATTATACTTATTAATATAATTTGATATAAATATTAATTGAAACGTGGAAGTTATTTTAAATTCCATGATACTCACATGAATAAATTGGATTGATAATGACATGCACTATAGTCTATAGCCCATGGATAAGGTAAAATATACTTGTTCCGTTTTAATTTATTTGTTTTAATTATTATGTGGCTTCAAATTATTAATTATTGTGACGCAATACTATTATTATATTACTATAGTTTATAAATACGTAGATTTTATGTTTGAATTCATAAAGAACATTAATTAGTTTGATCCTCTTTTACTTTGAATTACGTCAAACAAATTGAAACGATTATCTCCTTATAAAATACCATCAAATGAATTTTTTAACCGAAAAAAATTAAAAAGAAGAAATAAACTGGGCTTGGTTGGGCCATCCCCGGGTCGGACTTTTTATAAATGGGCTTTTTAGCTTCTATTAGTATGAGGTTTGGGCTTGACAGGCTCCTTAGGAAAAGCCCAATATTTTGTGGTCATAGAGAAGCCCAGTATAGCACATCGGTCTACGAAAAGAAAAATAGAAATAACGTTTACAGGTCACTACGAGAAGCTGTCTTCTATTGCGAAGGAGACCTACCGACCTAAATTCTCAATCATGTAGATCCAGTTGTAATCGCGATACTACAATTTAGGCCACATTTTGCAAAATTGAATCGAGATTGTTTGGTTACATTTATAACTAACATTATAAATAGATTTTCAATTTTACCTGGAAAAAATACCTTCACATTATTAATTATTACTCACTTTGTTTCATTATAATTGACATTTTTTCGTAAAGTAATTTTTTTCTTATTTACTTGTTTATTTTAGCAATTAGAGAGATTCTTTCAGTATTACCCTTATAATTTAATAACACTAGTATTTAAAAAAAAAACTAATAAATAGTTTTTTAAGAATTGTGTCAAGTAAAACAAAACAAAAAGTAGTATAAATGTTTTTTTTTTATAATATGCATTTAAGGAAAGCTCTTGATGTTTTGATTTTGTTCGATAAGATAACAAATTCCTTTAAACAATAATTTTTTTTTAACAGACGTATGTAAACAAGTTTTATAAATGACATTTCAATTTCATTATCTTCTCTTCAAACAACGAAACTCACTCGCCATCCATCTCACCACTATAATATTTTGATACACTATATATAAATATACTAAAAATAATATTTTCTTATATTCTTACTAATTTTTTTTATGAAAAAATTAATACTAAAAAACACACCCTTTTATGGATAAAAAAGAATTAAACCCAATGTCCCACATTTATTCATGGTTAATGTAAGTGACAGACTGACAGTTAAAGAAGGAATATGATGCATATGAAAATGAAACATAACAGCAAAATAAGTGAAGAAATAAATTATGAAACTTAGACATACAACTACTATTTATTAATTTAAAAAATTAGGACCACAGTCTTCACAACAAATGTACACCATATATATATATAGAGAAAAGATAAATTAAAAAAAAATCAACAAAAAATATTGGTATATTTGGAAATTTGGAGCGTATAAAAGTCGAATCGATTAATTAATTAAATAAATAAAAATATTATTAGGTTATTGAGTTAATTATTTTAATCGTTTTATATATATAAAAAGAATTCTCTAGGTATTGGTTCGATATTGGTTATTGACAAATCAAAATTCATCAAGACAACAGTGATTTTGCTATTTTATCCCTACATAAATATTACTATATATTAATATCAGTACCTTATTAATTACTATGTTTGTCCTTTAGTCTTCAATTCACATTATTCTTTGTGTCTACTTTTAATTCTCATATTTCCTTTTTTATAATTAAATTATAAGAATTTTGACTAATATTTTACTATGTATTTTTTATTTAAAATATTGAATTGGTGTAATCTAACTTAACTTTGAAAATTAGTCAAATTGACTTTCGAAAAAAGCATTACATGATAAATAAAATTGGACGGGTGGAGTATTGTTCTAATTCTTTTATTTGTGTTATACTTAAATAATTCTTTTCATTTTAGTTACTATTGTTTATATTTTATGAGCATCTTGTAAAGTAATATTATTGTTATTGGAGAAGTCATATATTATTTTATGCCTATTTTTTTATTGATTGAACCAAAAATCAAATCGTTAAAAATAAAAAATTAATAAAAAAACATCTCATTAGTTTATTTATTAATATAGCATATTAAATTAAAAATCAAAACAATAACACATAAAACCAAACCGATCCATAGTATATTACTTATTTACTTCAAAATATCAGGAAAATTATATATATATATATACTCTGTTTGATACAATTTTATTTGGTTTTTCAATTGAGCAACTTTCACCTATATCAAACATAAAATTCATATTTGTATGTTATAGCAAAGTTTGCATGATTGCATTTCATAGCAAACATGTTATGACTAGGCTATTTCGGTATACATATATACAAGAGAAACAATTATATAATTCGCTGGCTCCTTTTTCCAGATTTGTATAATTTCGCTGGCCGACCATTTGTACAAGGAACTATTTGTATTGTATAATTACAGGTGTGTAGAATGAAGATATATATATTTGCATGTGTACATACAATTTTCTCTGACTTTATACAAACAGAAACACAATTTATACATTTCTAATTGTATAAAGCGAGAGAGGCAGCGACAAACGGAGCAAGCGACAAAGGAAGGATAGTGGCGAGCTAAAATTTGAGGGAGAGATGCTACTGGCAAACTATAGGGCACAATTAAATCAAGGGCAACTTTCACATATAGCAAACAAAAAATTCATATTTGTATGCTATAGCAAAGTTTGCATAATTGCGCTCCATAGCAAACATAAAACTGTATAATTCGCTATACATATACAATTGTATAATTTGCTGGCCTAAATTGTATAATTCGCTGGCCTATTTCGCTACAATTGTATATATTGCTTTGCATACAGTTGAATCGAATTAAAATGTATGTATATTGCATAATTATAAGTGATAGCAAGAAGATATATGTTTTTCTCGCTTTATACAAAAACAGAAACACAATATATACACTTCTGTTGTATAAAGCTAGAGAAAATTGTATTTCACTGCAATTGTATAATTCACAATTGTATAATTCGTTAGCCTTTTTCTCTGCAATATATGAAGTAAAATGTTTGTAAATTGTATAATTAAGTGTATAACATGAAGATATACATTTTTGCATTTGTATATACAATTTTCTCTCGCTTTATACAAAACAGAAACAGAATTATACACTTCTGTGTATAAAGCGAGAGAGGCAAGCGAGAATGGAGAGTGACGAACGAGATTTTTGGGAGAGAGACGCTGGCAAATTTTTAGCTAATGTTTGCTATGGAGCACAATTAAATCAAACCCTAGCTATTTCATTTAATTTAGGTTATTAGTTTGTTATTATATATAATTTTCCCTTAAATCAAAGTATGATTATACCATTTAATTTAAATTAATAATTTATCATTATATATAATTTTTCCTTTTCAATATAGCTTTTTTTATTATTTTTTTGAGAAACAAAAACATATAAAAGTTCATCATAATTAAAGATTTATCAAACCAAAAAAAAAAACATATTATTTATAATAATTATTGAATACTTTTTTTTCGGAAATGAGATTTTTAAAGAATTCGACTAACATAAAATATAGAATATATATTACTCATAAGTCATATAACATTCTCCTATCCCAACCTGCTATTGTCTAAACATTTTCGAAGAATTCGAGCAATTGAGCATCAATTTGCGAAATAATTTTTGCCATTATTCCAGATCTCCATGAAAGCTTGAACAATAATATCATGATGAGAAGGCGAATTCAGCTGTAAAAAACAATTCAAAAGCTCATTCAAATCATCGTACGAGTAAATCTCCTTCTCCATTATCATCTGCAACATCGATCGCCGGAAATCCCCAAACGGATCATCGGAATCCTTCACCACCGCCACACTTCCGACGATCTTCGCCGGCATAATCGTCGGAGATGGTGAATCTGAATTAGAGGTTGAAGATGAGTGCGCATTGGGCTCGGGTTCGGGCCTGGGCTTGGGCTTGGGCTGAATGATTTCTGATAATTTGGGCTTACTGCAACCACAACCTGCTGTTCCATTGGAAGTAATGCAATTCCAAATTTTTTTATTTTTTGAAGACATTTTTGAATATATTTTTGAAGAAGAAGAAGAAGTTCAATATATATATATATATAGAAGGAAATAAATGAGTTAACGTGTGATATAATGTTCCAATTTTTATTTGGTCAAATTAATTAAATTTTTAGAAAATATTATGGTCAAAGATTTTATTTTTTTGACTATTTAATAATAGTTGATCAGAAAAAAAAGATAGAGATAAGATTTATGCATATTTTAATTTTTTTAAACATAAAATATATAGTGCTAAAAGTTAATTATTTTTAATATCTGATTTTTTCGGAATTACAAAAATCCTTTTTAGTTTGGTAGAATTTGGATATATCCAAAAAGTCTCGGTTTAAGATTGTATCAATCAACGGTGTCGGTACATAGCGTATGATCAATATATCGATGTAAAGTGGTGTATTCAAGAATAAGAGAGTGGGAGTTTTTGTAATTTTTTAAAATTAGAGGAAATTTTAAAGAATTTTGTTAAGTAAATTGTGTATTTAGGTAATTTTTTTTATATATTTTATCCTTTTTATATTTGATGGTCAATTTTGATTTTCTCTGAACTAAGAATTTTTTTAGAACTGTCTTTCTACCGTAAGATAGGAGTAAGAATACGTAATATTGTACTCTCACCCGGGGGCGGACCTACCTTCATACAAGGATGTTCATCCGAATCCCCTTCGGCGGAAAATTATATTATTTATACATGGTTAAAATAAATTTATAGGTATATATAATAGATGTCGAACCCCCTTCGACTATCTATTTTCACAAATTTTGAACCCCCTTATTAAAAATTTTGACGCCGCTTCTGCTCTCACCAGAGTTTATTAATTATAAGATTATGTATATTTGTCATTTTCATTTATTTATTTGATCCATATTGGAGGAAAAAGAGGGATTATATTGAGGATTTTTTTGCTTTTTTTCTGGTTTCTTTCGTTTACGTTTTGTCTAAGGATATAAATATTGTTTGAATTTTCAAGAACTTTAATATCATCTGATTTTTTTAATTATCGTATTATTTGTTGGTATCTATATTTTCCTTTATATTGATTTAAACGAATCATTTTTTTATATTTTATTTTGGATAAATTCTCAATTTTAAAAGAAGAGGTTATTCCGACAAAATATATTTAAAATAATTTTTATTATAATTAAATTAAATCTACTATAAATTATTTTTGATAAATTTGTGTCAATTTTATTTTTTTTAAAAAATAGATTATCCAATTAATTTGCCGTAGATAACAAGGAAGATAGACGTGTATAATAATTGTGTAGAGCTAGGTAGTTGACTCTTTAAAGGTAAGATGGAAAATACATATTTAGCTAAGCTTATTTATTTATACTCTCAATAAATATTAAAGTGCTTATGATAATAACTTATTTGATGTAATTTTTTTAAAAAAATAAAGGTTGAAAAAAAATAGAATATATCTTATATGAAATAAAGTCGATTTTGATATACATTTGATTTAAAAAAATGTAACTTTAAAATTTTTAACGAGTTAACCCTGAATGTTTACATTAATTATATAGTATATTTTTGCCACATATATATATGTGTAAACACAAAATTTTTAAGGTTAGACATGTAAATGGTATTTGATTATACACACGCAACTTTCAACTATCCAATATTTAAATTTTTTAAAATTTTGAGATCAGTATAAAATTTTAAGACAATGATTGATTATTTTTTATTTTATGGATTGAAATGTGGTTATTTGTGAACTAGGAGAAGGGCTAAAAAAATTTTGAAAAATTTTAAATAGGTCAAATTTATTTTTCGTTTTATTTTTTGATAATATATGTCTTGTTATTAGTTAACTAGCTTAAAAATATCCCTTTAGTTAATTAGTCAAGTAACTCAAAAAAAAAAAAAAATTCAACGTATAGCTGGTTTTAAAATAAAATTAAAAAAATTAATCTATTGTGTCCTTGAACTATTTGAAATTGGATTTTTTTTAAAAGACATCATCGAAAGTATCGATAAGCGTCATACATCATAATAAGAAAAATATGAAGAGCATGACGGAGTCAATATTTTCAATAAGGAGGTTCAAAATCTGAAGAAATAAACGCAAGAAGTAGCCTAAGGGGTTCGGTGTCCATTATATATACTTAAAAAGTTATTTTAATTATGTATAAATAATATAGTTTCTTATCAAAGGAGATTCGAATAAACCCTGTAATAAGCTAGCTCCGCCCCCGATGAAGAGTGAAGTAAATTACAAGTAATACATGATTTGAAGAGCCCACTGATAGGTCTTTTTATTATTCTATCGAAATGTGCATTTTTTATAGGTATATATATATATATATATATATATATATATATATATATATATATATATAATGAGAATAGGGGAGTGTTTGGTGAGGGGAAATATTTTTTGAAAAATGCTTTCTAATATATTTTTTTAATTGTTTTTGTTTATCAAATTATATTATATCTTTTTAAAACAAAAAAATAAGTTACTTAAAAATGAGAAAAATAATTTACATAATTGAAATTGTGAAAAAAATTCATACGTGACCTTTTAAGTTTAGTGTCTCGTCTCCCTTTTGATGTCTCTGAATTTTCACTTCATCTTATTTTATCGTTATAGTATTTTGTTCGATTATATATAATTGCTCTTGAAATAATATTTTTATACTTACTTATAAACACAATTTTTTTCTTTTTAAAAAAACATTTTTCTACATTTTCATGTTCATATTGTTGGGCTTTGTGGAGGCTTGTGAGCCGGCCCGACCCATTACTGAAACCCTAGGTTAACTATTTGGTTTTCCTATAAATATGATCCTTGTATTTGTAATTCTAAAGGAGCACAAGTGAAATAAAATCCTCCTGTTACAGTCGTGGAGTAGGGATACCGAACCACGTTAAATTCTTGTGTGTCCCGTTTGTGTTCCGTTTCTCTTTTCTCTAGATTATTTGTGTGTGTTGTGTGTTTAATTCCCAACAATTGGTATCAGAGCGAGGTTTCAACAACACTGTAACACAAACTGTGAGAAATTGTCACCTAGGGTTCTTGTGTGAAGAACTGTGTGCAAGGAGTGTGCCGCCGCCGTTCGCAAGCTACAGCCGTGCAAGACGCCGAGGATTTGGAACCGCCATTCGCGAGCAGCAGCCGCCGCGAACCAGGCAGCCCAGATCGAAGGAGATCTGCCGCAGATCGTAACCCAGCGAGGGAGAAAGCCGCGCAGCAGTAGCGAGGCAGAGAACGCCGCTGCCGTCCAGTGGCCGCCGCGTCGAGGAGCCTCAGATCCAGCCGCGAGCGTCCAGATCGTGAGCATCGTCCAAATCGCCGCCCGCTGTCAGAAAACGCCGTTAAGGGAATTGCCGAAGATCTGAAATTAGTTGTACCGAGTATCTCATTTAGTCCTTTGAGATGGCAGAAGATGGGAAGTTCCGAATTGAGAAGTTCGATGGTACAGATTTCAGTTGGTGGAAGATGCAGATTGAAGATTTGCTGGTTCAGAAAGATTTGGACGTAGTGTTGGGTGACAAGCAAGGAAAATTGTCTGATGCAGAGTGGGCAGTTTTGGATCGGAAAGCTATGTCAGTTATCCGACTCTCGTTGACCAAGAATGTTGCGTTCAACATTCTTAAGGAGAAGACAGCGAAAGGCATCTTGGAAGCCTTGTCTAACATGTACGAGAAGCCATCTGCAGCAAACAAAATTTTTCTGATTAGAGAGTTGGTGAACACAAAGATGAAGGAAGGCAGTTCAGTTACCGAGCACATCAACTCATTGAATTCGATCTTAGCCAGACTTTTGTCAGTTGGCATTAAGTTCGATGATGAAGTTCAAGCTTTACTACTGTTATCATCATTGCCTGACAGTTGGTCCGGAACGGTTACAGCAGTTGCCAGTTCAGTGGGACCTAATGGATTCACCTTTGAAAAGATTCGTGATCTCGTTTTTGGCGAGGATGTCAGAAGAAGGAGTTCTGGAGAATCATCAGGTGATATGCTAAATGTCGTCAGAGACAGAGGAAATAACAGAGGTAGTGGGAGCAGGAACCGAAGAAGGAGTCAGTCGAAGGCTCGGGATGGCTCAGGTGTAACATGTTGGAACTGCAAGGAGGTGGGGCATTTCAGGAATCAATGCCAGAAAGACAAACAAGTCAACATTGCAGAAGACAGCGCCAACGAGGATTTGTTTATCTGTTGCGCGGAGAGCAATGTGGATTCCTGGGTCATGGATTCTGGTGCTTCTTTTCACGCTACCCACAGCAGTGAAGCATTGCAGAATCTGGTTATTGGAGACTTTGGAAAGGTAAGGCTTGCAGACGATAGAACTCTTGATGTTACGGGCATGGGTGACATGGTGCTGAAGACGCCAGTCGGTTTCTGGACCTTGAAGGATGTCAGAGTTGTTCCAAGCTTGACGAAAAGTTTGATTTCTGTTAGGCAGTTGGATGAACAGGGACATCATGTGAAGTTCGGAAATGGGCAGTGGAAGGTCGTGAGGGGCAATCTTGTCATGGCTCGTGGAACAAAAAGAGGATCGTTGTATATTGTCGGATTACCGTCTGAGGGAGTGACCGTCCCAGTTCAGAAGAAAAACAAAGTCCGGTTCACAGAATCTCGTGGGCAGAAGAAGGTTGTCTTTGCAAGAAAGAAACCCAGAGCCACAGGTCAGATTCAGGATGAACGAGCAAGGAAAGGTTCAGGAAGACCAGTCAGAGGCGTTTGTGGCAGTGGGAGCACCGGCCGTGCTTCAGCCAAGGCTCCTAGAAGACAGTGGGTCAAGAGAACCAGTATTCCAGCTGTTGATACGTCTCCAGAAAATTTCTTGCTGAGTATGGAGAGTGTTTGTTCTCAGGGAGTTCTAGGATCCGGCAGTTCGTGTCTCAAGTGGGAGCCGGTAGGGACCGAGGACGAGTCAAGGGCAGTTTCAGCCGTGACTGATGTGTTGAAGCTTCGGGGAGCTTCAACGGGCCTTTCAGTTGACTGATGAGAAGGCCGCTGTAGCAGGAGAGAGTTGAAAAAGATTACTAGACATACAAGTGTTCTAAGTGGATGGCAGTTGAAATTCTTCAAGCCTCCAAGTGGGAGATTGTTGGGCTTTGTGGAGGCTTGTGAGCCGGCCCGACCCATTACTGAAACCCTAGGTTAACTATTTGGTTTTCCTATAAATATGATCCTTGTATTTGTAATTCTAAAGGAGCACAAGTGAAATAAAATCCTCCTGTTACAGTCGTGGAGTAGGGATACCGAACCACGTTAAATTCTTGTGTGTCCCGTTTGTGTTCCGTTTCTCTTTTCTCTAGATTATTTGTGTGTGTTGTGTGTTTAATTCCCAACACATATATCATTAATTAGTTGGTGAATGAGCTTAACCTATTACCAAAATTTTGCTACAAGGAACAACAACTATATTTTCAATGTCTTTTCTTTTCACTTGATACTGAACGTTTATTTTAAGATTCGATTAATTTAAATTCATGTCGAAAAGTTTCAGGTAAAACGCTTCTAATAAAGATGACTGACTCCGTACTCACCATTCAAACTCGATCGAAATCTCTAATTAAAAATTGAAAAGTACTTGCTATTGCACTACAATCTTTGGAATATTTTCAAGATTTTTTTTCTTTCTTAATAGTTAATTTACTTCTGTTTAAGAAATTTTTAGATTAGTTTTCATTTTCAATTTCAAGTAATGTATCAATTAAGAGCTAAGTTGTCTTCCAAATTGCTATCAATTTATTCATTTAATTGTATAAAATAAAAGAGCAGAATAAAAATAATATAGAGTAATTTAGTCACTCTAAAATCTTCACTTCAAGAAAATAGCAAAATGTAGTTCCCTTCATTACTAAGCAATGTTTGATATTTATTAAAACAAAAAAAAAAAACAATTCAAAATTATCAGGTCCACTGATAATTATGAAAAATAAATTATAAAATTGAGTAGTAAGTTATAATAATGAAGGTATAACTAACTATTCAAAAAAAAGTTAATATTTTATATAAGTTCAAAACCAAAAAAGAGGTTTAAAATTCGTAGAGTTAAACACATGAATTAATTGAAGGCGGATCAATATTTATTATATATATAAAAAAAATTAATTATGTATAAATAATAATATCTTCCATCGAATTAACCCCTAACAGAAGGCTAACTCCGCCCCCTGCCACCTGATTATTTGAGAAAATTTTATAAATAACGATAGTTTAAAGAGGTAATTACGAACATAATTATAATTAGCAACAATCGTTGTATATTAGTTGAATATTATTCGTATCAGGCGAAAGAGTTATATTTTGACATCACGTATCAATTTTATGTATATTATGTATTTACTACATAACCCAAAACATAGTTATTGTTCATAATTTTTTAAAATTATAACTAGTTATCATAAATACAATAAACATTTGCCATGTCCAATATTTTTTTTTTTAATTTGAGCAACTTTTACATATCGCAAACACAAAATTTATATTTGTATGTTATAATAAAGTTTATATAATTGCGCTTTATAGCAAACACAAATATATATATTTCACTGTACAATACAAAAAACAGTTGTATAATGCGTTATACATATACAAAGAAAGCAGTTGTATAATTCGCTATACATGTACAAAAGAAAACAGTTGTATACAAAAGATCAATTGTATAATTTGTGTATGTATAAAACGAGAAAGAGAGAAAGACAAAAGAAAACAGGCAGGGAAATATTTGTGTTGTATAAATATGAGTCCATAGGACGACGATATATATATTTGCATGGTGGATATACAATTTTCTCTCGCTTTATACAAACATAAACACAATTTATACATTTTTGTTTCTATTTGTATAAGCAAGAGAGGCGAGCAAGATTAGGGAGAGTGGCAAGCGAGATCTAGGAGGGGGAGAAATGGGAACGAAAATATATATATTTATACAACTTTCTCTTGCTTTATACAAACACAGACACATTTTATACATTTGTGTTGTGTATAAAAAGCGAGAGAGGCGAGCGAAACTGCTACGAAACGAGAGTGGCGAGCGAGATTAGGGAGAGTGGCGAGCAAGATCTGGTAGGAGAGAGAGTGAAACGAAAATATACGTATTTATACAATTTCCTCTTGCTTTATACAAACACAAACACATTTTGCACATTTGTGTTGTGCATAAAGAGTGAGAGAAACGAGCGAAATTGCCACCAAACGAGAGTGACGAGCGAGATTCCACCAGGAAAAATGGCGAAAATAACAATAATTTGCTATAGGATACAAAATCAAAATATATTTATAACATTTAATTTAAATTAATAGTTTACTATTATATACCATTTTAAATTTCAAAAATTTATGATTAGACTCATAGGCCCAAAAAAGAAGTAGGAAGCCCAATAGTAGGGAATATCTACATTTTTATTTGTTAAAACAAAGAAAGGCCAGAAATAATGAAACTTGTCATTCTCTCCATCTGATTTTTTTTTTTGTTTAATTCTCCATTTGAGTCCACTCCTCAAAGAAGAAGAGAATTAACGCCGCGTTTGGATAAACTCAAAAAAATATGGCTTCTGCTTTACAAACTTCTTCTCAGTACAGTAAAATTGCTCTTTGTTCTTTATTTCCTGTTTTTCCACATTTAAGAAAACCAAACAAGGCACTAAATTCAGTTACCTCAAATTCCAATAAAAAGTTTAAAATTAGAGCATTGAAGGAGAAAACAACAGAAGAAGTTAAATCTGCTGATGAAATTACGAAGAAATTTGGTTTAGAAGCTGGCCTATGGAAGGTACTCTTCTGTTCCGATTTATTATTTTACCTCTATTAATTAATCGATAGGATGTCAATACACTTTTTTTTAAATGATATTAGTTTGATGTTAATAAATTGTCGATATAATGTTGAAAAATAATTGTTAAAGTTGAAATTAAATTAGAAAATATTTGACAAGTAAATTCTAAGGGAAGGAGCAGTTTTTTTTTTTGTGGGTGTTTGGAATTTGGGAATTATAATACTTTGTTTTCTTGGTATATAAATTTTAATGGTCTGACTAATTAAAATTCGCATCGTGGTTAAATAAGATAAATGTATGTGCAAACACGTGTCATGCTTAATTGATTGATTAAATTTACTATGGTTAAGTGAAAGAAAGAGGTGGAAACATATGTTAATGAATTGTTGTTGATTAAGTGTACAAACATGTATCGTATATTTATTGCTTTGATATAAACAGTTGATCGCGAATAAGTTTCTATCGTTCTATTTTGCCTATTACTTACCCCGTCCAAGAAAACTTCACAAAAGATTATCTTTTATAAATAACAATATATCGAGTGTAATCTCATAAGATGAGGTATGGAGATGGTAGAACGTACCCAAACCTTAACCCTATCTTTTGGAGGTAGAGAGACAGTTTTCGAATGATCATCGGCTCAAGTAACGCATAGAAAATATCATCTTTTACAAACAACAATATATCGAGTATAATCTCATAAGGTAGGGTAACACTACCTCGTGGAGATAGAAAAACTGTTTTCAGATACACGATTGGCTCAAGTAACACATAGAAAAGATTATCTTTTATAATATATTAAATGATTTCAGATATTTAGCTCAAAAGAGGATGGAGATGAAGAGAACAAGGATAAGAAATCAAAAGGGGATCAAGCAAAAGAGCTTTTGGCAAAATATGGAGGAGCTTATTTAGCAACTTCAATTACTCTCTCATTGATATCATTTGGTCTTTGTTATGCTCTCATCAATTCTGGTGTTGATGTTCAATCCTTGCTACAAAAGGTACACTTGTTCTAGCACAAAAAGAGATAAACTGTGTTCTTGCACCTCAAAGGTGTGTGGCTTGACAGTTATGTTGCTCGGATTCTTTGAAAATGTTAGTCAGATCTTCCAAAAGAATGGTGATGTGGCATGGTTGTCTATGCTGCTCCGCCTCTTCAAAATTGTCGTTGAGTGTGTTGGATTCCCAAAAGCAGTGCATTTTTTAAATATAGCAACAAGGTTTTGAAGAGTCCGAGTAATATAGTCTGGCAGTCGATGAAAATTGAGATAATATCTCAAAATGATCACTCAACTTTGAACTTATCTATCACAAAGTCACTCAACTATGAGTTTTTTTTTCTCTGTACTATGATTTTCAATTCAAGTCACTCAACTATGGAAATTTCAATTTAAAAAAATCAAAGTTGAGCGACTTTGTGAGAGAAAAGTTCCTAGTTGAGTGATTTGTTGTATATTGATGAGGATATGCATGTGAAGCATAGGTTGGCATGTTACAACTGTTATAACTACGTCTCAATCTCAAACAAGTTAGGATCAGCTAGTATGAGTTCTCGTCGTCCATATTGCTCCATTAAAACTCATCTCACTCCAATATTTTAACGTCTCAATCTCAAACAAGTTAGGATCAGCTAGTATGAGTTCTCGTCGTCCATATTGCTCCATTTAAACTTATCTCACTCCAATATTTTAACGTCTCAATCTCAAACAAGTTAGGATCAGCTAGTATGAGTTCTCGTCGTCCATATTGCTCCATTTAAACTAATCTCACTCCAATATTTTATCTAATAGAATCTCATATATATATATATATTTTGCAGGTTGGTATTTCTACTGATGAGACTGGTGAGAAAGTGGGAACTTTTGCATTGGCTTATGCTGCTCACAAAGCTGCATCACCTATTAGATTTCCCCCTACTGTTGCTTTAACACCAATTGTTGCTAATTGGATTGGAAAGAAAGTTGATAAAGAAAAGTAAAACTAGGTTGATTTTGGACACAATTTTGCTGCAGATGTAATATATGTGTTAGTAAATACTACAGGTTAATTATATTTACTACTATTTGATTGTTATTGTCAAGTATAACAACACTGTTGATAACTGCAAGATTTAGCTCAGTATATAACTGGAAATACAGGTGTTCATCGATGTTTTCTATCGTTCTTCTCAATTTAGCCTCAGTACACAAAGTATCTCATGTTCGTGCAAGGATTGGGAAAGTTATGCACCCCGAGGGGTTGTAGTGTACACAGATACAAGCAAGCATCAATGGTTGATTCCACGTCTCAAACAGTTTACTATTGCTCCAAGTCACCCTTTCTCAATAGATGCAATTCGAGAACTTGAATAGCAGAAAAGCAAACTCCAGACACGTTCAAATGTAAAAAGAACTGCAGCAACTAAATAAAACTTGTCCAGAAGTATGAGAATAATCTAGGCTAGAGCATCAACCTAATTATATTGTTAGAGCTAAAATCATAGAAAGCAATGAGTTAGACGATACACGAGGCAAGATATCGACAGCTTAACCTACTGACTGTTGCTATTACAAGTGCAATCTAAGTATATCTAAACTGTACAATGAACAATCGGCTCGAGACTTGCAATATCTTGAGCCTCAAATGCAACAGCCCTGGATGCACTTGTTCTTTCCTTTATAGAGTTGAAATGGATGTACAGGGGAATGAATCTAATGTAGAAGCTTTTGTTCAACCAATAATATAAGCATCATCCGGCAAATGGAGCGACCATTCATCTTTTAGAAAACTAAACGACAGCATCCACACAAGCACCAGCAAATACCATTTAGCACCCGGAAGTATTAGCTGCAGAAGGTACTTCAGTTGTAGCAGGTGGCGGAGTTTGGGCTCTTGGGGTACTGACATTAGCGATTGAATAATCTTCTTGAATCACATCCAACTCGTTCCAGTCAATAGCAGCTATTTGCGAGTTATGGATGTTACATTCAGAGAAGTAATGTCAATGAAAGTTCAACTTCTATGCACAAAACAGGTTGCCTAAAAAGGTAACTACATGTAACCGTCCATAATACATCGATAGTGTTAGAATCAATATATATAAAGTTAAATCCTTTTGATAATAACAGAAAACAGATTTCAGAAGGATACATTCTGTCCTCCACATGTCAGTGATGCTAACATCTGCATCTGACAAAAGCCAGTAATCTGCTTCGTTCTGAAGATTGAAAATAATTAGCATAGTTATTCAAATCCTATATTTTATCATAATAAATAAGATCGTGTCTGAAACATCTATTCTTCTAGGAATGGCAAAATGCAAATGCTTTATGGATCGTACTTTCTTACTTTTGCCCGGCATTCAATAGCACTGCAATTATGTAATGCCCATGAACAATTAATGTAATGCTTGTAATGAGAGGTTAATGCAATGCTCGTAAACAGTAACTTACATCAACATCTGGAACAATCTTCATTATTCCAGTCATAAAGTCCTGTGAAGTGCCAACTTCTGAGCGCACACTTTGATTTTCTTTTCCCTCCATGCCAATATCAACTTCTTCATTCTCCTCAGTAGCCAATGTTGGAGTTGCATTCTCATTCAGACCTGACGTTGAAGGCACACTTGGGGGTGCCTCAACAGCGTTTACCTCCTCAAACTTCTCCTCAAATTGACTAAATAAAACACAACTCTAGTTTCAATATTGAAATATATCCATTATACCCCATATAATGTAAAAAGATTAGAAACACCCCTCCCCTTCTCTCCATCCTGGGATTCATATTGTGCTAAGAAGCAGCAAAATACCTGACTAGGTAAACATCAATGGGGCCCATGGTGCTCCGTAACACTATTCTGTATCTCCTTTGTGGATAATCAACAGCCTATTAGAGGCAAGAAGGACATGCTAAGATATGTGGTAGTGAAAGGGCAAGAAATGGAACAATATTTTTAATGTAATAAGGAGATATAGGTTACCTCGTCAGGGTCTGGGACTTCTAAAGTGGTGCCATGTGGAGCTTTAATTGCTATCAATGTTTCATTCTGATCGAACCAATTAATTTTTAGACTAAGCGGTCAGTTATTGAAGGTTGCATTTAGAAATAAAGGGAATGGAAAAATTGGAAGGAGGGTTAAAATATTACCTGGAAACAAGGTAAGCTCTTGATATCGTCTTCAGTGACGAAAAGCCATCTTTGAAAAGAATTTTTCAGGATATCAGTATTTAAGAATGAATAAGAAAGTGGTGAGCAGCTAAATCCATCAGAAATCGCATGAGCAGAATGTTGTTTATATTTAAGCCAAAGATGCTACCTTTGATTATTTTCATCTTCACTTAGGTCCCTTAAACTTTCCTGCATTTCTCTGAAAGAAGCCAACAATAACACAATCTAAGGTCAGAGATGAAGCAAAGCACTGTTGGATTTTTTATTACTAGTTAAGAAGCTACCTTATCTGGTCATCTAATCTTTGCTCTTCAATCGTCAACTTATCCACTTCTGCCTGCAAGAGTGCAAACTCCCGATAAGAGAATACCATTAAAACTGATACTGGCAGGTCAATGTTGTTAGCAGCCTTCAGCAGAGGAGGCACAGGCTAAAATTAAGAGCATTGGAATGCTTAAAACTGTTGTTTTGTGGGAGAAAAAAAATCCCATACATTTTTCAAGAGAATAGAGGATGTTTTCATCATACGAGCCTCTTTTGCTCAAGTTACTTCACTTTTAGAGGACAAATGTGTAAACTAAAAAACATTAAGAAATACAACAGGCGTTGGAGTAATGGTCCTTACCTGTAAACTTGCAACACTCTCGTCAGCTTCTCCTGGTTTCGAGACACCTTGACCCCTACATAATAATATTTAAAATCATATTTTAACTTATTTTTTCTCTGAATTATCCCGAATCACATTATAAATATTGATGATAAATAATTGAGAAATTTATTCAACTTGGATAAGTATATCTGCCCATACTTCCACTGGATCCTGTTCTTGAGTTTCTTTTCTATCAGCCCAATGCCTTCCAGGACATTTGTGATATCATATATACGCCTTTTCTGCACCTGTTATAAGAAATAACCACCTTAAACTGGTAAGACCTCATCAAGCATAGTAGCATCAAGATTCAAGAATACTGTCTTCTGCATTGTTTACATAAATTGAACTTCACCTCTAATGTATCAGCAGCTTTATTTAGATCAAGCATACCGTCTTCTGCATGTTTGATTAGATTGATGAACTTTTTCGTTAGAAGACCTGAATGAGAATCAAGAGATGCTGTTATAAGTACTAGTTTACTATAGCTCTTCCATTTAACAGGTAATTGCCGGAGGAGTATCCAATAAACCACAAATATGTAACATTTGAGAACAACTTAGACATCAGAGAAATAATACATTGAAGGACAAATCAACAATTATGTCATCAAAGTTTTAACTTACCCAGGGAGCTATCATATCGACAAGGACCAACTGGAGTAACATTATTGCCTGAAGGGGATCCTGTAAATTCAATAACCAAAAGTTAGAGATAGTAATTCTCTGCTTGTATAAATAAGGTCGGTCTCAGAAAAAGTGAATTACAAAGATAAGTATCGAGAGAGAGAGAAGGGGAGGAAAAGAAGAAGCAGCAGATAATATACAATTTACTGGCTTGCAGAAGTAAGATTGCTACACTGAATGCTTCATTGAAAGTAAATGAAGTACATTAACATTTTGAATGAAACATTTTTCTCAAAAATCCTCACCAACATTGGAGGTAACAGCTTGAGAAGCAGATCTGGCCTTTGAAGTCCTAGGAACTTTCTGTGCATCTTTTCCAGATACTGGTGTCGTCTGTAAAGGACTGTTGACATTAGCATATCCAGAAGCTGGATTCTGGTCACCAACCACCTGTCCATAATTTGCTGCTGCACTCTTCCGCTTCAGTGGCTGAAAAAGACAATTGAGTACCCCAAGCGCTATCAGCAAATTATATTTTTAAGATTTAACCTAAATTGTGTCTGAAAATGAAATTGATATATAAATGTGAACTTGTCAGCCGCATGCATCTCCTTTGGATCAGCATAGGTTAAGTGCAATTTTCATTTTAGCATGCACAATGACAAATTAATCACATACTATCAACACTTCGAATAATAAGTGAAAATTAGTCATACAACACTTATTATTTGGTTAATCCTACTTAGACAAAAATTCCTTACTGATGGTCATACGAACAGTTCATAGTTTGGATAGCTGAAGACAGATGTATTGTTATGGAAAAAGCAGATGAACAACCATCAAATAGCTGCTCAGTGCGAGGATGTTAATAAGACCATGAGTTCATTGGTTTAAACATTCCACAAAACCAATAAAAGGAAAGAGAAAATTAAATTAGAGAATGTGCCCGATAAATTAGTCTTCCTTGTGTTTGGTAGTAGTTAAATACTTCCAAATCTTCCACTAGATCAAGGTTCTCGAGACTCGTATCATAAAGAATATGTCCTATAAAACCTAATAAATAGTGTGCTACATCTGAAACATTTCTCAGATACTTATGTATAGTCCCTTTGAAACATTTCTCAAATGCTTTTCCGATTGGAGAAACAATTGGGCTCAATAAAGCTACTATGACCACTATATATCCAAATTTCAACAGCACATTTAACACAGCCAGTTCCTTGATCCATTTTATACCACTGGCACCCAACAATAAAGTAAACTACATCACAGAATGATATGAGCATAGCGTTGAGGAAAATGAAGAACTTACAAGAGCCTGAATTGTAAAGCAAGAATTCCAGTCAAACCCACCTCAAAACTTCACTTAAACAACATAAAACCTCAATTTTTCCGGTCGAAAATCTAAACGATAATCAATAAAGCATCTTTCACCATTTAATATCCAGACGCCAACAACAGGTTGTACATAAGACTGTTCATTTATCCCATAAACACACCTATAGTGGATCAGTAAGGCGCTAAAAAATCACAAAGAGAGCTCACTAGTCTCGATATCCAAATTTCCACAACATTTAACACAAACATTTCCTTGATCCATTTCAACCACTATCATTCATCAATAAAGCAAATTACATCACAGAAAGATACACAGGATAGCATTACACAAATTGGAGAGCTCACTAGAGCCTTAACAATAAAACTACAATTCAATTCAAACCCACCTCAAAGTTTCACTTAAACAACACAAAACCTCGAATTTTCCATTCGAACATCTTAACCAGCAATTTTCACCATGAATACCCAAACTCCAACAGCAAATTTTACATAACACTGTTCAATTTACACCACACACCTATATTACATCAGTAAGACACTAAATAACAGTAAAAAAAAAAAACTCACCGGAGTCTTCACAACAATTCCAGGGGGTTCTTGAGTGGAACAATCAACTGGTTCTGTGGAAAACCGGTGGTAGTCACCAAACACCGGTTTAATCGACGAAAACTGAAGCTGACGCTTCAAAGATTGTTGCTGCTGCTGCTGCTGTTGGGGTTTCATGATCTGCTAAAACCTTCGTTTTTAAACAACCCCACCTGCTAAAAACTCCCAAAATTCCCAAAAAAATCGATCTTTTTTGTTTTCACTGACAAAACAAGAGATAAAATTGATAAAATTGAAAACCCTTTTCGATTCTTGAAGTTTTAGGCATATGGGGTTTGTCAAAAAAGTGAGAATTGAAAGAAAAAATGGAGAATTGAGTGGAAAAATATGAAGAAGATGAGATCTGAAATTGGGAAAAGGGAAAAAAAATAGCGGGAAGAGAGAGAAAGGGAAGAACAAGAAGAAGAAAGAGAGGGAATTTGGTTCGGATATATAGGTGGAGGGAATTTGCAGTTATTTGTAAATAAAAAAATACTATATATTATAAAAATTAATTAATCAAAGTAAATAAATGGTACTTTAGTACTATGTTTTTTTTTGTTTTTTTTTTTTAACAATATGATTATGCAATTATAGTTTAATGATAAAGTTTGGATTTAGTTTGCACCCTCCATTTTCACATGTCAAATTGAATTCTATGGGCTCCATAAACAAAAAAAATGATAGAAACTTTATTATGTTTAATCAAAAATTACTCGCAAAATAATAATTATATCTAGTTATTTCCGATGTATATTAGTTAGTGTACAACATGATAGTACTTATATAGTCATATAACTTTTGAGACGTATAATGTTAAACAAATAACAATATTCGTGTTGTTGTAAAAATTATATTAAGGGTCAATTGGATTAGGGATGTGATTCGATTCGACTTATCGATTTGTAGATATCTATTATCAATCACTATTCGTTAAAGGTCAGATTGTCGTTTTAACCGCTAGTGAGATTTTAAATCAAAAGTCACACTACTAGATAAAAAGAAATTTTCAACGTTATCATTGAAACCTAGTGGAGAGTAAAATATATCGAGAGTTTATCTTTTATCTCGTGGAGATACAAGATAGAAAGGTTATTTTCGAAGACCCCAAACTACTGAAAGGTCATTAGAAGGGGGAGCATTTTCTACAAGTTTTTTCTATTCCATGGTTCGAACACGAGAGTTATGATTAAGGGTAGAGTGATCCGATAGGATCGCCCGCGACCCTCTAGGGGAAAATAATTGCAAACTCATACTAATAAAGTCACATAGCTCAAGCAAACAAGTGATATTTCACAAGATTTCCATTTCATAAATCATACAGAGGATCTGAATCTCAATGTACCAGTACAGAAAACTAAACATCAATTTGAAGTTTATACATGTTCTTAAGAGTATTGCAGTTGATATACTTCACTATTTAAGTAGATGAGCAAGGTCGGGGTCATCTAAGCTGACATCCAACCATCCCTGTAAACGCATGTATTCTATGTAATGATCGGGTGGCCTTAAAGCACGAGGGTTTCTTGGAGTGAAGCCATGAATTCTCTCGAGATCACGAGCAAGCCATCTAACGTATGCTTGATCTAGAGGAGGCACAATCTTCAAAAGGACCTCATCTCTCTCCGGCTTTGCTGGCCTATTTCCCATCACTGGTCAACTTCAAGAACCTGATGACTGACGCAAACAAGAGAATGTGGTAAGACGAAAATGGATATGCTGAAGTTTACAAACACTAAACCACAAATAGAAGAAGAATAAGGCATCTCAATAATCTGAAGATAAAATGGACAATAAACACGCGGAAGGAGGAGCTGTGTGTCAATACTTTCAGGAGCAGTATAGAAAGTAAGAACATCTTGGTAGCATATGGTCATTATCAACTTTCTTTTTTCTCAACGAAACAAATCAAAGGCTTCAAGGATAGAAATGCTTAAAGTTCAGAGCAAGAGTGTGAGATAATCAACATAGATGTCTATAAGTAGGATGATTGGACAAATCTAAGTTGCTCCGACTCTTCAAAAATGCCAACAAGTGTGAGCCGGATCCTTCAAAAGTAGCATTTTTGGAGGATTCAACACAAGTTCGATAACATTTTTGGAGAGTCTAAGCTTCATGGGCACCAATATGATTCATCATGCATGCAGCAAGAGTCGCTCTATATCAGTTTCAGCAATCAGCACTTTTCTACTGGCTGTGTGTAATGACTTTTGAGAACAACTTGATCAAGCATATACAGAACATGGTCTAACAGACCTATTATATAACACTAAGAGCGAGATAGGCTTCCAAATATCATCTCGGATAGCTTGCCGGTCTTATGGTTCTCGTAAGTACCATTCCATAAATTCTGAGTCACTTTGCAACCAACAGGCACTAGATTCATAATTCACAGAAATTGTTAAGAGTTTTCCATTTTAATTCTTGCTTTGGAATAAATTTACTAACAAATTTTCATTCAACAGTTTTCTCCCTTTGGGCGGATCTACACCACAAGCTACGGGTTCACAAAATCCAGTAGAAGTTTGGCCCAAACTTTGTAATTATGTTAAGAAATTCACTTAATATGTGTAAATAAGATATCTATCCCGAAACCAGTCGTTGTAGTGTACTAGAATCAAGAACCCACCAGCAACAAGTATCATGTAACTTTTATCTACCAAAGCTCGGACACAGACAGACAAATAAAATGCCAAAAGATCGAAAAAGCATAAAAACTTGATAAGCAATGGCTGATATGGCTACCAGTGACTGCATTATTTGGTCCCTCTCAATCTAAATACAAACTGAAATATGCATCAAACATAAATAGGTACAAATTACTTTAGGACTCAAGAGCAGTTCAATCAACCTGCTGATCATAGATATCATCAGTATAGGTTCGGATTATGTACGCCAAAAAGGCATCTTGCACTGACAAATTCTACAATTGCATCAGTTTTCCTAATTTAAACGTCTATTGCTATATAATTTGCAGTCCAGTACCTTCTTTTATTTGATTAGTATGTTCAATATACAGATGGTTTTAGGTTACCCTCTTAGCATTTGCCCATGGAATGAAAAAGGTTATGTAACTTTTACTAGTAAAAAGAGTTCCAAAACTAGGGAACAACCCAAGCATACCAATTAGGACTATAGTAGAATCCAATGTAATAATAGCGCAGTATCAATAACAGCCTGAAATATCTTGGAAGTTTAAATAAAGGTAACAAGCTGAAGATCTTAAAGGAATTCAAGTGCATTTCTATTTCACCGTATTAGGATATGCCAAAGTGTACCAAGTATAAAATGGGGAAAAAGATGACCATAGAACTAACTATTGACATAAAAAACAACTAACAAGAATCTTATAACCAATCCAAAATATACTCCGATCATCACCAATACAATTCGGAAAAATACATTTTTGATAGTAAGTCTAGAAAAGTCTGATTGTGATTTTGGCACTGTTCAGTCTATGACTAGAATCATTTTCCACAAATACATGTTAAAATTAGTTAACTTCGAATATAAGAAGTTATCTTTTGGTGTTTGGTTGCTGAAAATGTTTTCCACCAAAAGAAGAAAATGACTTCTCCTCACTTATCTCATAAATCATGTCCTTTTACTGCTATTTCAATTCTTACTCCATATCGCTAGCTCCAACCAACAACAACATACCCAGTGACAATCCCGGTAAGTGGGGTCTGGGGAGGGTAGAGTGTACGCAGAGTTCACTACTTCCTCGGCTAGCTCCAACCAATGCTTACATATAATACTCACAACTTATTTTTCGGAAAAGCATTTTCCTTCATGCCTAACACACCTAAATGGAAAAATCACCTTTAGTCCTCATTACAACTATCTCTTGCTCCTTAGCAATACACATCACATTCACATTCACTCTTCTTTTCAAGATAACGCCTAACATCATCTACCTTCCTCCATAGTCTCATTCTCAAACTCTAACATCAAAAAATATTCCGCAAATAAAGCATTAACCAAACAATTGGTGATAAAGGGTTCACAATTCAATCAAAAAGGACAAGTCTTTAAACCACAAACACAGAGAAATCAGAAAAAATGACAATACCAACTCTAGTTTGTTCATCAAGATTGCAGTCAGCTAAAATTTGGCACAGGGCTTGCCTAGTGCGATTTGACACATATTACAACTAAACTTAAACATGAGAACAATAAAACAAATAGATGAACTCACCGAGTCTCGCAAATCGCAAGATGAAGAACAACCAGAATCACAAAATCCTCTACAAAGAGAACAGAGAAATGGCTGCCACAAATTTGTTCAGCACCAGAGTCGGGTTCCGGGTCGGAGTATTTGTTTTGGGATCCGACTACAAAATCGTTTAATAAACTCACGATAAAATGTAGATTATTTTATTTCAATCTTGATACAAAGTATTATATATTTTCTTTTTTTGGATTATTTGTCCTATTATTTTCGTCTCTGGCATGACGAAATAAGTTATGTCGTATGTCTGATGGAATAACTTTTTTCGAATTAACTTGTTTTTAATGAAACAATCACCAAAAGGGATGAAATGATTTGTTTTGAAATTACTTATTTCAACTAAACGACAACTAAAAAAATAATTATAATTACACTTAATTATCTTCACAGTTACTCTTTTGATACGAGAGATGAAATAAACAAATTTATCCTATTTTCACTGGATTAATTTTCCATGGTATATATAATAGGTATAATGCCCAAGTACTCCCTCAACTTATGCCCGAAATCTCAGAGATACACTTATACTATACCAAGGTCCTATTACCCACCTTAACTTATTTTATTAATAATTTTTTACCCCTTTTTAGCTTACGTGGCACTATCTTGTGGGCCCAACGATAGTTGACTTTTTTTTCCGAACTTGTGCCACGTATGCTAAAAAGGGGTAGAAAATTACATATAAAATAAGTTCAGGGGTAATAGGACCTTAGTATAGTATAAGTGTGTCTCTGGAATTTCGGGCATAGGTTGAGGGGTACTTGGGTATTTTCCCTATATAATAAGATAACTTATCATCATATGGTTATAGTAAAAAAAAAAATTATAATTCTGGAATTAAGTACTTATCTCCCACCACAGATTATTCCAAATTTAATATTCCTTCTTATATCAAATGAACCCTTTTATGTACTACTCATTTTGCTTTTAAATATACTCTCATCCTCCTAATTTTTACGATACGGTTGTCAAACAGTTTAAATTTGATCATAAATTTACTGATAAAATCTTCAAATTTCCTTAAAATTAGAAGATTTCTCTTACTACTAGCTTCTGCGACGGAATAACGTGGAAGGTCTCTGAAATTGGATTATTTTACTTATGATTTTACCAACTGAACACTTAAAACCGAATGAAAACTCAAACTCTTTTGGTTGTGCTATTGTGCAAAGCTGCATCTTCTGAATCATACATTTCATTCTGTACTCATACAAACTGTGACAAAGACTCATGCTTTTCAGTAACACAATTTACAAACAAAAGACAACAATGGCAGAAACACAGTTTAGAAAATGTGCCTGCAAATGTGTTCCCAAGTAGCTACTAGCAATAACCAAAACGACAACAGAATGTTTAAAAACTCGAAAGACCATTATCAGCAAGTGGTAATGGGATTATCTTCAGAGGATTCAGCAGCAGAAGCAACTATCAACTGAGGCTCAGGGATGACACCTTCTCTTCGTGCCTTTCTACGTTCACGTTGTAATCTGAAGGACTCTCTCTTTCGGTTTCTATAGCTGTTGGGGTTTTCAGGTTGCACCTCGCGAGGATAAACACTTATCTGCACAGTCAGTATACGTTAATAACACTCGTGTACCATATATCTATCTACAAGCAGTAAGCTAAAGAACTCAACCTTTTTCCTGTCAGGTCCAAACTTTTCAAATTTGACGAGTCCATCAATCAAAGAAAATATTGTGTGATCTTTGCCAAGTCCAACATTCTTTCCTGGGTGGAACTGGAAATATCACCACGAGAACGATTAGGGAACAGAATATATGGCAATGCTAAACGGAGAATGCAACTTTCGAACTACTCTTAAAGCAAACAAACAGACGATAACAGGATCATATCAGAGCCGAAAAAGTAAAACTAATACCAACCTCTGGCATAAACCCTTTTACTATCTAACTGATAGAAGACGACATCTACTCATAGCTAATTATCCCGCTCAGAACAAGCATCATACTGTCAGAAACTGACACTTTCGGCAAAGAAAAAGAACTCAAGTCGGATTATATACAAGTGTGTGCATTTCTTTAAGAGAACTTCCAACTATGTCTTCACGACACGAGCTCAAAACCTTAAACCTTATAGCAATCTGTTATTTCAAATGACAAGATATGTATCCCTCTAATACCTTGTTTTGTACTCAATCTAACTCCCTCTAGACAATCCACATATTTCCAACAAATAATATACAAACCAAATGAAGAAAGCCAGACGAATGGAGCAGAGTTATTGACAAGATGCCAGGACCTAGTATGTTTGTGAGGTATTGAGCAAAAAAACTGGAATTACACTCTACTTGGGCGGGTTCATTTCAAGCACTATTAATTAATCAAAAGAACTATCAGAACTTCCACAGTAAATACGAGTTTTAGGCAAAAATAAAAAAGAGAGAGGAGATCCAGAAGAAGTAAAATTGAAACCTTTGTCCCGCGCTGGCGAACGATTATAGAACCGGGCTTGGCAACTTGGTCACCGTAAATCTTGACACCAAGCCTCTGTCCAGGAGAATCTCGACCATTCTTAGTGCTACCAGCTCCTTTCTTGTGTGCAGACTCAATTGTCAATGGAGATTTCAACGGGAAGGAAACGGAGAACTTAGGGGCAATGGGAAGAGAAACCCCGAGGAGAGAATTGGAAGATAAGGAGAGTCCTTTGAATGAGGAAACAAGACTCAAACTCACTGCCATTTTTACGCTGCAAAGAAAACAAAGAAATTCAGTAGCCTCTCGCGGTACTTACTATCAGAGATGAGAGGCCTAAAGGAAAGGAAGTGATATTTAACAATGGGAAAAATATGAGCATAGAACTACTAAGAGGACAAAACTATTACCATAACAACTACCAACGATCTTATCGCCAATCTAAAATTTCCCCGGATCATCGCGAACACAAATTGGAGAAATATATTTTTGATAGTAAGTCTACAGAAGGTTTGACTCTGACTTTAACACTGCTCAGTATGACTAGAACAGTAGAAGAGTGATAAAAAATGGTCCTAAACATATTTCCTAAGAAAAAAAGGTTTCCATCAAAAGGGGGAAATAACTCCTCTTACTTATGAGATAAGTCATTTCCTTTTACTACGATTTCAGCTCTCTCCTTATCGCTCGCTCCAACCACTGTTTAGATAATATTGTCATTTCTTAATACTCAACTTTATCAAAATATAAACCAATTTGCTGAGCTTATTATCAATCTTCAATAAATACAAAACGCACACTCCTAAAAATAAAAGTACCTTAACTCTTCACTTCAACTATCTTTACTCAATTCTATCTCTTGCATATCAACACACATTACTTCCACTCATTGTTTTTTTCAAAATTACACCAAACATCAACAAACCTCCACCACAAACGCATTTCGCAAACTCTACACCAAAAAATATTCCGTAAATAAGTCCTTACGCAAGCAATTGGTCATAAAAGAACCATATTTAACCATAAAGGACAAGTCTTTAAACCACAAACAAAGAGAAATCAAAGGAAACCAGTCTCAACAACAAAATAAACACTAGGTATGTTCATCAAGATTGTAGTCCACCTAAAATATTACTAGCGGTCAATAAAGTAGATTGAGAACCATAACGTCTCAAGTTCAAATCCTAGTGAAGCATAAATACTAACCCCCTCCATTTCAATTTCCAATAGCAACTCTCTAATTCTAACTTTCCACATTGTACATTCGACATAACATTAGTTTAACTTCAACCCCACAAGATTAAAAAAAAATCTTTACTTTCTTACATTATTTGCCAAAGTTGAAACCACACAAACAAATTGAAACAAGAGAGTAGTAAACCAAGATTTGCGAGTCAGCTAAAATTAAATACATTTTCGAACACCCAATTAAACATAGTACAAGAAATAAACATTGAATTTACAGAAGAGGGGAAAAGAGATGAACTCACCGAGGGGATTATGGAGCCACAATGGCAAAATCCTCAAGATAAAAATAAAAAGATAAGAGAAATGTCAGCCATCCTTTTTATAATATACTTGACCCGTTTTGAATTGGGCCTTTTTTTAGCTTGTTTTCGGGTTAAGTTTAATGGTTTCGTTTATCGAACATAAGTTATGGACATAAAATTAATTTTGCTTATAATTATCGAAATTATAAATATTTTTATCGAACTTATAAAGGGGAATAATGTGATTTTAATTAGTAAAATAAAATGTTTTTTCAGATTTCTTTTCTTCGAAACTAAAATCTAAGTGATTGTTTTTATATTTTTGAAAATGTTTTTTTCTTTCAAATTGATATTCTACGAAAAGTATTTTCAAAAAATGATATCTTATTTAAAAATTTTTAATTTAATTTTTATCGAGAAAATTTCATACTCCTACTTACGGGCATATATTATATGATTTTTTGATAAAAAGTATAAGAATAATTTTTTTTTGCATACCTCCATACAAGTACGGTTAAGAATGTCAAAATGAGCCTAAATATATATAACTCGTCTAACTCATTTAAAATTTTATAGGCGGGAGCTCTAGATATTTTGAATTGGATCAATCTCAACTTATTTACGTTTTAGCCCATTTTAAAATAATTTTTAATTGTGTCCATTGTAATCTCTAATTTCAACATGTTTTAAGAGTATTTTTTGTATTGGTGTAATTTATGTTCTCATATTGAATGAATGAATTAGAATCTATTTTATATTTTTTATGATTTATATATCAATTTTATAACTGTTTTTATTGAATTAAAATTCAAATAGTAGTTATTAAAGGAAAATAACAATATGTTTAAATTATTGAGATTAAACATGTCAAATCGCACAGGTCATGATCCAATCCAATGTTTATCCCATTTGAGCCTAACATAATTTGAACAGGTTATGATTCGACTTAAATTTTATTTCAACTCATTTTAATACTCTAAATTTCAATTCAACCCGATTATTTAACACCCCGACGTACAATCATGCCACATTATTCTTGAAAATTGCTCATATTATGCTTCTTGAACTAGTTAGTGGAATTGATTGCTCTAATCAAAAGTAGTGTTGGTAAATTAAAGGATTTAGAAGAAGAATATTTAAAGTAAAATAGATTGTTTAATTTATTTACTTTTATAGGACAAGAACAAGTGGAGAATATAAATGCCATGAACCTAATTCTTTCAAAGAATAATATATTTCTTGGTTAAAAAATAATATTAGGTGAACAATTTAAATATATCTAAATTTCGATATATAAAATTAATACAATAAATGAATTAAATCCTACATTATGCTATAAAAAATAATCTATATGTGCAAATACATTAATGATTTTAACATCTAATAGTAAAGTACCGATAAAAATTGTGACGGAAAATTGAAATAATTCAGAATCTCATTATTTTTAGTTAGAGATTGCAAATTCAATCCTTTGAGAATGATTTTTTTTAATTACAAGTATTGACTTTAAAAAATGATTTATACAATATACGAAATTGAATTTTAATCAGACTCAATACAAATATCGCATAAAAATACTAAAAAAATTTATCAGAGTTCTTCTCTAAAAGTTATTTTGAACAAAACTTCAACTTCAATTTAAAAAAAATTAAAAAAAAAATTAATTCATAAATGAATATTTTATAAATAAATAAATACACTATACTCACTGTGTGAATATATTATTTATACCTTACGAAATAATCATATTAAAAGTTAACTAATTATAAATATTTTTTAATTTTAAATCAACTTGATTTTTCATCAAATTAATTAATAATCAAATTAACTTAAAACACGACCAAACGGACCCTCAATAGCCGAAAGTTAATAGTGTGCTTTTTCTCAATTAGCACTTTCCTTCTTTTAATAATTGATTGGTTGATTTAATTGGTCTACGATTTATGATAATATATTTAGTAAAATTTTATAAACAGAATTAAAAAAGATAAAATATATGTAGGTTTGTTACTTTTTTATAAGCGTAAAGAGATTATTTTTAAAAAATATTCAAGTTAAGTACTATGAATTCAATATAAAAATAAATGACTATTAAAAATATATCAACTAATACGATAAAACACAATCACTTTTTTAAAAAATAAAAAGTAAAACCCTACTTTGGTTTTTCTTTATGTTCTCAATGTACTAGTATTATTTAATTTGTTGAGAGATGAAATTCATAATATTATTACATGAAATATTGTTCCAATTAAAATCATCTTAGTAAAAGCTGAACTATTTTTCAATTATTCTAATAAAATAATTTATCAAAATAATAGTAATAATTTAGGGCATCTTTTACATATATCAAACATAAAATTTATATTTTTATGCTATAACAAATTTTGCATAATTGTGCTCCATAGCAAACATATATATGTATAATTTGCTATACATATACATTTAAAGCGAATTGTATAAAACAAAGTGTAAAGAACGAGAAAAAGAAAGAGAATTGGGCAGAGAATTGTACAAAACGAATTGTATAATTACAAGTATACATGACGATTATATAAAATTTGAATTTTATATAAAACGAGAAAGAGAGAAAGACAAAAGAGATTTGGGCAGGAAATACACAATTGAATCAAACTGTATAAAACGAGAAAGAGATAAATTATATACAATTTGAATTTGTACAAAACGAGAGAAAGAGAGAAAGACAAAAGAGACCTGGACAGGAGAGTAATTTTTATCATATAATTATAAGTGTATAAGACAAAAATATATGTATTTGCTCGGATATGAGGGAGAGAGGGACTGATAAGCAGTTTGTTATGGTACATAAATAAATTAAACCGTAGCTATTATATTTATTTTATATTATTAGTTTTTCATTCTATACAATTATCTCTATAACGGGGCTTTTATTGGAATTTAAATTTTATTACACCCTAGTCTCAAAGGTCGAGAGTCAAGTCATAGGTTGAACTCGCGATCTCTCGAACCTAACCCCGCCTTAACCTGACTCTTAACCTTGATTCTGACTTTTGAGTTTGAGGTCACAACTTAAAATTTGATAACTCTTGACTTTAACGTTAATTTGACTTTCAATTACAATATTTTTCGATTTAGAATTATAATATTTGTCTAAATTATATTCGGAGAATGTACCATATTTGCCCTAGACAAAACCTCTACCTACTTTCCCAACATGAAAGTAAGTAACTATAAAAAGTGCTGTTTTCTTCAAACTTTGAACTCTACCCAGTAGCCACCTTCAATCTAAAAGCTCAAAGAAAATGGTATCGGAAACAATGGAGTCGATAATCCTTCAGCTTCACGACATCGCCGCCGTTAAATTCGGCGAATTCAAGCTCAAATCCGGTATCTTTTCCCCAATCTACATTGACCTCCGGTTAATCGTTTCATACCCTTCGATTCTCCGTCAGATTTCACAAATTCTGGTTGGTTCACTACCGGAATCTACCAAATACGATGTTGTTTGCGGTGTACCGTACACGGCGTTGCCTATTGCGACGTGTATCTCAACTGCACATGACTTGCCGATGGTAATGCGGAGGAAAGAGGTTAAAGATTATGGAACTGCTAAGGCTATTGAAGGTGCTTTTGAACAGGGTCAAGCTTGTCTTATTGTTGAGGATTTGGTTACTAGTGGTGCTTCGGTACTTGAGACTGCTGCTCCTCTTCGTGCTGTTGGATTGAAGGTTACTGATGCTGTTGTCATGATTGACAGGTAGTCCATTTTCTTTTCTTTTTTTGTACTCATACAGTTGAATTTGTGCTCTGTCGATCAGTTTTGTGGTGTTTGGACTATTTCTTACTGAGAAAAATAATAAAGTTGCTAACTTTATTCCAAAGAGTTTTGCAAAAGTCATATTTTTTGGCGTATGGGTTAATGAAGTGGGTTGATAACTACGAGGGCACGGTTTGAATCCCAACTAGGTGATTTTTTTGCATATGTTCTGGCCTTAGTGACACCAGGGTTATAAAAATGTTTATTTTCAAAAGATTTTAGACCTTCCATAGTAATTTTTGGGCAAAAGCAGCTTCAATGGTGGTGTTCATTTGGGTGTCTAATAGTCACTGTTTGAACTTTCAATGTAAATAGTCAAGTTAATAAACAAGAAAATGGGATATTTCAAGTTGAAATCATCATGCCAAAATTTGCTGAAAGATTTTGTAAGGCTTTGAGGTCAGCATTGTCTAGACAAGTTTCTTTTTTGGCATAATACATATATTGGACTCTAAACTTGGCTTCAAATTATAACTTTGACCTCCAACTTTCATAAATGCACAAACAAACACTTTAACTATCCAACTTTTAAATAAATAAACACATGTGTCCTACATGACACAATACACGTAGGACACCACGTAGGACAAAAAATGACATGTAGGATGACATATATGACATTTATGTCTATTTGTTCATCTTTATATAAGTTTAAGTGTCTATTTGTGCACATCCAAAGTTGAAGGGCATAAATGTGATTTGAAGCCAAGTTAAATGACATATTTATGTATTATGCCTTCTTTTTTTGGGCAAAATCTGATATCATTGATGCCACTATAAGCTTTCAAGAATTGTAAGGGTAAAAGGTTGGAGTATATTATTTTATTCATTTCTCTGTGTCTGATAGATCAGAGACAATTTATTACAACTACTATCATGCCTGCTCTCACTATACATTTAAACATCAAGTGAATCTGATCTTCACAGGGTTTGACAGGGATTTGACATGTTCTATAAGTAACTTTTTATTAAGAACTTTAAATATTTAGTATGTTTGATAAGATCTTAATCTAAAGGAATTGATTACTTACAATATGTGATGATGGGGAAATTAGTTGAAAATTTCAGTATCAAATTCTGAAATACTATAAAGAATTATTAGTAGTTTATATTAGATTGAACTATTGGGAAAACTCTTATCATTTTAAAAGAGGTGTGTGATAGACCAAAATGATATGCCAAACAAATGGAAGTGTAAGGTGTATTTAATTTTAAAACTAGCGTAATGTTTGTAGAAGTCAAGTTCAGAGATAAGCATGAACATGATTAACACAAGTGAAAAGAAAATGGTGGCGTATAATTGTTGGTTTGTGCTTCTTACCTTTGTCAATTTTCTTTTTACTGTCTGTACTTATTGTTGTATAGGATAAGAGGATTGTTCGGTGCCTCAAGTCTTATTTGGTGTTAGTGTGTCATTTAAGAAATTCAATTAGCACAGATTTGTGATATATTGGCGAAACTGGAGCTAATTTTTTTTTCCTGACTGTGGCTTGTTTGGTGATTCTCTTGGATAGAGAGCAAGGAGGAAGGGAAAATTTGGCTGATAATGGAATCACATTGCATTCAATGGTGAAACTTACTGAGATGGTGAGGATACTAAAGGAAAAGGGTAGGGTTTCAGAGGAAACAGAAAAAATGGTGAAGAAATTCTTGGAGGAGAATCGCAAGGTTGCGGTTCCTGCACCAGTGAAGGAAACAAAGGTCAGGGCCAGATTACCATATGGCGAGCGGGCAAAGACTGCAAAGAACCCTACTGGGAAGAAGTTGTTTGAAATCATGGTGCAGAAGAACACTAATTTGTGTTTGGCTGCCGATGTGGCAACAGCTGCTGAACTACTGGATATTGCTGACAAGGTGATGAATAGTACCTTTGTTCTTTTATCTGTTATCGTTCATGAATAAGGTATAGGAAACAATACAAGTAGGCATTAGGCAACTTGTATGTGTAAAATAGTTTCTGCAAACAAGGATCAGTGCTGGCGAGATATAATAATCACTGCACCTCTGCTGTTCTTTCTTGTTATATTTGAATTTGTGTCACAGGAGTTGTAGAAACCCTATTACCTTGTCTATTGGGTGTCAAATTAACTGAAAAAATCATACATTTGAGGTTTACGAATAATAAAGTTAACAACTAGTAGCCGTATTTAGCATATGAATTGTGCTAAATCTCCTTTTTTTGGTGTGACACAAGGAAATTATGCTGTTTTCCTCCTTCCCTATTTAATCTTTGTCCAATAATTTATGTCAGTGCCTTTCATGTTTAATAATTTGACAAGTTTATTGCAAATTTTCTATGCAGGTTGGACCTGAAATCTGCATGTTAAAAACACATGTTGATATATTACCTGATTTTACTCCTGACTTTGGTTCTAAGCTTAGATCGGTAAGTTACTAGTGCTCATTGATCTGCTCTGGTGGATGATGATGCAATTTGTGCTTCATTTTGCTCCAGCGCAGAAAATTTTGGATCATGTTTACCGTATTTCTGTATTTCTTTATTCCTTCAACATGTGCATGAGCTGTTTAATAATTAATAATGAGCTAGCCGAGCGGGATTACAAATTTAATCTTAAAGAGTTCAACTATTTCATCCAAGGAGTAGCTTATGTTTAGGTATTAATCTGAAAACTGACTTAGTTTCCTAGGCTGATAGCTAGTGATGAAGCTAAGATCTTTAGTTTATGGGTTCTGGACCATTTTGCTTACTGGGTTCTAAGATTATTTCTGCATATTATATGAAAATTTCAACAAATTTCAACACAATTAGTGTTCGAGCCAAACCTACTGGGTTTTGCGGTAGCTGATAGCTAGAGCAATGGACCAAATAAAAGGATACTACGTGTTGGAAGTATTTGTTGACTTAAATAATAATGTATGCCGACATTGGGTTTAATTGACACTTTTTGCAAGTTGAAAAGAAAATGATATTGAACGGGGCTTAAAAATAATGCTTGTTTTTGCCAAGGTAAAGGGATTTTAAAGTTTATCTGAGTCCTTTCTATTGTTTCTTTTCTTCTGTAGATTGCAGACAAGCACAACTTCTTAATATTTGAAGATCGTAAATTTGCTGACATTGGAAATACAGTGACAATGCAAGCTGAAGGGTGAGGGAATGCCAGCTTTCTTTAACATTCTTATTTTTTTGTTGTTCAAGTTGATCTAATATGATCTGTTTGTCTGCAGAGGTATCTTCCGCATTTTAGATTGGGCTGATATAATTAACGCACACATTATTTCTGGTCCAGGAATTGTTGATGGTCTGAAACTGAAGGTTTGTTTTATTTTACTATTACTGATACCCTAGCTATTGAGCTACAGAACATTTAATTAAGACCTGTTTTGATTCTCCTGTACTTAGGGATTGCCGCGTGGAAGGGGCCTGCTGCTTCTTGCTGAAATGAGTTCTGCGGGTAACCTAGCCACAGGAGATTACACAGCAGCAGCAGTAAAAATTGCCGAGGATCACTCGGATTTTGTCATTGGGTTCATCTCTGTGAATCCTGCTTCATGGCCCAATGGACCTGGAAACCCCTCTTTCATCCACGCTACACCTGGTGTTCAATTGGTAAAAGGAGGAGATGCCCTAGGCCAACAATATAACACTCCAAATTCAGTAAGTCACATTTGCTATCGCGTCTTATTTTTCATTTCTTACATTTCAGTCTTCATACCTTACATTGAATTAGATGGTCTATTACGCAATTATTAGGTTAGCGCATGCTGGCACGGATACCATACTTATCAAAAAATTTAAAAATAAAATGGAATATAAGTTCTGTAAGTTTGTCAGAAGAGCTGGATAGTTTGTCCATTCCTTTTATTTTTCCTTCTCATTTTTATATGACCAACTGCCCTTTCTTGATATATAATTTGGTATCATGGATGAGCCAGCAGATTGACATTTGTGATTGTGTGGCAAGACTGTAAACCTTTCTCCCTGCTTGTTGCAAGAACAACAACTTGCACCTGCAGTTGCCTCAACTGCAGCTTTATCAGTACGAATAAGAAAATTGAAGACCTTCAAGCTGGTTTTATTAGAACTGCTCTAGTTTTAACGCGACAGAGATAGAATTGTATTAGCTAGCTGTTCACTGTGAGAAAATTGTTGTTTCAGGTAATTGGTGATAGAGGCAGTGACATTATTATTGTTGGCCGTGGCATTATAAAGGCTGCTAACCCTGCAGAAGCAGCTCGTGAATACCGGCTTCAAGGTTGGGATGCATATTTGGTTAACACCAAGTAAGAGTCAGTTGTAGTAGTAGGGAGGACGACGGGGGGCTTTCGAGCCAGGAGTTCCTTCCAGTTTTTTGTTTTTCCTTTTGATCGCGCCTTTTTCGCCCTTCCACAGCCAGTTGGGGCTCGAAATTGAGTGTTGATTCTAGATGTGTGCTTTCTAGACTACCACATTCCAACTCTGATGATTTGAATAACTAGATGCATTGAAATACAATGAGTTTGGATGAATGATACATCTTTTTTTGTGTGTGTTTGGTTTTCCTATACGATATTCACGTTGGAGCCCGACTAAAATTGTTCGGGGTAAAAGTGCTTCCTACAATTGCATATGGAGGTTGGAGGAATGATTGATCATATAGAAAAATATGTATAATGTAGAGATCATCTATTAGTTTCACCAGTGGCTAGTTAATATATAAATAACAACTTTCACGTATAGCAAACACAAAATTTATATTTGTATGCTATAACAAAGTTTGTATAATTACGTTTCATAGCAAATATAAATATGTGTTATTCGCTACATATATAGAAAGAAACCAATTGTGGGGAAAAAAAAAGAGAAGTTTTAATCCGGTTGTGTATTATTGTATATAGGTATTAATTATTCATAAATTATGAATTGTTTAGGTACTACGTATTCTATATCCAATCATGCATAAAATAATAATTTATAAATATTTTCATAGCCCGGATCCATCAAACTTGAGCCCTTTAACTATATCCATAGAATTCAAGAGGTGACGCTATAGATATACAAAAGAAAACAGTTGTATACAAATCAATTGTATAATTTGTATTTGTATTAAACGAGAAAGAGCGAAATACAAAAGAAAATTGGACAGGAGAATATTTGTGTTTTATAATTAGAAATGTATAGGACGAAGATATATATAATTTTTTCTCTCACTTTATACGAACAGAAACATATTTATACAATTCGTCTCTGTTTTTTATAAGCGAGAGTGACGAGCGAAATTCGGAAAGGAAAACGAAAATATATGTATATTATACAATTTTTTCTCACTTTGTACAAACATAAACACATTTTATATACTTGTTTTTGTATAAAAGTGAGAGGAAGCGAGCGAGAGAGGGAAAGTGACGAGCTGAAGTTCGAGGAAGAGTGGTAACTGACAAACAATTTGCTAGAAGGCAAAATTAAATGAGTGTATAACATTTAATTTAATTTATTAATTTGTCATTACATGCAATTTTCTTATAATATTATTATTGTATTTTATTACTTTAATGAATATCATGTAGGTACACACGATCACACCGAATTAGTGTTACATTAAATCGGTCTTTTCATTATTACCTAATGACAATATTACATAAAATCGATCTTTTAATTGTTACCTAACGATAGTGTTACATAAAATCGGTTTTTTGATTGTTATCTAATAATGTAAAAGTATTTTCTATTATCTACTATTCTCACTTTAAGAAATTGAATTTTCTTATACATAAATAAGAAACCAGTGAGCTCATTGGATCCAAACCGGCCCAGTTCACTATCGTCGCCGGTACTCCATTCCGCCACCGCGTCTCTGCCGCGGGACCACCGCTTTCTTCCGACGGCTCTAATTTTGTACTGTTGATCGAGAACAGAACTTGCCGCAGTGTTTTAGGGTTTGGTAGCGTCAGTTACAAATCAAAGAACCTGTACTGTAAGTAATCAAAACAACCTTTAAACTTTTAAATTCAAATTAATATATAGAAAATTTATCGTATCTGTATTGCTATTGTTGTTCATATGATAGCACCTGAAGATGTTTGTTTATTAATTATGAATTTTCAGTTTGAAGTTGATAGTGAATCATGAAAAAATCGGGATATGGTTTACAGTTAAGAGTTCCACCATCGCAGCAGAAGAAGAAACAGCCGGCGAGGCCTCCGCCTCCTAAAGCACTTGGTTTTGGGGATGGTGATGATGATGATGTTGAGAAAGAAATTTCTCGTCATGCCTCTAAGAATAAAGCTCTCAAAGATGTAAGCTGTAGCTCTTATCTCACAATTTCACATTTGTTTTATAAATTCTTCTGAATTTTTTTTGATAATCATGGTGTTTGTGCTAGCTTGTGTGCAACTCGACTAATTCCAATTCCACGCTGTACCTGCTACTAAGCTTTAGATTTATCTGTTATTTCAAATTTCACATTTTTTTTTTAGGGTGGCTGGTGTTTGGCATGATAGTCGTATTATTGTAGTTTTATCATTGTTTGTTATTTGCTTTTTTATTAATCTATCTTAGTAATTAGTATGTTTTTATGGTGTTTCATATATCACATGATTTTATTGTTGTTTTGGCTCCTCTCTGGTGGACTTATGCATTGTTTCCTTGTTATTTGCTATATTCTCTTCATTGGTTCTTTCGTCTTTATATCGGGATTTATTGCACTTGAGCCGAGGGTCTTTCGGAAAGAGCCTCTCCACCTCCACAAGGTAGTGGTAAGGTCTGCGTGTACATTCTACCCTATCCAGACCTCACTTGTGGGATTTTACTGGGTATGTTGTTGTTGGTGTCCGGGCTTAGCTTGTTTGCACCTTGACTAACATCATGAGGCACCTGCTACTGAAAACTTTGTCCCAGGTGCTTATGAGAAGGAATTGCCTAGTGCCTAGTATCAACTCACTTCATTGACCACTAGGTTGCTATACATTGTCCTGAACCTTTTATACTGATTTTGTTTGTCCCAAGAAAAAGCAAATGGGTTATGACTCAAGAAGGGGAAGTGACTAACTAGGGGTGTAACTCCATTTTTTTTGGGCAGATTGAAGAACAGCATAAGAAGGCTTTAGAAGAGGACCCTTCAGTATTTGATTATGATGGAGTGTATGATGATATGAAAGTGAAGGCTGTCCAACCTCGAGCTCAGGATCGCGAAGAGAGGAAGGTAATGTTTTACATTGCATTTTTTCCAGTTTATATTTAGAGATTCAGTGTGATTTGATGAAGCAAAATAAATGAACATTTCAAAAGTTTGGAGACTCATGATTGTTTCTGCAATTAATTGTTAAAACCATGTGAAAGTAGTTGCTATGCTGAGTAGGCTAACAGACCTTTTAGCCGGGAATCACTTGCTATGCTGAGTAGGCTAACAGACCTTTTAGCCATGAATCACTTGGTTGAAGTAATTTGTATAAAAACTTCTGTTGTGGTAGACTATAAGTGAATTTGGATTTTGGGACGTTACTTTTTACCTTGTTTAAAGCTAGTTGTTTAAATTTATGCAGTTCAGTTGGGTTATTTAACCCCTGTATTTAGTACTGGACTATTTCTTGACTTTGTTAGCTCTCTTGTACTAGTTTGAAGATTGTAAAGGAGCTGACAGCTTTTGCTTATGCTCTCTGTGAGCCCTTTTGTCTATTCTGTAATTCTGTTTCTGCTTGATGCTTTTTAATAAAATACCTCACTTCATTAAAAAAAGAAGATATATCCTGATTTAGCTCTTGAACCTGAGACCGATATGTTATGGTGGCTTTGTCAGTAAGATGTTAGGATAGGAGCATTCTCCGAGTGAAACGAATTATGGGTAGATTCTGCAAGTGTTAATTTTATAGCGTCTCATTCTTTGATTTGTTATGCTTAATTCAAGGGCGAAGTAAGCTGCTCTTTTAACTATTTTCATACCGAGGTAAAGTTTCTTTTACATTAGAGAAACTAAAATTAAGGAATTTGTTTTTTTTCCTGATTGATTTATGCTACAAAAAAAAAAATAAAAAATAGGAGATAGCTCTCTTTTCTCAGTGATTATACTAATCTGCTTTTGTCTGGTTGCATTATCTTCTCCCTGAAGGTCTCTTGAAATATGCACAGTAGTTCTCTTTCCTCAAAATTTTTTTCCTGCGAAACTGGCGCCATATATTATTGTAACTTTCCTTATTTATTTCTTCCTTTTCAATAATATCTAGAACATGTTATTACTTATTACTTTTCTGCATGAGATGATGGCATTAATATCTGCAGTTTTTACTTGAAGGAAATGAAAATTACTTCCACAATTTTTGCACCTTTTTGAACTGTTATGCTTGTTCCAGCCAAAGTATATCCAGATGCTAATGGAGAAGGCAAAACAACGAGAACGGGAGCATGAGGTCATTTATGAGAGGAAAATAGCAAAAGAGAGGAGTAAAGATGATCATCTTTTTGCAGACAAAGACAAGTTCGTCACTGCTGCTTATAAAAGGAAACTTCAAGAGCAGGCTAAGTGGTTGGAGGAAGAGCGTCTTCGTGAGCTACGAGAGGAGAGAGATGATGTAAGTGAAATCTTCTCATTTCTCTTTTGTTCTTTGCTTGCTTATCTTTATACTCAAGGTATTTATGTAAAAATTATGGATAGTCATAATTTAGTTTCACACCATAACCACCTGAGGACCGGGCATGTTCTAGCAAGATCTTAATTTAACTTCTGCTTAGAAGTCATTGATGATTCTCAAGCTCATTTGAAAAGTTTTGGCCTCACGTACTAAAATCTCAATAGTGATTTTCTTAGAAAGTGCATTGAAACTCTAATGAAGGTATAATATAACTGCGGAGAAAATTACTTTATCAATATTAAGGGTCCGTTTTGGAGTATATTTTTTTTAGAGAGCATTTTCGGATAATTCTTAAAAACATTTCCAAATTTTAGATAATTACTTCATACAGTGTGATAAGTGCGCTGTGTTTGTGTCTTTTAAACTAGCACCTGATATCTGAATTGCAGGTCCAAAAACAGTTTTATAAGTTCAATTTTGTCAGACTAAATGCAGTAGTAAAATTTATCTAATACTGGAGGACGTTTTCTTCATACCAAAGCATCTATATCTCAGATGCGGACAGTTTCAACTGCTCTAGTTATACCTGAACAGAAGTACTGAAGCCACCATACGACTAATAATGTCAAAACGAAAAACTAGAACTGCTAATTATACTTAATTTATGGACATAAGCTTGTGATCTTACTTTCCTTGTTGGTTTAACACAGATCATTTCACAAGATATAATCACCACTAGCAGAAATACTGTGTCAGTTGACGCTGTTAATCAGCTTGTGGAAAATAGAAAGAAGCTATGGTTGTCTGTTGCATGCATTAGTTTTTCTATTTGATCTGAAAGTGACCCTGTCAGCACGTAATCCTTTTATGTTCTAATAATGTGAAATATATTGACAGGTTACTAAGAAGACCGACATCAGTGATTTTTACTTCAGTCTTCAGAAAAATGTTGCCTTTGGAGGCGAGGGCAAGTCCAAGAAGGCTGTGAATCATCATGAACCGGAAGCAGTTCAGACAGAAGAAAAGCCTTCATCATCAGCGGATGTACATTCACACATGTCTAGGGAGATAAAGACACAAGATCATGAACCTTCTGTTTCTCCTCCTCGTAAGGAAAGGACTGATGGAGCCGCAGATATGAAACCTCCTTCAGATGGTTTGTCTGAAAAGAGGGCTGAAAAACTAACTTCCGACAATGTACCAACTACTACCACTGAACCTGCGGCAAGTGATCAACCAAAAGTTGACCATCATAAAAGAAGTCTGGACGCTGTTACTGCAGCTAAGGAACGGTTCTTGGCTAGGAAGAAGGCGAAGGAACAATAGGTTCCAGCTGCTGCTCTTGTTCTTTTGGTTGAAGCTGATATCTTATCTTTCTACGATTAAGATTTACTCCTGTTATATACACACACTCACATTGTTGTAACAGTCTTTTTCATGATTTCCGACATTTGAATGCACATTTTCTTACTTTCTATTGAACAGGGCTCTGATCAAAGCTGCATAGCTTCCTTGTTTTTGAAACTTCTGGATAATGGAGTAGGGTTGTCAAGGATCAACCAGAAATCGCCTCTCTATCCCGTAAAGGTTGGGGTGAGGTTGCATAAACATCTTAACTCTCCTGTCCACTTGTGGGATTAAATTGGGTTTATCGTTGTTGTCTTAAAAGTAGAAATAGTGCCCACAAGTCACTTTTTGGTTCCCGCTTTTGAAAAATAGCTATTGTAATGATATTTAAAATTCTAGAAACTGGAACCCTCAGATATTATCATGAAATATTCCTAATTGATTTTCAAACTAACTATTTTTTCATTTATTGGGGCTGAAAAGTGATTTATTTTGTGAATTTTCTCACTATTGAATGGCAGTTTATACATTAATGTTGGAGCAGAAAAAATGAGGGCTATATGTTTATCCTATAATCACATTTTCATAGAAGTCCATTAAATATTGGTTGGGTTTACAAAATCCATTTCAAATTCATGACTCATAGGCTATAGAAATTATAGATTTTTTGATCCATTTCATTGACCATTATACTGTACTATAGATTTCTCGATTTATTTCATTGACCATTATACTGCACTATAGATTTCTCGATCCATTTCATTGACCATTATACACCCCTAGTTGTACCTATCCCTTTTGTATATTGCATCACATAGTCTTGTCATCTTCTATGGTTGCACTGAAACTTGAGTACATAATATATATATATATATAGTAGCAAACAAATGCTTGTGTAATGGCTAGTATCCAAAACAAAAATGTGTTGCAGCAAGGTTTCTTGGATTTTATCAAACTCCACCGTTCCTTTATCATTTACATTTTGCGGTGCAAAATATTAATTTCTTTGGAAGTTTGTTGATTGTTAATAGTTGATTGTTGATTGTTGAATCACATGCCACACTGCCAAATTGTTGTACCTATGTCCCAATAGTGGTACCAAAACCTACTATTCTGCTTTAACTAAAGGCTCTCAAACTTCCTTTTTTTCCTATCCGATGTCTCGATATTCATTTTGATATCAAACTAATCTAAATTTACATCGAGAAGTCACAGAGGTGAATCTGGGTTCACTAGAACCCGTAAGTCACTTCAATTTTAGATCCGTTTTCGCTACCACAACTATCTTTGATTGAAAAAGATAGTTTTTTCACTTGGTGTCACATTGGAGCCTGACTAATCTAAGAGTGGCGCCAAGAAGTCTCATTTTGGAGAAAAGGACTCCTTGCTTAAAATGATTTCATTCTCAAATCTCGAACCTGAAACCTCTAATGAAGTACTTATCACCTCACCATAAAAACCCGTTTGATATATAAGACACTCTTAACTTCCTACAACATACTATTATCTCCAAGTTCCCAAGAACCATGGCTTCTTCTTCTCTACTCCTTTTCCTCTCTATCATTTCTTTCCTCTTTCCCTTCATTTCTTCATCAAAATCCTCCACAACAATCCCTCTTTCATTTCTCAACACCAATACAAACCAAGATTTCTACCAAAAACTCACTCATTTAGCTTCTTTCTCTTTAGCTAGAGCTCATCATATCAAGAATCCTCAAGATTCTTCAATTTCCAACATCCCTTTATATCCTCATAGCTATGGAGGCTACTCAATTACTCTTCCATTTGGTACTCCTCCTCAAAAAATCCCATTTGTAATGGACACTGGTAGTAGCTTTGTTTGGTTCCCATGTACTAAAAAGTACCAATGCTCAAAATGTCCTGTTTCTTCACAAAAAAATCCAACTTTTATTCCAAGATTGTCATCTTCAGCTAGAGTTCTTGGATGTTTGAACCCAAAATGCAGTTGGATTCACCCAAAAAACAGCCCAAAATCTCTTTGCCATGCTTGCGAATCGCGTAATAGAACAAACTGTAATCATGCTTGTCCACCTTATATGATTCTTTATGGTTCAGGTTCCACAGCAGGAATTGGCCTAGTTGAAACACTGAACTTACCAAACAAGAAAACACCCAATTTTCTTGTTGGTTGTTCTTTACTCTCCTCTCAACAACCCGCGGGAATCGCGGGGTTTGGGAGGGGAATGTCATCATTGCCAAACCAATTAAGAGCCAAGAAACTGTCTTATTGTCTTGTATCTCATAGGTTTGATGATATGCCTAAAAGTAGCATGCTTGTTCTGGATACTGTTTATGGAAAGTCGAAAAATTTAACCCGTACCCCATTGCTAAAAACTCCATTTGTTGTTGGAAGAAATGCATTAGCAGGGTACTACTATGTTGAATTGACAGAAATCACAGTTGGTGATCAGATAGTGAAGGTACCATATCGATATCTGGCACCGAATTCATTAGGGAACGGTGGAACGATTGTGGATTCAGGCACGACGTTCACTTTCTTGAATCATGATATATTTGTGTCTGTGATGAATGCATTTGTGAACCAGGTAAAGGGGTTATCAAGAACTGAGGAAATCGAAAGATTGACAAATTTAAAGCCATGTTTCAATGTTTCAGGGCATAAAACAGTGTCATTGCCAGAGATGAAGTTTCATTTCAAAGGAGGATCAGAGATGGTATTGCCATTGGTAAATTACTTCTCTATTGTTGGTGAAAATGATGTGATTTGTTTGACATTGGTGAGTGATTTTAAGCTCGAATCGTCTACCGGACCATCGATAATTCTTGGAAATTTTCAAATGCAGAACTTTTTTCTTGAGTTTGATCTCAAAAATGACATGTTTGGGTTCAGGCATCAAGTGTGCTAATGATGAGTAATGAGAACGATGTTGCTCAGACTCTCTAAAAACGTTATCAGGTTATGTTGCTCGAATGCTTTTTCAAAGAGTACGAGCAAGGTTAAGTGTTGGATGTGCTATGTTTGGTGGATCTAGCATGTTCCAGTCGACGTTTTTGTAAGAGTCTGAACAGTATAGCTAGGTGAAAAATGCTTGAAGGACTTAAGCTTTTGTGTAGTTGTTTTACTTTGAACTTTAGAATATAAGATAAAAAATAACAACAAATGATGTTTTGTTCAAATAAAAGTATTATTATTTATCTCATTCCACGTATTAAACGATAACCTTGCAAGTGAAAATAGGGAAAAATATTCTAGAGTTTGAATTATTATTTTATGTTACGTGGTCCAATCCATTAATCCAATCTCTTAAGAAATTCATTGGACAGCCCAAATACAATTCTTCGAGTTTTTCGAAAATAATTTTTTTATTGGTTAAAATTTACGTAAATACCACCATCTCTAGACCTTATTTATAAGATTACTTTGAATATTTATTTTTTGAAAGAATGATACATTTTGCTACCTTTAGTTTTCAAACAGCTTGATCTAGTCTTAGATTTTTTTTCAAGATAATTTTGCATAATATTATTTCTCAAATAAAGTTTGAGTTAAAAAATTATGATCTTGAAATAAAACACTCCAAATATATATTGTGTCATATTTATTTGTCTATATACTAGATAATACAAACAAATTCAAATGTATGAAAAACAGATTTATCGAAAGAATTACTTGATGAGATATTTCATTTGTGTCGATGTTAAAGCTGGAGTTTTTGGTTAAAATCATCTTTAAACTATACCTTAAACTTAAATAATATCCTTAAAGTATCATTTTTGGCAGAAAACACCAGTCAAGTATTTAAAAATGAACCATCTCCATCCGTCTATTTGAATTTATGAGAAAAATAATAGATCACACAAAAATCAAGTCATCCCTTCGTAATAGTTATTCTTAGATACACCAAAAATTCTATTGCAGACTTTTTCGGTAATTGAGTTTAGCATTACGCAAAGTCTTTTAATTTGATAGTTCTTTTTCATATATTTTTCATGTAATTTGATATTAAAAATATTATTTGTTGAAATATGTTTCTTCTCCATTGAATATGCTAGAAGCGATGTTTGTCGAAGACTTCTGCTTCTCCGGTGTATTCTTATCCAACTTTTTTCCGTTACTAAATGAGAAAAAAAAAACAAATCATATACCCTCACACCTTCAAAATATTTTTTGTTTCCGTAAGTAATAATGTCTAAGATTTTAAGATTTTTCTAAAAACTTTTTATAGCAAATAATGAATTATTTGTTAAAAACAAATTCAATCGTTATAAATGTATTTATTAATTTTTTACTTTCTTTTTTTAATTTTAGAAAAATACTAATTGCTTATATTTTTTATTTTTTTTTTCTAATAGAGAAGTGAGTCAGTTCAATTATTAACAAGTATTAAACTTGTGTTTGTCAAGTAGCCATCCATTGAATATAACAAAGACTGATCCTTCTGTTCAATTCTGCCCACAAAAAAATAAAAGCTTCTATTCATCATCTTTTTTCGAGTGAATGTTGGAGCAATGATAAAATTATTTTTTTTATATGATTTATAAATTAATTATATGAATTGAGCCGTAAAAATAACAACTAATTAGAATATACGATCTATGTCACACCCCTTAAAGTATAGTTCTTTATACGGACCATTTAACAGATGTTGTGAAAAATTATATTGATTCGTTAGGACTAATGTGATAGTCAATAAAAAGCTTTTTCATTTTTTTCACTCAATATCTGATATTTGTATTGAAGTTTGATAGAATTTGAATTGACGCATTATGAAATTCATTTTTTAAAATAATGGTCATCCTAGACATCTGATTAAAATTTAAGAGTGAAGAAATTCTGAATGATCGAAATAAATTCAACCATGTTGATGATAAAAAGCTTTTTCAAAAGCGCAAACACACCTTTTTTTCACAAGTGGGAATCAACATTTACCTTTCCTCTCTTTATGATGATATTGGATGAATACGATTCTTTTATTTTAAATTAATTTTTTTGAGTTCGAGTTTAAGTTTTGAAAACAAAAAGAAGTTTTAGAGACGACTCTACCTTTAGTGACACGTGTTGCATGTCCAAAGTTCTTTGCATGACTCGAACCAAGAAAAACAAAAATAAATGAGAAAAAATTATATATTATTGTTAAACTATTTACTGAAACTCGATACATGATACATCCCCTATTTAGATAAGATTTATGGAATCATCTATTGATATATCATAGGTGCGTTTATATCTATACTTTTTTTTTTCGAATTCTACGTGAATACGGAATATTATTATACATATTAGAACAATGATTTACTTGTATCTATTAAGGATATATATATACTTTGTGTGAATCCATAAAATAGTTTTGTAGATACTAGGAAGTTGTTGGTGAATGTCTTGCACCCTTATAACAAGATCCTAGTATCATGCCATATCTAACTCGTAAAAACATGAATATTTTTAAGATTACATCACACTTCTTGGTAAATCCTTTTTCAAGATTCGAAATAATCGACTAAAATATTTTGTGCATTAAATTATTCGACGTCTTTTAACTCGATTCTTTGAACATTTTTTCTTCTCACCAATAAAAAGTTTATGCATTCTACAAATATTCACTACCCAAAGAAATAAAAAGAGAGAAAAAAAAAATTAACATCAAAATAAAACAATCCCCACTAAAACTTTACACTATTTCCTATTTTATTAAAGGTCTAAAACAGTAATATTTAAATTACAAAAATTCAAAACATGTACTTTCTCATTCGTTTAAAAAAAGATGACTTAGTTTGACTTGGAATGGAGTTTAAATAATCTTGTGGTTCAAAATTAAAGTTATGTCAAATGTACCAAAATATCCTTTAATCTTGTGGTTTATAAGCATGTCACGTGGAAAGATAAAATTAAAGAATTGCCAAAAAAAAAGAAAGGGGACATTCTTTTTTAAACGAAGAGAGTATTAAAAAGGGAAATGTGTATGCTACACGGTTCTTGTTTGAGGTAAGGTTCATGTTCCCCTCCAATTACACTTTCTGAATTAATGGACATGGCACAGATCAGGTCTAACCCCCACATTAGTGACTTACAACCAATTGGTGATGATCTCGAAAAAATAAAATAAAACGATACACGATAAAATCTAGATGAAAAAATTGAGGTTAATTTTGTTTACCTTATATAGAAGTTTCGGGTTCACAACTATAAAATGACAAACACAACAGCAAGAAGTGGTTCCCTTTTAATAGCTACGCAGTACACGATTGTTAATTATAGATTTCGAGTTCAAACTCTTGAAATGGAAAAACTTATAAGATATAGGAAACATTTTTCTCTTTAGACCAATAAATTACAAAAATTAAAAAGGAAAGTGTATGATCAACAAACCATACATTCTAAATGAAGAAACCGTGATTAAATCATTTTACCTAACTCAGAAATTTCGCAAAAATGTCTTTGGCATTTGATCCAATAGCGTTCCATTAGATAGGAACAGATTTGATAAATACTGATAACTCTCGGATAGAGTATTAGAACAGAAAGATCCATTAGATAACGAACTATTGATTCGAGTTCAAACCTTCATAATAGTTAGGTATACACGAAATTAACTAGAAATGAACTCTCGAAATGAAAAAAACTTTTGATACGAAAATGCATTGCTCTATTTCGTAAGACTAATAATACTGAATATCAAATATCAGATGATTTCACGAAAAAAAAAGATCTAGTAGAGAGAGAAAGGAAAATAGAGAAATTCTTCAATTCTTCTTCAAACATCAACATTACAATTTTGCACCAATTGATACTTCCCAACAACAACACTATTCCCAAGAAATTTTCCACCAATACCAACATAAGCAGGACAATTAACATACAAATGATATTTACTTGAAATAAAATTCCCAACTTTCCACCTAACTCTTCCATCAATTCTAACATTTAATAAAATTGTACCAAAAATTATATCTTGACTAATTTCATTACCTAAGTAAGGTGCAATTGGTACATTATTACCATACACAAAAGGTGACCATATCGACACATCCTTGTGACCTTGGTACGTTTGTGGCATCAATGTTGGTAGTGTAACTTGTTGGCCACGATAAGTGGCGTAGACGTCGAGTCTATCGTAGTAAATTCCAATTTTATCGTTAGGGTTACGAGAGGCGATCGTGATTTGTATGTTGGTAGTGAGGAAATTAAAGGGGGTAGAGGTGTTGAACGCGTACACGGTCGCGTCTTGGAGGATGAAATGTGGTTTTGTTGGACGTAGGATGAGAAAAATGAGGAGGATTGTGAAGAGGATTAGGGTTACGAACGCGATCAAGGCGGTGATTAGGCGGCGTTGGAGGTTGTGCCGCTCATCCTCGACGTGGTGGCCGCAGTCCTTTTCCGTCATGATGGTGGTGGATGGTGGTGGTGAGATTTTTTGGTTGTTTGAGAGAGTATTTGTTGAGTTTTCATTATGAGAGAGTGGCTCCCTAATATAGAAGAATTTGGTAGAGTTTTTTTTTCTTTCTATATTTGTTGTGGTGTTTTTTAGCGTTCATCGAGACAATCTCTTTATTTTTACGATATAGAAATAAGATTTACATGCATTCTGTCCTTTACGTATCCCACTTGTGAAATTGTACGTAAAATCAACTTGATGGTGTAAAATCACATTATTAAACTGATGATGTATATAACTTAAACTGCAGTTACTATCCGTAAAGGAAGAATTATAACATATTAACATGATTAATTTAGATTCATGTTATCATATGAAATCCTTATCTACTTATTATAAAGGACGTATACATTTAAGTAAGCGTGAAATAATCTCATCTATCTTGTTATATATACTTTAAGTTAATGATAAATTGTGCTTAAGACCAATACAAAAGCCAAAAATGTACCTCAACAATTACTTATGAAGAATTAGAGGACATTGAAAGTGAATGGTGGAAAATGAAGTTTGGTGATGGTAATTAAAGTTTTGTTTGGTACAACCTTATCTTTTAGGGATAGATGCTTCTACATACACACAAAAAAAGGGATAAAAAGTTTTAGAGAGATACAAGAATTATACCAAAAAGTTATACATATATATAAATTTTTTATGAATAAAGACGATAACAATAACAAATACTGATAACATATTTCGTACAATTCTAGGAATGAAATTTGAAGATAAAATATACATAAATTACGTTACTTTTATTGAGATAAAATAGATCATTTTCAATAGACTTTCCGACTCGAAAAATTAGAGAATAGAAGAATAAAAAAGAAAAAGAGAAAAGAGTTCATGGCATAAATATTAAAATAAAATTTAACAAAAAAATAATAAAATACAAATGAACCAGCAAAAGATTATAATACACATTTTTTATAATATAAAGACATTCTTTTGTCAAGTAGTTATCTATCAAAATTTATTAGTTCAATTAATTTAAGTTTATATTACATTAAATTAATTAATATCTTGTTTTTACCATACAATGGGTAAACAAACGTAATAAGTGTTATGGCATATTATCATATTTTTATCATACTCCATAGTTTTATAGGAAGGGAGTAACTATTAATATTTATATCTGACATTGTTTTATTTTTTAATAATAAGGTATTCAAATTTTTATTTTATCTTTTTCTACAAATGATAGAAATCTTCTCTTTTAACCTAATCCTCTTGAGAAATGCTCTCTATTACGGGGATATTTTCTGTATTCATAAGTTAAACTCGAAATACTTTTCACTAAAAAAAAAAGAAAATTATTCCATAATAAACCACGAAGCTGCCACACAATTTTAGAAATATGATAGAAACATCTATCGTTTAATTATTTATTCGCACTCTATACATATTATGATTTATGACTTAGATGATTATGGTTGAGAAACAAATATGTTTATAAAGATTATTTATAATATATTAATTTGATGTAAATATTTAATGTGGATAAAAATAATTAATCTCCTTTTAATTCCTAGCAGAAAATAAAGAAACAAAAGGTTGAGGGAACAAGAGAAATGAGTCCGAAGCCTAAAATGTATAAAATATTAACAAAAATTTCAAAACGGTATATAAAATTTTATATTAACCAAATTGAAAATTGAAACTAGGTAGCAATTTTCAATTTTTTTTAAAAAAAAATCACATTTTGCAAAATTAGCAGCAATTTCCGATGGAAGAAATCGCTATTGTTCCGAGAGAAATATCCAAAGCAAATATTAATATCATGATATCACCACCTTTCTATATATGATGACAAGGAAAACAACGATCGCTATTTCTTTAGATGCTCACTAATAGCTCGTACATTAGAGCCTGTTTGGCTCAGCTTAAAAGCTGGTCAAATTGATTTAAAAGCTGATTTTTGACTTATTTAGCTGTTTGACAATACTCAAAATAACTTATTTTAAGTTAAAAAAAACTTATTTTAAGCCAAAAGTTAAAAGGTGGGGTAGGGGTGCTTTTCTTTTTTTAGCTTATAAGCTGTTTTAAGTTAACCACATTTTTATCTTTTTGCACTTAATATTTTTATACAATCTCCAAATTACCCATATAACCCTAACATCTCTTTCTTCCATTTTTCCCTTTTCACGTTTGGCATAACAACTTCAGCACTTTTATCCACACATAACTGCTTATTTTAAAAATAAATTTCAGCAATTCTAAAAATACTTTTTTAAAGCTGCTTTTATTAAGCTCATCCAAACGAACCCTTACACTAGAAAAATAAACCGCAACTCAAGCCAGAAGACAAACCTCTTACTTTTGGATAGCAAGGGATTTCGAACTTGAAACTTGTACGACCACCTCTTTTCTGATCTCTGACTTAAAATTCGACGGGATAAAAAATGAGAGAGAGGATAAGAAAAGAATACTTTGAGACTAAGGACCTTTTAGTAACTTTGTTAAAAAAGTTGTTCCACCCTCATGCTGTCCACAATCAATTCGGAATCCAACTAATCTGAATTCATATTGCGAAGGTGCATTTTCTATAACAAATAATTTCATACTCAAAGTTCGTACCCGAAATCTTTACACATAGTTCCACCATAACCATAGTAACTTGGTAAATGAAGTCATATATGCAAATCAGAGCACAAAGTAAATGTATGCGTCCATAATCATTTACAAAGAAATTGCGATGTTTAGATGTTATTTATAGCTTAATTGTTTCTCAATATAGAAATGTATCAAATTAATCACCAATAGGAAACAGAAATAACCATATTAGTCTACTAATCTAACTCAAGTTTAGAGATCCAAAAAATTATTAAGATACCCCAAAAGCTATTGCCAATAATGAAAAAAATATCCAGAAACAACTAAGTTGTCAATGTGAGCAATATAACTGATACTTACTAGCAAGTACTCATTGAAGAAACCTACAAAGTTATTCCTAGATGAAACAGCAACATCAGCAGAAGCCTCTGAAGTCGTTTTGGTAGAGACGCGGCAACTAAGACTGACAAAAACACCGCGTACCCCTGTAAACACAGGAGATTTTGTTAGCTTCATAACCAAAATCACAAAAACATCATATGCAACAACTTGTCCATGTCGGATTCTCCAGATATACACTACGTACACATCAGAGAGCCTATGCAACATAGAACTGTATTGTTTCTATATATAAGACGGAATATACTTTAACTGCAGAACAAAACCTGAACTATAAATGCAGCACCAAATCAAATGATCAAACAAACAACAACAGGTAGTTGTGGAAAAGTAACAAATGTAACAGGTAGATCTCTTTGAAATTAATAATGCCACTCGATCCACGTAGAAAATAATCACTAGAAAATTTCAAGCCCTGACTTAAATTCACTTACAGCTGCAGAGATGTCTATACCACATCTGAGAAACAAGGCTATGCATGTATACAAACCTTAGCCTTACCTTAGGAGTAGAGAGGATGTTCCCGATAGACCCTTGGCTCAAGTAAAAGCAGCATTACAAAGAAGTTTGAAAAACTAAACAATGGGGATGAAGAAGCCAAGACAAAACGCTAAGCATACATATAAAGGAGCAGTCACTACTATAAATAATACGCTAATAGAAGTGCAGGAAACATTAAATAGTAATATAAATGGAATAACAAGAAGTTCTTATAGTAATACTACGACTACTAATATGGAAAAATAAACGATCATTATTAGTTCAAAAAGTTTAAAAGGAAAACCTCTATGGAAGCATAGCATGGCAGGCAAGTCCTAAAGTAAGTTTTCTCCCTTCTACACAGAAGAAGGGCAATATAAGGATATATTAACGCTACAAACACCACGTGAATATTAGAAACTACTGCTATCGCATGCCAACATTTCAATTAAGTGATCTAGAAATAGAAAATGTATGAAGAATATATACCTATCAAGTATAAAACACAGGGACATTGGACATGAGGATGTAAATAACCATAATTGAACTAAAGGGCCTTTCTACATCTCGATTTACCTCAAGATCAGTGATGTATATAACTACTCTCAGTTCATAATTACTTTCTAGCATAACGTATCAAATTCCACTTCATTCGTTATGCAATGGACTATAAAAAGCAAGAACAAAAGCTATTAGCTTGATAAGCAATGTACCTAGCAATAAAATTATACACAATGGAAACGAATAATCAGTGATTAACCACATTGCATTAGCCAATAACAACAGATTTTTTCACCTTAAAACAAGCAAAGATCACCATCAGATTTCAACCTTGCACTGTTGCGCACCACCAAGCAAGGTACCCGATGAATTATTTGACCCAACCCCAACTGACAAATCCTTACAATAGACGATTATAAACGTCCTACTCTTACTCCAAGACCCATCCCTAAACCTAGCCCCAGCCACCACCCTCATATTGAACCCAATTGCACCTTTTTGCGACCTTTCTTTGTTCATCTTATCAAAAGTCTGATCATCCATATATGCTCCTGCAGTAACAAAACTCGCTTGCCGGGCCGTCTCAGTCTTCTTAACCTGAAAGAAAGGCGGAACTGTTGTATCAGAAAGCGACACATCATCATAGAGAACCGTAGTGGTGATATCGTTATAGTAAATGATATTCTTAGATGGATTTGTCACAGTAAAACGAAGGTCCCATTTACCAGAAATCAGCGAATTGGTGTGATTAAGATTCGATACTGACAGTGAATCAACTCTGAACTCAGGGTTTCCATCATCAAGTGCACTCAAGAGAACAAATATAAGTGCACAGGCGTAGGCTACACCAATTATAGTCATACCGATCAATACAATGATGGAAGTTTTGCCTTTGGTATCATAGGGATTAGGTTGGTTGTAGGCAGGTGGCGGTGCTTCACATAGGTAAGCAGTGCCTCTCGGTGGTTGTTCGACCGCAGCACCTCCTTAACCGTTTGGGTTTACCGGTGGTGCTCCGGCGGAAGGGTAACCAGTGACGGGGTTCATGGCGGAGAATTGTAAAGTTTTATAGAGAATGGAATGCTGCAGTAAGTCGGCACTTTTTAAACAAAAAAGAGTAATATAGTTGTTTTTTTTACATTTTAATAAATAAGTAATTATGATTTTTCCCCCGATTTATACGTATAAGATTATTTTCAATTAGCAAATGAAACCTAACATGGAACTTAATTTTCAGCACAATACCCCAAAACTCATTGCTTTTTCTATATTCACAGAAATTATCTATCCACACATTATCAAATAACAACCATGATTAGGTGGTGTTGAACACATCAGAAACTGGCCACTCTACATAGAGATGAACACGTTTCAATCGTCTACCAGTAGAGAAGAAAGCAATATTAGCAAAAAATGCACATCAACTAAACAGGTATCAATTTCCATTCCAGTATTGGACTTGGAAAAACAAAAAAATTAAGATAAATGATCAACAAGCAAATTCCATAATCTATTCACCTCAAGATCAGTGATGTATATAACATTCATGTCCACTTCATTCGTTATGCAATGGACTAGCAACAACAACCAAGAAAAGCTATTAGCTAGATAAATGGAAACCGATACCACATTGCATTTGCCAATAACAGTAGATATTCACCTTGAAACAAGCAAAGATCACCGTCAGAGTTCAACCTGGCACTGTCGCGCACCACCAAGCAAGGTGCCCGATGAATTATTCGAACCAACCCCGACTGACAAATCCTTACAATAGACCATTACAAACGTCCTCATCCGTTTCCAATTAACCCCAGAACTAACCCTAAACCCAGCCACTATCCTCACATTGAACCCAATTGCACCATTTTGCGACCTTTCTTTGTTCATCTTATCAAAAGCCTGATTATCCATGTATGCGCCAGCAGTAGCAAAACTCACTTGCCGGGCCGTCTGAGTCGTATCCACCTGAAAAAAAGGCGGAACCGTTGTATCTGAAGCGACGCATCATCATAGAAAACCGCAGCGGCGATATCATTATAGAAAATGGCCATCTCCTTGGTCGGATTTTTCACAATAAAACGAAGGTCCCATTTTACCAGAAATCAGCGAATTGGTGAGATTAAGATTCGATACTGACAGTGAATCAACTCCGAACTCGGGCTCTCCATCATCAAGTATATGAACGAAAATATAAATAATTGAAACGCCGATGGTCGCAATAGCTATAGACACACTTGAAGCATGGGGGCTTTGCGTATGGGATCGTGGATATTAGGTTGGTTGTACACCGCGGAGGCAGGTGGCGGTGCTTCACATGGGTAAGCTGTGTCTCTCGGTGGTTGTTGGTAAGCAGCACCTCCATAACCGTCAGGGTTTTGCGGTAGTGCTCCGGCGGCAGGGTAACCGGTACCTGGGTCGTTCATGGCGGATAATTTTTCGTAGCCGAGAATTGTGAAGTTTTACACTGAATGGAATGCTACAGTAAGCCGGCACTTAAAAAAAAAAGAAAATACGGGATTTTTTTGTTTTCGACATTTTAATAATAAGTAATTATGGTTTTTCCCCCGATTTATACGTATAAGATTATATTTGTGCGAATAAAATTTCAATTAGCAAAGGAAATCTAACATCGAACTTGTATGGAAAATATCATTATTAGTCACAAAATTTATTAAAAGGAAAGCACGTCGATCCCACCCGAATTCAATGATACACAGTGAATGAAGCCATATGATATCTTTCAAACTTAAAAAGATTGGAGCAATGATGGTATCTACTTAGCCACGAATCGTGACTTGAACCTGCCTAAAGATTTATGATCGACCCAACCTAGAAGTACATTTTGTGATATTACACCCAACTCTTTTGTCATTACACCATAAAGCGAATATATTGGAACAATTTTGGAACAATTACCGGACAAGTAACATTCTGAGATAGATGGGAAGAGTATGCAATCATACAAGCAGTGATATATTTGCAAATGTAGAAAAACGCACTACAGCTTAACTAATCATTTAACCTTACCATTATGACCAAGTACCCATAGACCTTCAAATTCTTAAACCACTGAAACTGACTCATCTTAACTCTAATTTCATCTCTAATAGCCAAAGTCCTTCCCTATCCTATCCTCTAGTATTATTCACTCTTCTTCTCTATCCACACGTTATCAAGTGTGGAGATCAGGCAACTTTTAAGAGTAAGCCGAAGTCATCAGTAACAGCCATGATTAGGATTCTTTAGGACCAACAATCTAAATCTTCTAGTTTGTGACACAGACACACACCGAGCTGTCTGTTACCTAACCAGATCAGAATACAGACGCAAAGAAAGGTGATATCCTCTATTTCAGCAAAAACTAGGAGGTGTTGAACACATCAGCAACTGGTCAGTCTACTTATTATCTACCAAGAGATGAACACGTTTCAATCGTCGTGAACTTCTACCAGCAGCTAGTACAGAAGAAAGCAATATTAACAAAAAATGCACATGAACTAAACAAATCCTACTCTCCTTGGAACTATTAGGTATCACTTTCTAGTTAATTATATTCCAAAAAGAGTTCTGTTGGACTTGGAAAACAAACATCTCAGAGCACCGGGACAAAAAATTAAGATATACAGGCTGATAACAGAATGATCCAGAAGCAAATTCCATAATTGAACTAAAGGGCATTTCTACATCTCGATTTACCTCAAGATCAGTGATGTATATACCTACTCTCAATTCATATTTACTTTTTAACATAAAGTATCAAGTTAACATTCATGTCAACTTCATACGTTATGCTTTAAATGCAAGAACAAACAAGGAAAAGCTATTAGCTTATAAGCAATGTACCTCAGAAAAACAACTACTAATAAAATTATACACAATGTAAGCCAATGAACACTTATAAACAGTCAAGTTTAACATTCATGTCAACTTCATTCATTATGCTATGAACTAATAAATGCAAGAACAACCAAGGAAAAGCTATTAGCTTGATAAGCAATGTACCTCAGAAAAACAACTAATGATAAAATTATACACAATGTAAGCAATTGAACTCTTATAAACAGTATTTCTTATAATAACTAAGACCAAAATTAACCACATTGCATCTGCCAATAACGATAGATTTTCACCTTAATACAAACAAAGATCACCATCAGAGGCCAACCCGGCACTGCCGTGCACCACCAAGCAAGGTACCCGATGAATTGTTCGACCCAACCCCCACTGACAAATCCTTACAGTACACCCTTATAAACCTCCTCCTCGCTCTCCAAGCCCCAGACCTAAACCTAACCCTAGCCACGATCCTCACATTAAACCCAATTGCACCTTTTTGCGACCTTTCTTTGTTCATCCGATCAAAAGCCCGATTATTCACATAAGCGCCCGCAGTAGCAAAACTTGCTTGCCGGGCCGTCTCAGCCCTCTTCTCTTGAAAGAAAGGCGGAACCGTTGTATCGGAAAGCGACACGTCATCATAGAAAACTGCAGCGGCGACATCATCATAGTAAAGGGTCATCTTCTTATTTGGGTTTCTCACAGTAAAACGAAGGTCCCATTTACCAGAAATCAGCAAATTAGTGAGATTGAGGTTCGATACAGACAGTGAATCAACTCTGAACTCGGGGATTCGAGGACGAAATATCAGCCAGAGAATGAAAACAAAGGTACCAGCGATGACCATACAAGCTATAGCCATACCGATCACTCGGCGGAACAAGGTGTTGCGTTGGGCATCGTAGTGATTAGGTTGGTAGTACGGGTTGTTTTGGTAGTACACCGCGGAGCCAGGTGGCGGTGCTGCATATGGGTAAGCGGTGCCTATAGGTGGTTGCTGGTGAGCAGCACCTCCGTAACCATTAGGGTTTGGCGGCGGTGTTCCGGCGGCAGGGTAACCAGTAACTGGCCGATTTGGGTCGTTCATGGCGGAGAATTTGTGGTAGCATAAAACGCGGAGAATTGCCAAGTTTTATAGTGAAACGGAATGCTGCAGTAAGTCGGCAATGATACTTCTTTTTTAAACAAAAACAATAAAATACACACTTCAGGGGTTGTTTTTTGACATTTTAAGAAGTTTGGGGGCTAATAAGTAATAATGTCCACAACTTTTTTATTCTTCAATTTATCTTCCGAATAAAATTTCAATTAGCAAACGAAATCTACATGACACGAATCATCAAACCTATACTAGAAATAGTAATGCTTTGAAAGAATCGTGATTCATTAAATGAAAAACAAATAGTTAGAAAATACATAAGGGACTACTCAAATTTTTGAATGAAGTTTAATTAAATTTTATCTTGAATTAAGTGGACTGTGAGGGTGAATTTTGATATTATGAAAAGGTTGGGGTTGATATGTAAATGACATCTCTAATTAATATTTTCAATTTCTTCTAAGTTAAGAAAAAATAAAATTAAGTGCTTAAGTAAGCACATGACTTGCATCGTGAAATATTTCTTCCATCATTATTTATTTATTTTTAAGATTAGCCAGATAATCTTTACTTTGTACAATTAATTAATCTCTTTATTAGAAGATTCATAAATAATATCTAAATTTTAGCTATTGTTTATAATAATTTTGTTTTAGAAACAAAAATTATTATGATTATGACGAAATGAATAAGATTTTTCATAATAATAATAATAATCGAATGATCTTCCAGTTATGTATTTACTAAAACATGAGGAGTGTATGTTTTTTAAACCAAATTAGAAGGATGAAAATATAAATTTACTAAATTAAGATAAATATCATAACCACCATTTTTGTTTCCCACAAAATCCATGTTTCTAAACAGCAGTTTTCCTAATGGACAACTCCATGCTTACTCATCTTTTTTTAAAAAAATTTGTTTTATGAGTATTTTGTTAGATACTTTATACATTGTTCTAGAAAGGTCATCTGGGAAACCACACTGTTCTTTAGTACTATTCTTAAAAATAATTTTCTCAAATTATTTCAGAAATTATATGTATACATTCATTCTTCCGAAATTTACTGTGTGATTATGCAGATTATTGTTTTTTAGGAATTCAAGATAAAATTAATTATATTTTTTCAAATTGTTTTTTGAAAACTTTTAACACCTTAATAGAATAAATATTTTATATTTTTTTTATATTTTAAACAGAAATAAAAATAAAATAGCTAAGATCTTCTTCTAATTAATATTTTCATAAAAGTACATAAAGAAAAACACGATGGGAGCACATATCATCGTGTTCTTAGCTATAGAAGTTCATTATTACCCCTCTACAATATTATTATTCTAAAAATAAAATATATTTAAATATTAAACTAATACCATGAGCAATATTATGCATGTGGACAAAGTTTCTCAAACTAAGGAAAGAATAACATGAAAGAACATATGATTGAAGTAAACAAGCACCAACTTACTCTCCCTTTTTTTAGTTTAGAAGCAATTAAAAGTGAGTAAAAAGTAGTGAGAATAACAAAATACTACATAGCACACACAAAATCAATATCCCATATCTAAAAATATTAACAACATTTCACCAACAAGATCAATTTTCAGCAGAAAAAAACATAATCATATTAACTGAAGTTAAAATTAACTTCCAACAGCATCATTTTGATAAAACTTGAAGCAAAATAAAACTTGTGATCAAGCTCTTATATGATCATTCATCAGAGATGGAGATAAAGAATCATTGTATATATAAGTAATCAGTTCAAACTGAGTGAAAAACATCGATATAAGTAGCTAGAAAATCACATTATGGCATACGTCAAAAGTCGAGACTATTCAATTCAGTTCAGAACTGTAATCCAAGTATTGAAAAAAAAAATGATATCGAGAAACAAAAACTGAAACTAGAGGGAAGGAACTTACAGTTTCATGGAGAGTTCGATGTATACGTGAAGTGTAACCAATGCCCTATCAAAGATCTTCACTCAAAGTTGAAGAACTTTAAAATCTTCAATTGCTGCACAGTTAGCATTATCAGAAAGAGTGATGAAACAACTCATTATTGCAACTTTAAGCAAACTGTGAAGTACCTTGCTGACTTGAACTGAAAAGGAGAGGTGCTACCACAATTTGAAGACAACTACTCTTGATTTTAGTAGCCACCTTTCCAGAAAACATCATAACTGTATACATTTATTAATAGAGAAACGGGCCAACATTTTGTCAAAATGCAAGAAATCCTGAGACCTTAATAGAATATAAGTTGATCAATGTCGAAGATGACAGCAGCAATACAGTGCAACACAAAATAAGTAGCTAAGAATTCTTAACATATGCAGAGCATGCTTAATGCTGTTTGTCAGTTACCTAAATCAGGGCCAAGAAGAAATAAAGGCCAGATGATACAGTATTATACTAAGATATAAAAAAGTTAACTTGAGGTGGCTTGGTTGATTACGGTGGCTTCTTGCTGCACATAATTGTTAACACCTGCTGCAGCGGATTCTGTGCCATTGATCTCCTCAATTAGAATCTCCCTGACAATCTGCTCATTTTCGTGTACTTTACCATCGTTAGAATTCTGAACCAGTGGATCTGCAGCTGCTGGAGCTTCTTCTTGGCTAACTGAGGTTGCCTTGCTGAGTTCAGCAGAATGAGATGAGGCATCTGCCCCAGCTGGTTTACTCTCTATCTTATTTTCCTCAAGCGCATCCAGTGCATCTTCAGCGGCAGGAGCTTCTTCTGCAATTTCTTCTTGGCTACTTGAGGTTGACTTGCTTAGTTCAGCAGAAACAGATGAGGCATCTGTCCCAGCTGGTTTACTCTCAATCTTATTTTCTTCCAACACATTCAATGTTAGTGTTTTATTATCAGTCTTAAGGCTGTTATCCAGAGGCTTATCTTCCGCTTCTCGATTTTTCATTTTCTCAATGTTTCCCTCATCCAATATTTCTTCTTTTTCTTGCACAATTTCCATCTTATCTTCACTTTCCGGAGGCTCCTCAGGGACAATCTCACCATCATTGCCCTCCTCATCCTTTGTTTCTTCTTTTTCTTGCACAATTTCCATCTTATCATCACTTGCCAGAGCCTCCTTGGGGACAATCTCACCATCATGGGTCTTCTCCTTCTCATCCTTTGTTTCTTCTTTTTCATGCACAATTTCCATCTTATCTTCACTTGCCAGAGGCTCCTTGGGGACAATATCACCATAATTGGTCTTCTCCTTCTCATCCTTTGTTTCTTCTTTTTCATGCACAATTTCCATCTTATCTTCACTTGCCAGAGGCTCCTTGGGGACAATCTCGCCATCATTGGTCTTCTCCTTCTCATCCTTAGTGTTATCTCCATCAGTTAGATTCTTAGATGCCATCTCTACATCTTGGACTTCCATATCCTCTGCATCAGGCAAAGCAGGTTCATCATTTGCATTAGTTTCTTTCTCAGTAGCACCCTCAGCTTTTCGCTCGCTACCATCTTCCTTGGCTTCTTTTTTGGAACTTGATTTCCTTTGTCTCTTCGTACTGGGAGTATCACTTTCTGGTGTCTCCATTGCTTCAGATTTTCCACCCAATCTACTTGATCGTCTAGGAGTGTCACCTGAATAAGTCAGAAAGTAGAGGATTCATCCAACCAATAAGGAATTTAAACAAACCTCCCAGAGATGAATCTGCAACATCTCATCCGAAGAATTTACTGGATATTTCATTGGGAGATATGCATTCCAGATATGCACAAACAAACAAAAGGTGAATAGAGAAGATATACCTGTACCCCAATTAAATTCAGAGGCAGGAGGTCCTCCTGGATGAGATTTCAGATACTTGTCTAATTGCTTCTTGTTCTTAATTTCGTCGCCTTCAGGTGAAACAAATACAATAGCATACCTTCTAGGGGTACTGCCCTTTCCCGGAGTGAACTGGAAAGACGAACAAATACTTAATACCAACAAAATACAAACTGATTAAAATAAAAAATACTTCTACAAGTCGGCATTCTATATAGAGACTCCACTTTTGTATACAACCCTCTAGGGGAAATTCACTTCAGAATTTTAAGCCACGTCAGATAGGCCACAGATCCATCAAAGTTCAGATACAGTGATATTTTTCATATATGTTCCACACAGGTAAATATAGTTAGTGCCACACATTCAACAAACTTAATTAAGTAACCTTCAAAGTTGAAGTTGATTCAAGCTTCTGACAATCTTAAGAAATATTTCGAACAACAAAAAAGTTTCTGTACTAGGGCAGACTAGTAGCATTAGTTTCCAAGTTAGTCCTGAGTACTGGTATAAATACCTCTCCGAAATAGGAATCTATGAGTACTCCGGATGTTTCATGGTCAATACTGGAACAGCTTGCACCCTCAATTACATAAAGAGCTGTACAGTGACTATCTTATGTCTTTCGAAAAATGGCTTGGAAACCATATGACTTAAAAAAGGTGATTAAATCAACCAACTAACACCACAACATCTTAATTATATTATTATACAGATTAGCTAGGATACAATTCCACCTACATCCTATATGCTGGTATAAATACATCTCCTAAATAAGCATTTATTTCAAGTAGTATACATCTTTCATTGTCAATACTGAAACAGCTCCCCCTTTTTCAACAAATAACCTGGAAGCTATATGACTGAAAAGTGGTGATGAAATAAACAAACTAAACCACAACATCTTAATTTTGAAATCATCCAGATTAGCTAGGAGACAATCCCGACAGTTATGAAAATCATTAATTCTATTAAGTTCATAAAACAAACTGCATACACCTATTCACAGAACTTCTGCTATGAAGCTAACTAAATCATAACACACCTACTTGTTCGAGTTCCACCATACATCACTCATAATTATTTTCAGATAAAAGTCAAAAAGTTGAACTCTATCAAGTTCATACAAGAAACACATACTGAATATACTTAAATTGCATAAGTTTTAGTTAGGAAGCTAACAAAAGCATAATCATATCACACATAATCAAATCTAGATCACAATTAACACACTTCACATATCATTAATTCAAAACAACAAAAACAGCTAAATCGAAATTTAATCACCAAATCAGAAACCTCATAAAAACCTAAATCCGCACACTAACAGCAACAAAAGTTACATCTCCATTTTTTTCAACCACAAACACGCAACTAAGCAACGAATAATTACAGAAATCACTAAATCAAAAACAGCTGAATCGAAATTTTAACAGCGAAAAAAGTATTAAAGAGTACAAACTCTCTTCTTCCAGCCAGGAGGAGCAGGTAATTCGATCGGACCGGCGTCGGTTTTCTCCACGGCGACGTCTTTGTTCTCCATTTTTGAAACTGGAAAAAAAACTTTGAAGATTTTCCCGCTAAGAATGAAATTTGTAAACAGACTAAAAGGGGAAATTTTCGAATTGGGAAAATAAATAGGGAAAATGTAACAACGGACGTCAGATTATTTTCCTTAACTAAATTGGAATTATTTAGTTAAAGTCCGATCAACTTAATTTTATAATTTAAACGAAGATTTAGGATCTATTATATTCCCTTTTAGTTAATTAAAAGGGGATTTTTAATAAATAGCTTTATATGTATGTAAGTGAAACAAATTCGGTTTCACAATAAAAACATTCACATATTATAATTACAAAATTCAAAATTATAACAAAAAGTGGAACTTAACGAAAAAAATTATTGTAGAAAATAACTATAAGGAGACAAGAGACAGACTCAGAGAAAGTGAATGAGAGGACTAAACAGTTTTCTCAACGATTTGTAGAAACAATTCTTTCTCATCTGTCGTCATTTTCGTTAGTTGTTAATTGGACTTGGGTCTCAGATAGGGATGGGCATTCGCTTCATCGGTTGAGTTTAATAAATTTTCGATTTGATTCTTCGGTATTCGGTTTCAAAAAAGTGTGAACCATAGTTTATACCAAACTAGATCGGTTCGGTTCGATTTTTTCTACTTCGGTTCGATATAGTTCGGTATTTTTTAATCGATTTTTTGGTGTGAATAAAAATAAAAAGGGAATAAAATAAAGCGTTAATAGTTTCATCATGTGTTAATTAAAAATAAGTTGATTTTTATTTTCTTTACATGCCAAATGATTTCTTAGCATAGATAGTTGAATGTTTGTCAATTGCCATATTGCTAACTGCTAAGAAGTAAGAACAATCTGTCAAAGTGTTAATAGTTTCATCCTTTGCAATACTCATCTCACGATCCACGTTCCATACACTCCTAATTACACTCCTAAATCCTAATCCTCTGCAATTCCACGTTCCATACATTCTCTGTAATATTCATCCCAATTGCCATATTTTCATACAATTATATAAAGGTTCACCTCCAGACATTTGATTAACTACTCATTCAAATTTCAATCTTTTAAACTCATCTCCATACATTCCCCCACACCTCTGCAGTACTTTTAAACTCATCTCCATCCCCCACACCTTTCACTTTTGTCTTTCATTTCTTTGAAGACGAGACGACGAGAAGACGAGAAGGTGGTCGGCGGCTCAGAGTCCGCGCTCTCAGACGAGACGACGAGAAGACAGAAGGCGGTCGGTGGTGCTCTCGGTTGAAGCTTGAAGACGACGAGAAAGATGAAGAAAGCTTCAAGACGACGAGAAACGGAGAAAGATAAAGGAAGGCGAAAGCTTGAAGAGTGAAGACTAAAGACAACTCAAAACTCAAAAGTTTAATTTGGGACTTAGGGTTTACATATTAATATTTTAATTGTTAGCGTCTTAGTGATTTGAAATTTTAGTAAAAATTAGTTAAGCATTGACTGTAGTGTATAGTCAATTCATTATTTCATTTTAAAATTGAAAATATTTTGAGTAAAATTCAAAAATATATAATATAGGTTATATAAATTAAATAATTTTTAAATTTACTAAATAAAACTTCGGTTCTTCGGTGCACCGAAGTTTCGAGACCGAAGTTCCGGAAAAAAAATCGACACCGAATTGAAAAACAAAAGAACTGACACAAAAAAACCGAAATTTTTCAATTTCGTTCGATTTTTCGATATTTTTGCCCACCCCTAGTCTCGGATCAATCTTTGTGAAGGCCTTTTAATTTTGTGCTTCTATTCGGCCCGATAACTAGTTATGTTGCACCCATATACGTATCGATATGAGGCCGAATTTTGTTCATAACAGTATCTATGTGTTTTCAAAGTTGAAATTGGATGTACACATATGTATGTGAATACGTTGATTGTATGTGCCACCAACTAGATCCAATGTATGTGTTTTCGAACGGTATGTACAAGTCAATCGTATGTGGAGTATATATAAAGTGTATCCAATATGTATCAGGAATCAAACACTTAAAAATACATGTCATATGTAAATAAGTAAATTTTTTTTTTAATAGTAAAAAGATATTTTATATAAACTGAAATAACGCATAAATCGAATTTGTTATTAGAAAAACAATATATCATTATGTTTTACAAAATATACAACTTAAATTTAATTTCTTTACAATTTTATGTTGCGTAGAATCAAGTTAACTTGTATACAATTTTATTATTGTATACAAATCGATCAAGATAACTACTGAAAAAAATTCTATTGTATACATAGTCAAATGATATATACAACTCGTTTACATGATACAATTATATTCTCCGTTAGAACATTTTGTATGTTGTTTATATGAATTTGATATGTTTGTGTATATCATTACGTCATTTGTATGTTGCTCGTATGTATCTGATTAAAATTTAAACTTGAAATCAAAATCAACTCTGATGTTCATCGAACTCCATCAAAATTGATATATAAGCTCCAAAAGATATTCTCAATTGTTTATTACAACTCTCAATTCAGATAAATAATATTTTCGAAGAAAAAAACACTTCAAACTTAAATCTTCATAACATTTTTATGATTGTCAATGAAGCTTTTCAATAAATTAATTTTCAAATTCGGAAAATTCAAAAATAAAATAATAGTCCCACTGAATTGAATTGGAGTTTGCTTGTTTCAATTCATTTGACTTGTATTCAAAAATCAATTTTCGTGTTTTGAGTAGAAATTGTAACTGAATTTCGAAATTGTGTAGCCAAAGACTAACTTTAACTTGAATTTTATGTGACATTATCTAACGAACACAACATTTTATAATATTAAGTTGATTTTTGTATTATAGTCCTCTTAATTAAAGGTATAATAAAAATTATTAAAAAGTTAAGTTGATAGAGAAAAGAACCTATTAGATTTTTAATTAGATAATTAAATGAACTTAATTATTCAAATTTGTAAATGTTATATATTATAGGAGCACTACTTTTTTTTAAAAAAAATATATTATTCGATTATTTTTTCATTGATTGTCTAATTAATGTTGTACTAATTTGTGGTGAGACTTTGTGTTTGTGATATGCTACCCTATTTTACAACGTAATTGCAAAAGACTTTCTGGAAAATTCAAACTCCTACAATTACAACCAAGAATTTTGTAAATTTCTCAATTGCAACTACTTCATTGTATTTTAGTACCTAAATAATAGTTTTTTTCTCGTTAGGAGGTCTCGAGTTTGAAAACTGGTCTATAGAGAGTATTTTACCTTCTTAAGTGGACATTTCTAGATAGGACTGTGTATCGGTCGGTCCGGTTCGATCTTGAAGTTTATCGGGTTGGCTTTATTGGTTATTGGTTTGTATAGATGTTAAATTGTTATAAAACCATTATAATATTGGCTTATCGGTTATTGATTTATTGGTTTTTGATCGTTATCGGTTCGGTTATTGATTTAACCGTTAAGATTTGACACAAAAGAAAAAACATTGAAAATCACTTATAAAGAAGGTGAAAACCAAATAAACCATGCACTTGAGTTCACATTGTAGAATAACTAAGTCATGTTTGAGACAACCAAAAATAAAAGTATGAAAAGTCAAGGACTTTATATACAAAATAATATAAATATAATTATTTAATTTACTATCGGGTTATCGGTTAACGCGTTAACAAAAAAACTTCAAACCGTTAAGAACCGATAACCCGATAGCAAAAAAAATCAAAATCGTTATCAAAATCGCTAAACCAATAATCCAATACTGTAAACCAATAACATTTTTATCTGTTTTGGTTCGATTTTGAACAGCCCTATTTCTAGGGCAAATTTGATTTGATCACGTCTCAGAATAGGTATTGAATTTTTTATAAAGAGATCGAACACTTCTTTCTTAACTAAGTCTTATGCGGCGTTAATCCAAATTAATTAGTAAACACCGAAAATCAGATGGTTAAAGGAAGGAAAAACTATATAATCAGACATACTCCATTATAATATACATTTTCAAAATATTGTGTATCTTATCATATATTTTGAAAAATAAATACACTATTATACACGTATTTTTGCTACTAGCTACATGCATTTGTATGTATATGGGGTGAGCCGCATGTATCTGGGGTACCATATACGTGATAGAGTGGCGAGATAGATGTGAGAGAAGCCAGGGAGACAAGCGAGTTTTGTTATGCATTCCAAATTCATACGAATCTATTTGGATACAATGTATCTAGAATAAATTACATATAATTTTGACCCATGTATCCGAGATAAATATATCTGGACGCACCAAAATATATTAAGATACGCAGCATTACAAATTAGAATATATTTAAGTAATTAACTTCTAAACTAACGAGATTTTTGTCAGTTCTAAAATTGTGTTTTGACTTTATTTACCATTCAGGGGTTGTGTTTAATTATTAGTTTATCAAAGGTACCCCTTCAAACAAGCTGCTAATTTTTATTTATTTATTTCTAACCTAGGGTTTGTATTTTGACTTAATTAATTTTCCATGAGAATACTTCTAACATAATTTACTTATCTCATTAATATCTTTAGAAAACATCAAACTTAATCTTGAAGTTTTTACTAATTACTTGACCGTTACTTAATAAAATATTTCAATAAGTTAAGCAAGAAATTAAATATTTTTTTAAAAAAATTATGAAATAATTAAGAAGGAAACTTTCTCTATATTAATAATTGTCAATTCTTTGGACCATCAAAATTAATTTAGATAGGTGGAACCATTAACTTTATTATGGACCAAATCAAGAAACCTATATATAGTTTAGAATGGTCAAAAATAATAAACTTTATATTAATTTTGCAATTATGAGATAGGCCCATTTTTTCATGAGGTAAGTAGAAGAAATAGTTTGATTTAAAATCAAATATTTCACAACAATTAGATATAAGCTACAAAGAAGGTAGGTTCTCGAAGCCAATACAAACGAATATTTTTATGGATTTCATTAATAACTGACCGTTTGATCTTTTGAAGTAACTTAATAAATTTAATAAATCATGTCAGAAAAAATAATCAATCAAATCCAACATATACGATTTTCATAGTATAATGGCTAGTTGTATCTATAAGGTCAATATGGACATCATATTATGAAAATTCCCGAAAAATCATATTTTATAGGGCAACTTTCACATATAGCAAATAAAAAATTCATATTTGTATACTATAGCAAAGTTTGCATGATTGCGCTCCATAGCAAACATAGAAACTGTATAATTCGCTATACATATACAGTTGAAGCAAATTGTATAAAACGAAGTGTATAAAACATGAAAGAGAAAGACACTTGGGCAGAGAACTGTATAAAATGAAGTGTATAAAATAAATTGTATGATTATAAGTGTATAGGACGATTATATACAATTTGTGTATAAAATGAGAAAGACAGAAAGACAAAAGAGACTTGACAAAGAATATACAATTGAATCGAATTGTATGAAACGAGAAAGAGAGAAATTAGATACGATCGAAAACTGTATAAAACAATAAAGAGAGAAAGACAAAAGAAACTGGGCAGGAGAGTATTTTTATTTTATAATTATAAGTGTATAGGACGAAAATATATGTACTTGCATGTTTATATACAATTTTCTCACGCTTTATACAAACAGAATCGCAACTTATACATTTCGCTTCTGTTCGTATAAGTAAGAAAAGCGAGAGTGGCGAGCAAGATCTAGAAGAGGGGAGAGAGGAGAACAAAAATATATGTATTTATACAATTTTCTCTGCTTTATACAATTAGAAACAATTTCTATACACTTGTATTTGTATAAAAAGTAAGGAAGCGAGCGAGAGATTGGAGGAGAGTGGCGAGCGAGATATTTGGGAGAGAGGCGCCTGACAATTTTTTGCAAACGTTTGCTATGGAGCACAACTAAATCAAACCCTAACAACTTCATTTATTTTAGATTATTAATTTACTATTATATATAATTTTTTCGTCTTTTTATAACCTCCAAAAATTAATATGGAAGAACCCCAAATTGGCCCATTGATTTCTGTCTGTATCCAACATGTGTTCACGTTGTTACATTAAAAGAAAATATATTTAAAAAATGTACTTTATAGAGTATATTATTAATTACGGTACAATAAATTAAAAATTGTACTAAAATTGGTCAAAATGTAGACATTATCTACACAAGGCAACACCGACGTCCTCCCCCCTATGTGCTAGTCAATGCCATAAGAATTAATTTTATCGATTCACGTTTTCTGTATCGTTTTAATTTTATTTTATATCTTTGAAAGAACAATTATATACTTTTATTTTTCGTTTGAGAGGCTAATAATATTGTGTTGATAAGTTAGATTTTATCCTTTAGTAATTTTACAACAATTATCATTGTTCTAGATTATTTATAAAGATTGAGAGGTTAATAATATTGTGTCGATCAATTAAATCTATCAGTGAATAATAAGAGAGAGAAATACTTGATGTAAAACAAAAAACATAAATATATGTGGAATTTGAATCATATCGATGTAACATTCGAGACTTTTATTTTGAGAAATGAGAAACATTAAATAATTATAAAAAAAATTAAATAATTATCATATAAATTGAAATAAAGTCAAAAATAGTTCAAAGATATTATGTTCGAGCTTAGGATATAAAGAATTTTATTGAAAGCGTTATTCTCGAATAAACCCTGGACTCAGTATGAACTGTATAACACCAAATGAAAAATTATTAAAAAAATAATTATTACACATTATTTTTGATACTATCACTTCCAAATTGAATTGAAGAAAATGTATACATAATGTTTAGCATAATTTTATCTTTGTTGACCAGAAAGGATGCAAAATATATTATATAATTCAATTTTATTTTTCCAAAATATTGAAAAAGTCTATTAAGAGCCCCTTTCTCCTTGTCTCTCTCTCTCTTATATGAATTTTCTTTTGTTGACTTTCTCATAATTTAATAATCAACTTGCATCTAAACATGGCCTCTTATTAATTACTATATACTATATACTTACTATATATATACTTCTTCACATTCACACACATTATTATTTTCTATATATAAAAACCAATAATTTCATTTGCATCTTCAATATATACATAACCCTTTCTTCTTCTTCTTTTCTTTCAAATTTGATATATTGTATAGTGGAAAATATGGAGGAAATTGATATTCCTTCTTATTTTCTATGTCCAATCTCAATGGAAGTTATGAAGGATCCCGTTACGATATCAACTGGAATAACATATGATCGACAAAATATAGAAAAATGGTTATTTTCACGCAAACACACAACTTGTCCTGTCACGAATCAAGATCTAAAATTCAAAGATCTTACTCCAAACCATAATCTACGACGTTTGATTCAATCGTGGTGCATGTTGAATTCTTCAAATGGTATCCAAAGGATGCCAACCCCGAAGCCTCAGGTTCAAAGGGCTCACGTTGTAAGAATATTGAACGAAGCACAAAAAAATCCGGATATGGAGTTTAATTGCCTTAGGAGAATCAAATCAATAGCGCGTGTAAGTGAGAGTAATAAAATGTGTCTTGAGTCAGCCGGGGTAGTTGATTTCTTGACCTCAATTATGATGAAGAAAAAAGAACAATCAGATGTATCAGAGGCGAGTGATGAAGCTTTGAATATTCTTTTTCATCTAAACCCTTCTGATACTGAGTTGAAAAAGTTGATCAACTCGCGTCATGATAATCAATTCTTGGATTCTTTACTTCAATTCTTGAATAATGGTCATGTTCAATCGCGAACAAACGCGATAGCCCTATTGAGATCAACCCTTAGTATGGCTGATCCAGCTCAATTAATTGGTATACCACCGGTGTATATCAAGGGTATAGTTTGTATATTAAATGACAAAATCTCTCAACAAGCAACAAAACTAGCACTAAAGCTCCTAGTTGAATTATGTCCATGGGGAAGAAATAGAATAAAAGCAATTGAAAATGGAGCTGTATTTGCCCTAATTGAACTTCTTCTTGACACAAATGAAAGAAGGGTTTGCGAATTGATACTAACGGCTTTAGATCATCTGTGTACCTGTGCTGATGGGAGGTCGGAGTTGTTGAGACATGGTGGAGGTATAGCCATTGTTTCTAAGAAAATTCTTAGGGTTTCACATTTGGCAAGTGATAGGGGAGTGAGGATCCTTTATTCAATTTCAAAATTTTTAGCAACTTGTTATAGTACTAAAGTTCTTCAAGAGATGTTGCAAGTAGGAGTTGTGTCAAAGTTGTGTTTGGTTCTTCAAGTGGATGTTAGTCCAAAGACTAAAGAGAAAACTAAGGAAATTCTAAGGTTACATTCTAGGGTTTGGAGAGATTCTTCTTGTATCCCTCCTCATTTGCTCTCTTCTTATCCTTGAGGCACATACAACTTCTATCGTTAAATAACAAAAATCTAGAGTAAAATTATCATTAAAAAAAAAGAAAATTTTATTAGCTATGAACTATTTTTGATTAGCAACGACGAAGTTTGTAGCTGATTTCTTGTTATTTTAGTAGTATTAAAGATTTTATTTTGTTTTTTTTCTTCTTTTCATGTATATCTATAGTGTACTGGGATTCAGAGTTTGTAGTATTTATCTATCGAGATACATATGTTTAGAGTGATAAAGCAACAAGCATATGAATAAAAAAAAAAAAAAAGTTATGTAGCTAGTTTTCATGGCCTTCTTATAAGTATTTAGTATTAGAATATTCATGATTTGAATTTTATAAATTTAGAATCATTGAATAGAGATCTCAAGTACTAATATTCGAGTTTGGATTTTTATAGGCTGAAGTCATATACTTCCTTTCTTTTGTTTTACTTGATGTATATATATATATATATTAAAAATTAGATGTTTCATTTTAAAATTTCAAAATAGATAAATTTAAAATTTCGAAATATATTTCTAATTAATTTTTTTTAAGAGGCGTGTCAAGTCAGATTAAATAATATTATTCTAAAAAATATTTTTTCTATCTTTGAGCTGTATTTGATCTGTCCAAAGCTTACACACCTACCCAATACATTATGGGTACACACACTTTTAATATAATAATTGAGGAAACATTTATGAGACAGGGTGCAAAAATCGAATAAATAAATAAATAAATCATTTTTTACATTTATAATAATTGAAAAATAATACATTATCTTGAAGTTTTAGCTTCCACAAAGTTGAGAATTAAAGGGTAATAATTATTTTTATTAAAGACTTTGGGATTAAAAAGTGATTAGTAAATACTATTTTACGTGTAAAATTTAGCCCATAAAAATATAATTTATCAATTTGTTCAAATAATAAGCAGATTATGATTCAACTTCTTTATTGCTTGATACATTTTAATTCATCTCGAAATTGCTTGACTCATTAATTTGATACTTCTACTTTCAGAGAATAGAGAATATATATGTAGATTCAAAATTCAAATTTGATGAGTTCGATTTTTAAGATTCTAAATATTAAATTCATGGTGTTCGTGATTTCAGATAAATCTAGTAGTTTTTTTTTGTAGACTCGGTATTTGTGCAAAAAAATTAATTAAATATATATATGTATATTAATCTGTGAACCCTAACAAAATTAATCGACGATTCTAATGAAAATTTAAAAACTTCAAAATTCTTAATTCTGACTCCGCCTACGATCCGTAGCCAAGAGGTTAAATCCATCTCGGATGGCAAAAAACATTAGTGCTTGGTCAATATTTCTTTTGATAATTGAGTGATTTTGTCTTCACAAAAGACTTCAATTTTTTTAAAAAAAGAAATTGACTTTAACAAATTAATATAGTCAAAACCTTATTTAATAGTACCGTAAGTAAAAAGTATTTCATTGAGAGAAAAAAATAGTAATATTATTGATGGTCATTATTGACATATATATATATATATATATATATATATATATATATATATATATATATATATATATATATATATAGAAAATAAAAATTATTTAATTGAAGAAGTAGACTTTTCATACAGTTGCCATACTGACACAGATGTAGTTAGTTGTAGAATAATAATACTAAAATAATAATAAAGTGCAGAAGTAGGTAAGGGAAAATTGAATTATATTTTCCAAGATATACAAAAAAAATAAAAATACATGTAGGGTATTTTCTAATAGGGCAACTTTCAGGTATAGCAAACAAAAAATTTATATTTGTATGCTATAGCAAAGTTTGCATAATTGCGCTCCATAGCAAACATAAAACTGTATAATTCGCTATACATATACAATTGTATAATTCGCTGGCCTATTTCGCTGCAATTGTATAATTTGCTTTGCATACAGTTGAATCGAATTAAAATGTATGTATATTGCATAATTATAAGTGTATAGCAAGAAAATATATGTTTTTCTCGCTTTATACAAAAATAGAAACACATTATATACACTTCTGTTGTATAAAGCTAGAGAAAATTGTATTTCACTGCAATTGTATAATTCGTTGGCCTTTTTCTCTGCAATATTTGAAGTAAAATGTTTGTAAATTGTATAATTAAGTGTATAACACAAAGATATACATTTTTGCATGTGTATATACAATTTTCTCTCGCTTTATACAAAACAGAAACAGAATTATACACTTCTGTGTATAAAACGAGAGAGGCGAGCAAGATTTTGGGAGAGAGACGCTGGCAAATTTTAGCTAATGTTTGCTATGGAGCACAATTAAATCAAACCCTAGCTATTCCATTTAATTTAGGTTATTAGTTTGCTATTATTTACAATTTTCCCTTTATCCCTACTTCCCGAAAATAGAGAGACTATTTCCGATAAAACCTGACACAGATAACGCAAATCAAAGAAGATACATAAGAAAAGAGATAAAAACGAGCACTAGAGAAAGAAGACTGTAGCAACAACAAAATAATGCGATAACGAAAACACCAGACATTTACATGTAGAAACTATCTAAAGTTTTTGAGTTCTCATAGCAGAACATAGTGGTACCTAATCAGTGCAGTTATGAAAATCCGGTCAGGTGAAACACAGACAACCAGATTGATTGTAAAAGAATGAATCTAGTTATGTTACAGCAAGGTTATATCTACACAGTCATCATCATCGTCGTTGTCATCATTTTCACTATCGTTATCCCAGTCAAGCGTGTAAGATCCTGCTGATTTCATGAGTTCTGTTAGTCCAGTTAGATCCTCCAGATATGTAGGATGATTGATAGCTTGAAGTATGAAGTCCATCCCTGTCGTTCGATATTCTGATACAACCTGAGCAATAAGGATTTTCATGTATATTTGTCAAGTTATGATGCTTTCGATAGTCAAGTTTGTAAAAAGATACCAGGGAAAGCTGAGAGTCCAACGACAACATAAAAAGGGCAGTTGGATGCACGAAACATCCCAGAGAGGCTTACACCCTCAAGGAGGTGTAGTGCAAGCAGTGGCTAATTCCACGGATCAATCCCTTGACTTATCAGTCACCTGGAAACAACTTTGTGTTGCTCCCAAGTCAAACGCCAACATAGTTGGGCGTTACTTAATCTAAAGTGTTTCTTTTTTAATGATAGGCATAATATAATCGAAGTTAGTTAAAGATGTTACATTGTGTGGTGCAACGACCATAAATGAATGAATGGTCACATGACTCAAACATATAGGCGGAGGCTACGGGTTAGGCTAGAAAATGACATCAAATTGTACAGTATAATAATAGTTCAGGATGGAATTGCCTTAAAACATTTTAACTTACCGTGCTACAACAAGCAGTGCAACAAGTTGAAGCATGACCGACAAGTGTCATCTGAGAAAACTGAGATATGGAGCCCCGAATCTGATGAGGTAGAATGCCAAGAGGTTGTTCAGTGCTGCCGTTATCATTAGAGTTTGCAAACTCAGCTTTGGCACATATTCTGCAAATGTAGTTAAAAAAGAAATGCTTAAAATGTCGGGATACAACATAATTTGCATGTATATCACAAAATAGTTAAGGATTTACCCAGAAGGATGATGCAAGACTCCAACCAAAAGTTCAACAGCAAGGGCTGATGCAATAGGAGCCAGACCAGGACGAGTAACTGTACATTGTTGGTCCAGGGTACGATTAGCCGTTGACTGCACCACAGAACAAAAAATGATTCATATTTGCAGATATTGCAATCGAACAATTACTAAAACTTTCACAAGAATCTTACATCAATTGGTGCAACCACATCATTGCAGAAGTAACATCCCAATCGCACCGACTCTTTTTGGTTCGAAAGGGAGAGATTCTCCATACTGGCAGAGACATTATTCGAAGTTTCAGCTTGTGAGTTTTGTAGAGCATCCAAAGGGCCTGCTCCATGACGCATCACTAGAAAGCTATCGAAACCTAAGGCTGCAGTAATAGTGATCTGCAGAGAGAAACAAAAGACGTGTAATAATCAGGAAGAGTTCAGCTGACTCTAGTGAATTCAACATCACATGCAACATACTAGTCTCGGAAAAGTAAACAAAATTTCAAAGGAAAATTCACAAGAGAAATAAAGGAGGAAAACCTTGTTAGCGCTAGCACAAAGTAGACTAGGAAGCCACCGACTTTCCCGTGTATCAGTTAATAGAAAGATTGCATCATGTGAGTTGATCAAATCACTTAAATGTCTGCAGTCCTGAAGTATATTACTTTCTTCTTGGCTAGACACTGGATGTCCAGGCATCGGAATAGCCATCACAACTCCTTCTGCTTCCTGTCAAGAAATTAAGGTGCATCGGCAAATGAATTTATCTTTTCTCTACATCTTAAATTATTTTATTTTGATTCTTTGAGGTCTTAATAATGGATCAATACCACTGCTGGAAATATTCGCTTGAGACTTTCAACTGCTGCAACGGCCTTAAATTTGCCACCATTTAAACAGTCATCAAGCGCATAAAGAGACTGCCTTATTGGATTAGACATTGAGACCTTACCACTGTCAACCAATGTAATCTTTCGGACACCCCATGCCTACAAAATTTAAAAGTCTAATAAGCACTTCCAAATTTTTTTTTACACAATTTTGTTTCTATTTTTTTCCCATTTTCTTGAGCACTTACCATAAGCATTCGAGCAACTTGGCATCCGAGGGTACCTGCTCCCAGAAGGAGACATCTTGTGGAAGCCAACATTTCTAGATTCAATGACGGCAATGTCCGCCACCTCATTAGTTTCAAGTTCAAATCAGCAGCTGATACAGCTAACCTGGTAAAACATGACAGTGATACCTATAATGACCATTAAAATATTCATAGAATACAGCAGTAGATGTTTATGCATACCTCGTCGGATCCATAGTTTTAGCGAGGCTGATGCATCTCAAACCCTTCTTCCCTTTATTTAGTTCCCATCCCACAACATTGGGCATGTTCTGATGATTCCTCCCTCCTAAACAAATTCATTAGGGTGATGTAGAAGATATGACTTTCACCATTTATAAAGGAAAGCATAAATCAGAAACCAAAACCTATTACCAATAGATATACCTTGTGAAAGAGATATTTCAGCTTCTCCAACAAGGGACAATCCAAGATCTGCAAAACCACGGTTTTCGCGGTAGCAGAAAAAGTGAATCTTTCCAAGGCCCCACCTTGAACAGATATAGGCAAGATAATTGCGAAGTGGCCATCCAGGATTATGTGGAAGATGACAAGGGTCATAAAAACCAAAAAGAATCTGTTAATTGTAAACAGTAAAATTATGTCAAAGACACTCCTGTACCATAAATATCACACATATGAAGAGATAACACGGAAACTATACAGCCTTTATACTAGTTAAGATTCCAAACAACATCAAGAGAAAACAGACGAACCTTTTGACCATTATTTTGGCAGGTTGCCCACTCCCTTAGATGCCTGAGAGTAGCAACTGAATTTGAACCAATAGACACCAAAAAGAATGGTATATCTGCATTCAACAAATGTTTCAGGTCCCCGAAAAAAGAAATGTCAAAACTTGAGACCTTTAAGGATTATGTGATAGTTAACTTTTCACCTGCTGTGGAGCTCTTGCTACGCCACTCATTACAAGCACTAGACACAGATTCAGCCTGTTCACCAGTACAACCAATTTGAGATACTTACATCTAAAATGTGAATGAATGAAGTAACAGATCATTCGAGAGAAAAGAACCTCTACAGAAGTGAAGCACTGGGAAGCTGGTTTCAAATTAACTAGAGTTGCAGGAGGATCAAGCACCAAAGCAGGGAACGCAAACCAATAATGAAAGCTCCACTTTTTCAAGTCTGCAAATGATATAACTAGGAATCTTAAGAGCACAGAACTGTCCTCCTCAACTTTGCCTGAGTAAATGTCATCCCATATCTGATTCGCAATAACAATTCAAAACTATCAAGGTGAGATGACACTAAAGTTCAACCTCTTCCCATGCATGATACATACTATTAAGCTACACAATAACATAACGCAACAGAGCTTTCATACAATATGTGAATTTACCAAGGTCATCATAGCTATGCTTTCACACAATATGTGAATTTACCAAGGTCATCATAGCTATAACTTCTTCATGAAATTGAAGAAGACAAGATGTGCTATTGTTTTCTCTTACTCTATGGCCAAAGATTAACCTATCCAAGTGTTAGCAGATATAGCTCAACATATAAGTTGCAATTTTTTGAGAAAAAAATGGTTTACTATACCTTCTTGGCTTCTGCCTTAAGTAGGCTCTGCTTATCAAGCGCATAGAAACTTTCTAACGTGTTTGTGTTGAGAAGAATGCCAGGGACAGGACACCTATTTCTATTCCCCTGACTAGCTAGAAGAGATGATGGTTCTTCATCGGAATCAGCAGGCAAAGATTCAGCCAGGAGAGTCAAGTGATTTGATACTTGAGGATGCGAGCAAGGTGCATAAAAGCCTGCACAAAAACAATTCAGTCCAGCAGGAACAAACACTAAACCCCAAAGGCTAAAATTGCAATTCCATCAAAAAGGCAATCGTTCATAAAATCGGATAAAATTCAGTAATTCTATTACGATATAAGCCCCAAAAGGCTACAATTTCAGTCCCAACAATAATGCAAACGTTTCATACACCACCAACAACTACTACACCTCAGCCCTAAATGAGTTGGGAACAGCCTATACAATTCCTCACTGACCATGCTTCCCCGTTTAAGCTCAACTCACGTTATCATCATACCAAAACAATAAATATACTACTAGATAACATTCAAAAACTCTAAATCTCACCCCAAAACAAAGACTGAAATAAAACCCAAAAAGATTAAATTTTTATTTCTAAAAAAGATAGTAGGAAACACACTAATCCAATTATGGGGGACAAAAGAAGAAGAAAGAGCTCAAAACAATGAAAATCACAACGAGATAAACTGAAACATAAACACTTATTGATTCTAAGAAAAGGGTAAACACTAAAAAGTAATAAAAAATCATAAACAAAGATCTACATTGTTGAATCCCAACAAAAGGGTAACTTATAAATAGCAAGAACAATACATTAATCCCCAAAAAGCTGCAAAACAAAGAGAGCTCAATACAGTAATCAATCACAATCAAATAAACCCTCCAAAAAACACAAAATTATCGATTTTAACAAAAAAGGGTTACTTTTAAATATCAAACACAATTCAACAAAATCACAAAATCTATGTAATTTACCATAATTAAAAAAATAGCCAACAATTTACCAAAAAAGAAGTAAAAGGGGTTTACTATTATACCAGTAATTGGAATTGGGGATTCATCAAGACGCAATTTATTAAGCTTTAAAGAAGATAATTTATGCCAAAACCCTTCATCTACAAAACTCTGAAAAGGTGCAAATTGAAGAATTGTTCCTTTTCCAGTATCCGCCATGGATAAAACTCGACCAATAAAATCTTGAGCTTATTGAAAACCCACTAAATATGTTGTTCGTTGACCTATCTTGCTGAGAATTGAAGGGTTAATAGTTAGACATATTTGCAGAAAATAAGCAAAAAAAGATCGGACTTTTTTTTTTTAAGGAAGAAGATGACAACTACAAGGAGAGAGGAAAAAAATTGAAGTGGGTTGATTTGCTATTTTAGCAAAGTATAGGGTGGAAATTGCAAATATAGAAACTTTTATTTTAAAATAAGTACTATTTCGAGAAAATACACAATTACCCCTAGAATATGATCAAAATCTAAGAAACACATCTTAACTAAACTGATGTACTATTATCCCTAAACTTATTAGTTTTTGTAATTTTATACCCATTTTGTTTTACGTGGCACACTCTGTGACTCCACCCAATTTAGGCGCGTGGAGATATTTGAATGACACGTGAGTCAAAAAGATGCACAAAATTACAAAAAAATAAATAAATCAGGGGACCAAGACCTTAATTTAGTTAAAGTGTATTTTTAGAATTTCAGTCATAGTCTAAGAGGGTACTTGTACATTATCCCTCTTATTTTAGCAAAAATCACATTTACTATACGATTAATAAATACAATACGTAATCAAGTATATCATTCGTATTTAATAAATATTTCTTTTGAAAACGGAATACTATTAAGAAGATGGAGTATAATCGTATAAGAGTATAGTTGAAATTAAGAATAAACAAAAATTTGTGTTACAATTCCCAAGTTAGACATTTCTTAAATTTTAAACAATTATATATCTATGGAACACTTATTTTGACACATTTTCTTAATATTTTCTTTCAAACTCGATCAGTAATTAAATACTTTTTTATTTTTAATTAAATATTTGATTATAGTATTATTTTAACCGATAAAAAGCGTTTTATCATAAAGCATGAAACGATCAAATTAAACAGATTTCAAAATAACTATCATACATCATATGCTTAAAAAAATAACTAGCAAGTACTTTACAAATATCATTGTGATTTTCAACTTTCTATGTATACAATTTTGATTGTTTGTTTTACAATCATAAAAATAATTTCTATTGCTATAATTATACTATATTCTTCTATTCTATTGTTTTGTCAAAAGATAAAATTTGTATACATGGTGAATTACACCAAATATGTGAATGTGATCTTAATATCTCTCTTGCTTTTTTCTTCAAATGAATTTCACAATTTGCTTGCATTACCATACAAATTTTTGACACCCCCCCAACTCTCAACATCTCCAATAAAACTTCTTTTGTGGCTGAAAATTTACAAATTAAACCAAATATTTGTATTGCATTATCATCTATACTTGCACTAATTCTCAATGTCCTCTTTGTTACCAATGCAATTCCAGCTGCATGTTCCAAAAATTTTGCCCTCCCATCAGCCAAAACACACAAATTAGCCAATAGACAAAACCCTAATTCACTAACCCTTTTCTCAGGGTTAGTTAATTCGAGCTCGATGAGCTCGAATATAGCTCCTGATTCGATGATCTTAAGCTTGTTGCGTCCCCACGTACTTACGGCTATCAGCACTTGCAGGGCCGCTTTGGTTGCTTGCTGGTTGTTTTTTCGTAATGCGTGCACTATCTCCTGGAAGAATTCTGAGTCTAGCCCTGATAGAAGATTTGAAGTTGAGACCTCTAGCACGTCCTTCAAGACCAGCATTGCGCGTGCTGTGACGACGTTATCGAAACAGATATTTTTCGTTTCGTTTTTTAAAATCCATAAAATAGCTTTGACTAAATCATGATTATCCTTCACATGATTCTTGTGATCTTCATGTGATGATTTCCAAATTGAATGAAAAATCCTTAAAGCTTCTTCAAGGCCAGGAATTAATAATTTCCCAATTTTGTAACTTTTCATAATAAAACCAATAATAGCCTTAATTGCACCAACTTCCTCCATGCACTTTATATTTTTCTCATTTTCACTAACTAAATCATCCATTTTCCTTAAAGCATTAACACAAACTTGTTGATCATTATTACTATTACTATTACTATTATTTACCTGGCGAATTAATCGAAATATATTCGATTTATCCATCGGATATTTTGGCGTTGGGATCCGGTCAACGCCTTTTTCCGCGTTGACTATGCACCACGCTTGAATTAATCGTCTGACCATATGATTTGGAGTCAACAACTCGACGTCTTTAGGCAAATATTGCTTTGTCACCGGACACGTGGCGGTCACCATCTCTTCCTCCGCCGTGTACAACCACATTTCGATACTTTCACGATCGTACGTGATCCCCGTGACCGTCGTTACCGGATCTTTCATAATTTGTAATGATATAGGACATAAAAAATATTGTGGTATATCTAGTTCTTCCATATAACCTTTTTTTTTTCTTCTTTAGATACAAAAATAAAATCAAGAACCTAAGTCTATATATATAATATGAAAAGAGAGAAATAAGATATGTTCAATTTTATTTTTTTTCATTTTTTGGTATTTGATAAGGTGGTTAATATAATGTATGAAAGTTTGAATGAGAAGGAAGAATGAAGACTAAGAAAATTCTAGATGATATTTAATTATTAAAAAAATATATATAGTATTATTGTTGGTAGTATTTTTTTAAATTTTAAATTTGGTTTTAGTAGTCAAAAGTTGAATAGGACTAAGGAGGTTGTGGCTAATTAAATCCCCACGATAAAAATTAAATAATTTGAAAAATAGATATGAAAATCTCACATTTTTGTTGACTTTTTTTAATATTTGCCACATGGAAGATAAATATAGTCGACATGTGAAAAAAAAAAAGTAAAAGTAATTAGTTGAGTGTTTGATATATTTTTTGAATTTGTTTTTTTTTTTCTGAAATTGAAATTTATAAATTGAATTTGAGTGTTTGATATATTTTTTGTTTAATTTGAATTAACTTTAAGTAGATTATTTATTTTGTTGTCTATCTAGTCTGGTTTTCGTATTAGATTGATTAATTTAAATTCATATCGAAAAGATTAGTAAGATTCAGTACTCATTATTCAAGACTTTTTGATATATTTTTTGTGACTGTATTACATATAAACTTAGATTCTTATTAGAAGTGAAAGTACTAACTATATTTTCAGAGATTTTTTGTGACTTTTAAATTTAAACAGAGATTGTTGTGACTTTTAAATTTAAATTTACTTTGAAGATCAAGTAAAACGCATTATCGAAAGTAATTAATTCTTGAGGCTCAAATTAAACCTAAAACCCTCATTAAGAAAATATAATTATCACATTATCATTATAATATTTTTATGGTCAATAGATCCAACATTTATGAGTTTATATATATGGATTTTAAATTAATATTATATTAATAACAAATATATTTATATATTAAATTCACGTAAATTCATAATCAATTTTCTAGATTCGTCCCAAATTTTAATTTAATTTTCCATATTCTTACACTTTTGGCCCCTTTGCTTTAACATGTATAAATCGTTTCATCATGTGAATAATATAAAATATAAAATATAAAAATCAAAAAGTAATTAATTTCGGCTTGACTCACCGTTACTTTATTTTTTTCGAATATATGCTTTTCTACTTGTTTATTTATTTTTCTTCATTATTAATTAAAGACAAAAAGAACATGTTTTTCACCATTTTGCAATGTTATTAGTCTATTTTGTCGATATAAAACATATTATATTGAAAAATGTTTTTCCTCTTCGTAAAATAGAAATAAAGTTAGAAAAAAAATATTTACTTAAAAAATATAATAACGGGTAGAGTAATTTTTTATCAAAAGAAAAATGAGAATTCAGTTGACCTATCACTAACTAATACAAGAAAATTTTGCTCTAACGGCTATGGATCGAGGCAAAGATCAAAACTTACAAATTGATTTGTGAGGATATAGCTAGTTGCGCGAGTATGTTAATCGTTTTAAAAAAAAAATAAATCTTAATAACATATAAAAATAATAAAAGAAATCTCTCTTTAGAATAAGACGCTTAATCACTAATTTCCATTATTCAAAATTTAATATCTATGTGCAAAATAATTTATAACATCTTCACATTCTATAATTTTTATATAAATAATATAATTTTTTTAAAAAGAAAATTCCAAATACCTCTCTTATCTGCAAATTAAATATAAATTTAGTCTTTAAAGTTTATCTATGGACAATTTCAGTCAAACAAATCAAGCTTCCATTTTTGACTTAAAATGTTTGATTTTCAAAGTACTATTTATTGATCTTTTATTATTTTTGTTTTTTTATATGAACTATTCAAAATATGAAAAACAGATCATATATTATGTTTGGTGCATTCCATCATATATTACAACTAGCATTCATTGAAAGTCAACTTAAAACATACCTATAAATTATAATTATAGGGAAAAAAAGAACCAAATAGTTGCTTAAAAGATTTTCTTAAATTATAAAATATAATTATCATTTTAGAAAATTAATCAGAACCAAATATTTCAAAAATTGTTTTATATATGTATGAAATTGGCAGCTGGAAAGAGACTTGTTTAGCACTAATGTCACAACACAATTTATATATTTATTTAAAAAAAAATCATTTGATACTTGATTTGAGATTCGATTAATTTAAATTTGTATCAAAAAATTCTACGTGAAAGTAAAACACTCCCTACTGTTTACAAAGCTATGTGTATGGTATCCGTTTGACAAATTTAATTTAGGGTTTCGTCGATTAATATGAAATCGCACAAAAAAGTTTTCATTTTGGAGGGCAAAGTGCTATCAAACACGAATTCATTTTCAATCATTCAGGAATTTATTTTAGAAATCAAGTAATCTCGAATTTCGCTAAAGAATCTAATTTAAAGGATAAAACGCACCCTATTAAAGTTAACTCCGATCCTTTTTCTGAAGTACTTACTTTACATCAAATTAATTCAGATTTATACTATACAATTCACAATATTATAAACTCAGTTTATATAATTTTAAATTACAAAGTGAGATCTTCTTAAAAAAAATTTGTATGACACAAACGTGGGCAATTGAACAGATTTATGAATATAAAATAATTTAGCTTAATAATATTTATCTAAAAACAAACAACATGTAAACTGGTTATTTTAAAAACAATTAATATTGGTAAAATGTCCCTACAAAGAATTATTTTAAATTGTTAAAATTAAAAAGTATGATTGTCCAAATGTGAAATAAAAAATTTGTTAATCATGGTAGATTTGTATACTGCACTTTTTTTATTTTATTTTATGGTCCCATTATTTATACTTTTGGTGTTTGAATTGTGGAAAATATTTCAATCAGTATGATTTTTCAACAGTTAATTTTGAAAGTACAAATTCCAATTATTTGGCATAAATTAAAGCAAAGAACACATGTTTGAAAAAAATTTATAATCCGCTTTTATGTCCTAATTAAATCTACGGAACAATAAATTTAAAATTCTGAATTCATAATTATCTTAATATATTTTTTAAATAAACTTAAAGGTAGAGTTATTAATTATAAAAGGAAAAAAATAGAATATAAATGGTAAACAAAAAAAAATAATGATTCAATCACATCAAATTAATTTGTGTAAAGTTTCATCATTACACAACAACTATTTTAACAATACGATATAACAAAATTAATTAACAATCAAAATACTTTGAAAAAAATACACAATACAATAAATAACATTTGTTAAAATAAGTTGTTACTTGGAGATACTTCGATAAGATTAAAATTTATATATACTTTATTTTTTCTAGATTCTACACATAATATACACTGAATTTATTATTATTTTTATAAATTAAAATACACTCTAGTCCTCAGACACACAAATATTTAGGAATTAACCCCTAATGGATAAAATTTTTATTTTATATAGTTTAAAAGGTAACAAAATTTTAAATATTTCCATATAATATATGAATATAATTTAAAAGAACAAAAAAAAATTGCTCAATCGATAAACATCCGTTCTTTATTTTAAATTCCTAGTCGTCTCCGCCAAATAAGACTTATAGCACCAATTATGACCGTTACTATAGCATTTTTTATAAAATTATAAAATAAGATAGACCAATTTTTTTTTAAAAAATAAATAGACTATAGATTTATTTTTTTTTAGGTTAAATCAATTTAATATTTGGAGACTAGACTACAATGTGTTGGTATATAATATATAGTCCCAATCACTTGTTAAATAGTTATAGAAACTATCTAGAAGGATTCGAAATAGCTTAAACTATCATTATTTGAAATAATTTGACTAAGCATATAAACTGATTAAAATAATTTATAAGCAACTTTGATATATTGGATAAAAATAAAGCTAATAATTCACATGGAACTTTTAAACCAAGTTCGATGATTATTAAGGATAGTAATTAAGACTTATAAGTAAAAATTTAGTCAACACTCAAATTTTGCACCAAATAAATTTAGGGAACTTGCATAAATTCCATTAGTTTAGGAGTTAATTATTTAGATACACTCTAGTTTACAATATTACACATTTTATCAAATTTTGGTGCTGTTTATTACGTCAGATACATGTATTTCAAAAGCATGGAGCCAAAATTAAGTGCGATTTGTTTTGAATACATTTTGTCAAAGTCACATGTATATGAAATACATAACAAATCTCACCTCCCTCACATCTCTCCCATATAGCTCGCCAATATTCTCCCATGTATATGTATCTGATATCTCAGATAAATGCAAATCACATTAGATACATACATATATATATGTATTTTCTTTAATATATTATATGACAGAAAACTCATAACTCGTTGTAAGATATAAAATATTTTTAAAATATAGATAATAATAGTATATATGATAGTAAAGTATGTCTAATTATATAATTTTTCCAATATGCATAACATGTATTTCACATTTGATTTTTAACAGCTAACACTTAATCATGATTAGTCATTAGTGAGCTTTTGGATATGAGCATATCCAAATTTGACATAACATATATTCATTCCAGTCCAAAAATAATGATAAATTATGTTTCTCCGACTCTTCAAAAATGTTATCGTGTTCATGTTAAATTGTAAAAAAATTATATTATTTTTAAAGGATCTGACACACGTGGTAATTTTGTCCCTTAACTATTGTTACTGAACAAGAAGATGTTCCCTTCATAACAAAAACAACAACTAATAACAGTGATACTCAAGATAGTTTATGCACACCTCAACTAATTTCACGTGATACCTACTTTCTCTCACCAACACAGAATAATAGTCGGACACTCATATCCAAGCTAGCTAAAATCTGTATCACTATATACCCTCTTACTTCACTGCCCAAAATTTCACAACCTAACCATTGTGACCAAATATAAATTCAAGTAAAATGGTTAAAAAGGTGTAATTCCATAGCTTAGGGAAAAAAAAATCAAACAAAGAGAAATGCAAAATAACAACTTCATCAATCCCCATTTACATGACCAATAAATAAAGCAACCCAACAACAACATAACATAATTTCTGTAATTACACAAGTCGAGTCTGCAGAGGATAGTCATGTGTATGTCAACATAATTTCTGTAATTACACAAGTCGAGTCTGCAGAGGATAGTCATGTATATGCAATTTTCAAGATATTTCTTTCAAACTTTTTGGGAAATTAGCAAAGAAGATATATGCAAATTGAAACAAAAAGAAGCACAAAATTTACAACATATATACTATAGTTTGCATATATATAGAATATTTTTTCTTTCATCTTTAGTTGCATGCAACAACTATAAATAATAATCCAAGCTAGCTAGTTATCTCAATACACAAATAACAACAAAACTTGTATCTTCATATAAGAAACTAATAGTATAACCTATATATACTAACTAAAATTTCTACCTACACATATATATATATGATGACTACATCTCAATTCCCCTTCTTTTATTCAAGGCCTTTACATGATGTAATTCCAAGCTGATTTACCTGCAAATTATATATATGTATATGTATGATCAAGAAACATAATCTTGTAATAGTTGAGTCGCGTAACGCTTCCCACTCTGAAAATCAATGTTTTCATAGCTAATATTTGGATGGTGTGTAGGTTGATTGTAATGATTTTCCAATCCAATGTAATTGTGTTGGTTTTCAGAATTTGGTGGAAGCCCTAAAGTAAGAGAAACATGACCATTGTTTCCTTGATGAAAAGTTGTTGCTAATTGTTCATGATTTTGATTGTTGAACCTTGTTCCAAATTGATGATCATCATCCATTGTGTAACTTGGAGTCATTAGAGTGTAACATTCTCTTGTTTGTGTGTTGTTGAACTTTTCACTTTTCACTTTATTCATGATTTCTCTTTCCATTGAGATAATAGTACTATTTTGCATCTCATTTCTTGCCTTCTTGTTGTTCCTTTGGTCATCAATGTTGTCCATGTTTAATGACCTAATCAAGGAGAAACCTAATTACAAAAAAAAACATGTTAATTAGTTAAACAATATAGAGTCATACACATAATTATTACAATAGAAATAAAAATGCTAGCTAAATTTATTGTCTTTTGAGCTATTCAAGGTGTTTTAGGGTGTGTGACCATCTAATCATCCTAGATTGTTTATTAATTGAGGTATAGTAGTTATATACTTCCTCCATCCTTTTTTACTTGTCTACTTTTGAATTGACACATCTATGAAGAAAATAATTAAAGACGCAAGTTTACCATTTTACCCCTACAGTGGATGAAAAGTTCTACATTTTTAAAAGTAATTAGTCAATTAATTGAGGGTATAACAGGTAAAAAGAATTGTTCTTTCTTTATTTGTCAAAATGGACAAGTAATTAAGGACAACTATAAAAGCAAAAGTGGAAAAGTAATTAGGGACGAAGAGAGTAGATGCTAGTCAAGAGTGTGTAGTCCCACATTCACGTAAGATTCGAAAAAAAAGTTGTATTTCAAGGAGTGTGCTGATAAGAGATCAACCAACTCCACAACTTGAAGTTGTGTGACTTATATAGGTCACGTGGAGATGACTTTATTGTTACCTCAAGAGTGCCTACATGGTCCATGAAAAGATCATATCCCAAGGGGACAACCTACCATTATGTGAAATTAGTGACGCCTTCCACGACTCAAACCTATATTATAGGTCAGACGATGACAACTTTTATAGTGAATTTCTTATATATTCCAACTAACCTCCAACCGTCTGAGCCGGAATCGAACCGCCACCACCTGTGGGAGATGTTGAAATGGTGGAAGTAGAAATATCATTTGAAGTAGCATCATGAATAATATTGCTACTAATTGGTAATTTTTCTTGTGGAGCACTTGATTTTGACCCAACAATTTCATTGTTATTAGGTTCAATATTTTTTTGATCTAAACCATTTTGTTCTTGATTGTTTTTCTTCACTTCTTCCATGTACATTTCTTCTACCATTGGCTTCCATAGTCTAACTCTAGCATTTATGAACCAATTTGATACCTGCATTTTCAAAAGCATTTCAAGAAAGAACAGACAATCGACTTTTAAAATTTGTAGCCTAAAATACGTACACTTATGTACATATTTGTGTGACTTACTGACATATCTTTCTATAACATCATTGTTTATTCTAGATATTTTTTGTCTGCTATAGTGAAATATTGTTAGTAAAGAACATATACTACATGACTTTAACATAACATGAAACACTACATTAAAATTATCCTTAACATTAATTAATTAATGACAATAGCATAATTGTCGATTAATATACGTTTTCAGTGGTAATTAATACTTTTTTTAAAAAAATGTATCTATAGACTATAGCGATAATGGATCTAATGAAAATTAACTAATACCGATAAAAGCTTTAGTATTCATTATTAACGTGCTGCTAAAATTGTTTTTTATTTTGTTATAGTGAAAGTTGGTTTTAAAAAAAATGATTGTTATAATAAGATGTTGTTACTGTTATATAGATATCGAGGTACTATGGTTGTTGAGAATTTTAAAGTTATATTGTTCCTAAATTGGAAAGAAAACATTTTTTTTATGAAAAAAAGTGTCACATAAATTGAAGATGAGAATTATTCAAGAACCTGGCTCCTTGTTAGCCCCGTTTGCTTAGCAAGCATGATTTTATCTGAATCTTTAGGATACCTGGCAAACAAATAAAATCTCGTTTAAAAATTTAAATTGTTATATACTTAATTACGTGTTCAGCAGATACTTACGGATGAAGAAAATGCTCGAAAAGCCAAGCGCGGAGAACCGAAACCGCTCTTTCTGGCAAACCTCTTTGTGGCCTCCATGCATTGGTTTGCATCATCCCTAATTGTTGTAGTGCACGTTGTTGGCGTAAATGATGATCCACAAATTTCAACTTTGATCCTTCAATTTTGCCTCCAATGTTCTCTTCTTCCCCTAAAGTTTTATTTGTGTCCTTTATTTGCCCAGAAATTGCATCTTTTAAACATCTAAATTGCTTTGAAATTGTGTGCAAAGCAAGTTGTGTGTATGATTTTGATGATCCAATTCCTGTTGTTTGCTCAAATGATGTTGCAATCATTTGCATTTGGTGATGGTATTGTCTATACCTTTGATCCACCTAAAAAAAATTCAAAAAAATAAAAATAAGTGGACTAGTATCGATCATGTCTCGACAGTATCTGATTGAAGTTTAAAAAAGTATAAGAATATATGAAGTTGAAGTTGAAAAAAATACTTTCTAAATCGATTTTCAAATTTCAGATTCTTTATTTAAAGTTCAAGCTGAAATAACTTATGAAATTATAAAATAAAACTTGATTTGCAAAATAATATTTATCACTATAAAAAAAAACTGTGAATAAATGAGGATTTTCCTGTGGATTAGTATGAAATATCGCAGGAAATTTATTTTCCTACAAATTTTAATACTAATTTACAGGAAAATCCCCATGTAATTCACAGTTTTCTTGTAGTGTTTCATTATTTTCCAATAGAAATTTATTCGAGTACTGAGTATGAAGGCTCTTTTATCAAGCACTTTAACCTCCTAAAGTGAGATAATTTAATAACACACATATTAATTAAGCTTCAAAACAGATATCGAATATCAATAGGAATACCAAAAATACAAATTATTCCAAGGTTTTTCTTTTATGTGATTCTCAAAAGAAAGGTAAAGAATATTTCTAAATTTGAAAGGTTCTAATTAATTGATTGAATAAGACCACGTGCCTTTGATTTTTTGTCAACTCAACAAGACATATTAGGTGTTATTATCTTTAACTTTAGTTGGACCCCCAATAGAAAAAAATAAATAAATTAGAACCACATATATTGTCTAGCTTATAGTTTAAATTGAATAAAATTGTACCTTTTAAATAAATCAATAATTATTGCTAGTATATGAATCAATAGTAACTTGACCCCTCCCCCTTCCCAACAAGAAAAAAAAAATTAAATAAAACAATGAAATTAATATGAAGATATATAAATTTATACACTTTTTATATCATTTAATAGGAGTTGATTTCTTAAATTGTCATAATTAATCAGTATTTTATTATTATCTCATAATTAAAATTACTCCTTTTATTGAAAAAAGATTAAAATCGAAAAGAAGATAAAATAATAACGGTTAATTGATTTTACTATTGAAAAAAAAAAAGAGCAAAATTTCGACAAAGTATTTTGTTGTAAATTCTATTGAACAATTTTTGGTTTATTTAATTAAATTCACTACTAAAAAACGTGAAATTTTAATAGATGTTTGGTTGAAAATGGAGAATTTTTTTACTGACCAAACGTCCGTTAAAATTCCGTGTTTTATAATAGTGAAATTTGCCTAAATCAAGAAACTTGATATTGATATTTGATAGGAGATAAAAAAATTGATGACTAATTAATTAATTAATTAATATATGAATAATTAGAAGTATATATATACCTCATCAAGCATGCTAACAAGCTTTGCTTTCTTCATTTGAAGTTCTTGTCTTTGAGGTGTTGTAAGTTCAACAACACTATTTTTTTGGGTGTTACTTTCAATATCATCACTAGCCAAAGATATTAATTCATTCTCCAATTTGTGTTTCTCCTTTGCACCACCAACCTCTGATAATTTGATGTTTTTTCCAACACTAACAACTTCATCAAGAAGATCTTGTGCAACTTTTAGGTACTTAGAACCCAATATCATCCCATTAGAAATCGAAAAAGACGATGATGCCCCTGATCCTCGAGTATGATCGATATTACTGATATTGATTCGTGGTGATGATGATGATGATAGTATTTCAACTTCGCGATGGTCTAGTGGAAGACTAGACCTGAAATTCATTTGTTGTTGTGGAGAAAGGCTTAGAGAGAGTCCTTGATGGTGCGCTTGTGTTGGTGACACCAACCCCGGTCTTTGAAACCCTAATTGGGAAGCAAAGTCCGTGGTGGTGCCTCCCACACTACAAGCTGGCAGGGGCACTCCAACCAAGTGCCCCTGTGGCAAAGGGAGGGACACGTGGGGGAAATTCCCCGACGCCACGGAATTCAAGAGGAACATGTTGGCTGATTGTTGTTGGTGTTGACGATGATGATGGTGGTGATGATGATGTGTGTCATTATAGCCTATAAAATTAGGGTTCATCAAATAGAGTGTTTGTAGACTATCAGCTTGGATTTCTGAGCCTCCTTGATAGTACATAGCAATAAATTTCACAATCAATCAACTTTCTTTTTTGGAGTTCAATTTTATTTATTTTTCCAATAAAATCTTATTAAAGGAAGTGACTTCCAACACTAGGCTGATGATGAAACCTGAAATTAAAAAATAAGATTAGAAAATATTTATAATAAATCCATGCAATAACTTAAAGATAGCAAACATTTAAAAAAAAAGAAAATTAAAATAAGATATGATGAATTATATATAATTAATGTTAAACAAAGAAAATATGGAGAAAATTTGTGCTTACATGAGTGACATATATCAAATATCTTCAACCATATACTAAATTATAATATTTTTTTAAAAAATAAAAACAAGGAAGAAAGAAAGTTTTCTTATTATAATTGGGAGAAAGAGAAAGTGAGATTTTTCTTAAAACTCCACAAACACATAAAGGGGAATATGAATAAAGAAGACATGTTTATTTAGTGTAAGTCTCCTAACATATCCCCCCACCCCACCCACCCCACCCCATAAAAAAAATAGTAAAAAAATCGTTGATATAAATATTTTTTACATTATCAGATACGTAATTTAAAAAGATATTTATAGATAAAAAAATTTAAATGTGAGGTTTATAATTTTAAAAATAAAATAGATTATTCATAGAAAAAGATGACACGATGATTGAATTCTTTTGGCGATTATGAATTTAATTTATATATAATATAAATTATTTTGTATATTACATGTTTTAACCCTTCATATAAAAAGTAAAATTGCAATTTTAAAGATAAAGACACTTTACTTTACTTGTTATAACATATAAATATTAGTTTTTATACTAATAAATATTAGTTAAACTCTATAGTAAGGGGGTGGTGGTGGGGGTTGTTGTTATTTGGATATTTTTTTAATAAACTTATTTGGTGTTAGGTACATAATTGTGATGGAAAAAGTAAATAGACTCAACCTTTCACTATTATAAAATGATTTGATACTGGCATAATTTAGATTTTTTTTTGTTAAAATATCTTTAGAGAAAAAGAGTGTATAGTGAATGTAACAATAATAAGAAAGAAACTAATAACAAGTAATGGTGGAATGATTAAAAATTTTCGTCTTTACTTATAGGTTATAAGTTTGAGTCATGCGGAAAAAAATCACCAATTTGTTGAGTTTTCTCTTTTGATAAGTTTTTCTAAAAAATACAAATTTAAATTAATCAGAGCTTTAAAATAAATATTCGACTCTAAAATTAGATGAAAGAAAAAAAAACATTAAGTTAAAGGAAGTAGGCCATAGATAAATGAAAAATGAGGAAACATCTTTTTCCACCAATTTGTTGGGTCCATATATGATACATAATTGATTACATTAGTTGCTACAAGTCCCTTGATTTTTCATTATTTCCACTTATGGCCTTTTTTCCGATGGTGGGGACGGGGATTCGTAATTGATTTGTTATTCTTTTCTCTTTTTCTTGGGTGAATCGAACCTGGGATTGAAATCGAACTCCTTCTTAAAAGGATAAATAAAGTGATTCGGTTGAGATTAAATATAGATCCAAACTTTTGTTTGTAGTTCTAAATGTGTAATAGTGTAACTAATGTGTTAAAAAGCTTTTCATAAAAAAAATTATTTTTTTGAAATAAAATAAAAAGAACATAGAGGTGGTTGTAAATTTTTTTTTAAAAAAAAATTTAATAATTTAAACTAAGAAATTCATTAAGTGTAAATTAACAAGTGACATTCTTGATTATATATAATATGTTTTTCGATTAAAAAGATTCGAATGAAATCCTTTCGATCGATAAGTACCTAGGTCATGGACCATATGACAACTTCAACATTTTTTTTAAAAAAAGTGTCCCTCCATCCCTATCCTCCAAGTGTTAAAATAATTGGATTTGTTATATACTCTATGAATAGTATATAATAAGTGACATTCTTCAAGTACATATAAAATCAAGGACCAAAAATATACTTTCATAACTCATGTGCTTTGATAGGGAAATTACTCTATTAAAATTAAAGGGACAGTTAGTTACTCTTTTTATGATATCCAAGAATCATCTTTCATAGGATTGATTATTTTATTGAGAAGAATAATTTGAATTTTTATTTTTTTTTAGGTTTTATCATACAACTTTTTGTAAGTATGTGTCATTTTCTTTTAAAGAGAGAATAACGTAAGTTTGTATTGATGTTTTGAGACTGTTTCAATTTTAACTAGATGTTTTGTGTTTGAATTTTGGATTTGAACAAAAAAAATTAGGAGTACCACATCTGATTGGATTTTGTAGTCTGCAATATGAATTTATTCAGGACTTTAATGTGAAATTCAAATATTGAGCGAGAAAAAAAAAAAAATGTTGATTATCATGAGACTTTCAATTGTTGTTCTTTTTTTATGATCAAGTATGTGAAAAATCTTTTTATAATGAGTGACATTAGGTATCTGTTATTTGTTTGGTGATAATGAATTCAGATTTACAATATTTATTTATTTTATTATCATATTGAAGTATGTGAATGATCTCATAATCAAAACGCGTACTTAGATTATTAGAGAGAACTAGTTGTTCAATAATTTTAAATTAAAGAACATAATTATTTAATATTTGTATTGATATAAGATTGCAAACTAATACTATATAAAATAAAATCAATATCCACACAATTGATTTGAACATCACTATTATCCAAAAATAATAATTTTGGGCATCCCTTTATATAATGTGGGTGGGTAGGGTGTCACTAGAAGGTATTGCAACTTATTTGCCAACAAAAATCAAGAGTCAAATTAAATAGACATCAACTCACATGAAAGGAAAAGGGTTGATGATATATATATATATATATATATATATATATATATATATATATATTATATTTATTTCCTTATAGATTTTATGATAAAAAGACTTCTCAAAAGACAATAGATATGTATTATTATTTTATAAAACAAAGATGAACATCTCAAACAATTTTAATATCGCGGCCGACTGGTTGGCATCTGAAGCTTTGAAGCAGCCACCGGGTTATCAACAACTTTTGACATGTCTGCCTGGACATAAGATACCTAAAAAAGAAGAAAGAAAAGGAAAACGTTTAATAAATTTATATGAGCGAAAGTTTATTAAAATCGTAATAAGTAATAGATTAGAACTCGTCATTTAAATGTATAGTTGCTTCAATATTAAAAACCTAAACATTGAATTCATAAATTTTTGAATTTAAATTTATCTTTAATCTTCAAAATAATGATGATATAATTTTTTTTTAATTTTAGTTCGATATTTGATATTACATAATACTCGCTTTACATCCTTAATAAATTTGGATGCCAAGTGTTCTATTCTTTAATTAACTCAAAGTTTTATGATAACAACTGTTCATCTCTTTAACATCAACATCAACATCAAAATTTATTTCTAATTGAACAACTTTTTCATAATTAATTTATATACTATTAGTCTATTAATTACTATTTCCAAATAAAAATAAAAAAGGATTTTGATTGAAAAGGATGATTTAACAACTAATTTTTTATTTATTTATGTATCATAAAAGCATAACATTTTTCATTTTAGATGGCCATAATGGACACAAAAACTTTTTTAAATTTTTTTTCTTCTTTAATTTTTTTCTTTCTTTTCACTTTCACCTCGTACCTCTTTTCATCTTTCTTTATCTTCCTTATTATATTGTTTTTTTGGAATTTCTATCACTAGTTTTTGTCTTTTCATTATTTTTTTCCCTTTTAAACTTTCATTTTTAATTAACGTGACGTAATTTAATTTGATACGAAATTTATAAAAATAATAACTAATTAAGGAAAACACAATATAGAAAAAGTATGCTTAAATCTTAAATATATTATATAAATCATCATTGGCTAAATATACGTTTAGCTGACAGCAACCTACGTAAGTAATTTCAAACATAAATAAAAAATAATAAAATTATAATTTGATCCTAAATAACAAATCCAACTAAAATTCGAAACTCGAAGAATAATGAACTCATTATGATTTTTGGATGTACATATTGCTAGAATTCACTTTTTTTTTTTAAGTGTAAATTATGGTCCAAAATGCATCACTTTCATAATGAGATAAGATACGTGCAAAAGCAACTTACGTGATTAATAATAATAATGCTAAAACTTTGGTGGACCTATCGATTATATATATATATATATATATATATATTCTTTCATTTCTTGACTTTATAGGCAAATTTTTGGGTCCACTTAACTACTGAGTTTTTGGCTATTATGCAAAAAGTTTACTAGGGTTTGGAGGTATTAGCTTGGATAATATCCTATGGTTTGACACGCAATTGATTTTTTAATCTTTCGAAAAAATAATTTAAATACATAACTTATTTTATTATATTTTCAAAATTTTCTATAATTTGAAAAATTACAAAAAAAATTCTACTTTACGCTATGTATCAGTCGGGTACCTCACTTTACACGATGTATCAGTCGGATACATCACTTTACGCAATGTATAGGGACGTGCGCGACGTATCGAGATGTTACTTTATGCGATGTATCATTGGGATAAATCACTTTACGCGATGTATCGATCGGGATACATCACTTTATGCAATGTATAGGGATGTTATTTTGCAATGTATCAAGATGTTGAGTGATGTATCCAAAATCGAGAGACAATGAATCAGGATGTTGAGGGATGTACTCGAAATCATAATGTGATGTGTCGGAACGTTTTGGGATGTATCCAAGTTCCACCAAATTTAAGAAATTTTTGTAATTTTCGAGTTAAAATATGATATAATTAGCTCTTGACATTATAAAATTAGTGTAAAATCTACATACTTATTTGCTTTCTTGTTTGTATCTGAGCTCGTTCATATTATCAGTTTTAAGTTCAAATAAAAGAATATCAAGGATTGTAGTTAACTAACAATTGGGATGTAACTAGCCAATTCATGAATTCAGAATAGTATATTTGGTACGAAGAAAATATTTTTTTTCGAGAAAAATGGTTAAAAGTTTTAAAATTTTCTCTAAGACAACAACAAAAATTATGAAAAATAATTTTTCTAGTGAAAGTAGGAAAGACGAGCTTGTGATTGCACTATCAGGTCTCATGAACAGATCAAGCAAATTCGAATTAACGTAACATGACCTATCAAATCGAAAATTCTCCCATCTCTCCCATCCCACACTCCTTCCTAGTACCTTTAACTTTAATAGTATTTATCTAAATTATATGCAATTACTTTATAATCTAATTTAAATTGAGTAATTTTATTTTTTATTTAACATTTTTAATCAAATATAAATACAAAAATATCAAACTTCTAAATAATGTTTTTTCTTAGGAAATGAAGAGTGGTGTCTAATGCTATTAATACTACTACATGTTTTTACTTCTTTCTCGTTTTCAAAACTCAAACTTAAAATATGTTTATTAAGAATGAAAGAATATTTTTATTCAAACTCATCACAACTTTTCGATGTTATTATTTTAACAAGTTGAGCCCCAACTCGATCATTACAATTAACATCACTGTCAAATATCATCAATATCATTACTATCAATTATCACTACGCTCTTCAGTCACCAAGACCAATATCATACACCAACTAATCGATTCTTATCTAAATCGTGAACGTCCCTAATCACTAGCGAACATAATATTTCATTATATTTTACTAAATAATATTTTTTAAATTTTATTCATTAATTTTTTTTGTTTTTTTTTAAATATAAAAAAGGCCGGACCCACAAGTAAGTACGTGGGCACTGTGCTGTTGTCAACTTGCAAAAGCATTATCGTCAGTGCGGGCCCACATTTCTCTATTGGGTCCCACATTTATTGTTTTTTCCCCTTTTCTTTTAATTGTCTTCTTTTTTTTCAAAATTATATAATTTCGCCTCCAATTATTGACAGATATTTCTTAATTTCGTCCTCAAACTATTGATCGACTGAAAAATACTCTTTACTTAATTAACTTAATTTAGATACATTCTTAATCGATCTGATAACATAGCAAATGACCTCAAACTCTGTGACTGAGTCGAGAGAGATGTTAAAAACATTCCAAATATGAAACGAGAATTTAGGGTTATATTTAACTAATTTTACAAGATTGAGAGTGTTTTTAAGTTCGATTTATCAAATAAAAATGTGTGTTTTAAGACTATCGATAGTTTAAAATTGAAATTAATAATTCACGATTAAGTGGATCCCGCGTGTTGATTAGTTCAATCGATTAGCCAATGAAAAGAGAGCTAAAATCGTCGGTAGCGAATGCTACGTGTCAGCAAGGACTTACTTTGTGTAGGGGCCAATTTGCTACTTTTCTAAATGAAAAATTAGCATTTTTAGTCCTTCACATATTAATAAATTATTATTTTGATCCTTATAATTTTAATTAATTAATTAAATGTGTTTTTTTTAATCCTTAATTTTCACAAGTTAATAAAATATTAGGTGTTGAAATAATAATATTTTACTTAGTGTAATTTCATAATATAGGTTGTCAATACACAATTTTATTCTTTATTTTGCGAAGGTAGAAAAAGTTATGTTCGACAGAATTTTTAATTTGTGTAAAGCAGATTAAAAGTCAAATATGTAACGCAAATATAATAGTAAAGAAGCAATCTTGAAAACAACTAAAAAAAGAATAAGTAATAGTAACAATAATAAATACTAATAGAAAATTAAATAACGCTCGATTACCTACTAACATTACATAGTAAATCGCCGACCTATATTTAGAATCATTTCATTGTAGGTGTATGATGTTAATTTGAACATATTACTTCACATTTAAAAGTGAAATAGTTCAAACAATATCTATAATTCACATATTTTCTTTGTAAAAGAATCAAAGACATAAATTTTGTATAACTAAAAGGTAAATGTATTTAGTAAAATATTATAAGACCTAAAAAAAATTATTAATAGTTGAGAAATCGAAAAGTATAATTGTAAAATTTTATCTCGTATTTTGTGAGATTTAAAGAAATCCACCTAAGTGATTTTAATTTTAATATTACCCTATCTCATTTTTTTTAAATAATATTATTATTGTTTTTGGTTGTTCGAAATTTAAAATATTTTCGATTATATAAAATTCAGATTTTCTTTTATTTGGAAAAAGAAAAAAACTCAATCAAGAAAAATCAAATTAAATTTATTCTGTTCGAATTAAATAGTCTGAAAAAAATTAAAATCAAATAATGCAAAACGAAGCGCAAAATATCGAATACGTATCCCAAATTAAGGTCTATTATTCTTATTTCCAATATTCTACATAATCACCACAACTCGATGAACAATATATTCCATCCATTTTTCATTTTACATAAATTTATCTTTTACTAGGCACAAATTTGATTTTTCCTTAAAAAATAACTTATGAAAAACTTAAAATAAAATTATCTCACTAATTGTAGTCTAGTATGTAGGATTTATTTTCATATTTTGGTAAAAGAAAAAATAATTCTAGTAAATGTTTTGTATTAAAAAAAAAAACATAGAAAAATTTAATTTTGTTTTTTAAAAAAAATAAAATGTAACATGTACAACATGTTTTATTTCATAAAGGGAAAACAATACTACCATGCTATGGGTTGTGAAATGCTCTTCCGTTCCTAATTACTTGTTCACTTATAAATTAATACGCTTATTAAAAAATAATTTAACGTAGTATATTTTTCATTTACCCATATTGATTATGATATGGGTGAACTAATTAAAAAGCTTAAGATTTTGATAAAGTTGAACTTTTTTCAAAATAATTAATTAAGAGTATAATAGATTTAAAAGAATTCCTTTCTTGATTTGTCAAAATGGAAAATTAATCAGGGACAACTAAAAAAGAAAAAAGTGAACAAATAATTAACGACAGAAGGAGGATAATTTAAGTTTCACTTAACAATTATTAGAATACTTGTCGTCTTTACTATTTGTCATTTCAGAGATTCAAGACTAATTTTTATTCTTACTAATAATTATTTTTGAAGATTGCAAATATCTTTATTATGATACATAAATGGAGTAAGGTTAAATGAAGATCGATTATATCTTAAGATATAATAAGGATTCAAAAAATTCATAATTAATTTATAATATTTTTGTAAAGAACGTATACATAAAAAATAGGATAATTATTTTGAGACAGAGAAAATATTTAAATCGCAAAAGGGGATATAACATATAATGATTAAGATTAATCATTCATTAATGCCATTAATCTGACTTTCTCATAATCTTAACAACTACTGCCAAACTTTTATTGACATTTCATGTTATATACATTAAATGGATTAATTAGTTTAAGGATTAGTTCCACTTTTTAATTAAGTAATGATTAACAATTTGAACTAAGCTTTAGCTCAAAAAATGACACATATACACATGTGATTTTCCATTAAGAAAAAAAAAGTGGGATAGATTAGTTCAAATTAATCTCCTTAATGGAATCTAAGAAAAGTTGTTGAGAGTTAATTGAAGTAATTTTCTCCTTTGGACCCCATTAATGATAACATGATATTGTTAATTATTATTGATTCATTAATCAAGAGAGTCCATAAAACCTATTTTATTCTTGATTAGGTGTGCATGATTTTGGCAAAATCCATATCAAGAATTTTTCAATCAATAAACAACATATAATTATATCATCTAAACTTTTTACTAATATGTTAATGCCAAGAATTAATTATTATTTTCTAAAAAATCTTAATCAGAGATTTCAGGTTTAATTTTAGTTGAATAATAAGAGAATTCTAAAACGAAACATGATCGTATAGGGTGCAAATATGAATCAATCAAACAAGTGAGTATCGAAAGCGAAAACAAATCTTTTTATCTCTTACTCTATATATAGTCCAATTTAATATAACTTTATATTTCTCTATGATTAGGTGGTGTTCGCAAATCTACATCAAGAATTTTCAAGCCCCAAAACAATACTATATAATATATAATATCTAAAATTTCCACTATGTCGAAGCATTGGATACTTTGGAGATTTCGAGTTTAGATTCACGTTCAAAAACCAAGAAAATCATGATAAGGTATATATTTTTTTTATATGCAAGTAATTTTTTTTTTTAATAAAAAAGGTGTTCTTTTTATATATTATATAATTAAAATTTAGCAAACATCATGATAAAAAGATTTGCTAATATAAAAAGTAAGGCACTTATCTTCACATTAGTAAAAGCAAATTTGCCTTTATTTGCCATGCAACTTCTACTCTCATTATGTTAATTATTATCACTTCTAAGCTAGAGTGAGTTATACTAAAACAATAAATAATAATAATTTAGTATAATTTTATAAGTGATTTCGAAAAAATATTTATATAAAAAAAATATGAAAAAAGGAGAGGAAAGTTGTGGATTTAAGTAAAAGGGCATTTACTCTATTTTTTTTAACCTCCTTCAAATCATGCCAACCAATAGAAAATGAATTGATTAATATTTACCCTAGAAAAGTGAATTTATATGTTTTGGTAAAATATTACTAGTTAGCAAATGATGTTTGCATAATATCAAGAGCTTTTTAAAAAAAAAAAAAACAAAAAACTAATCCTAAGTACATATAAGTGGTGTTTTATTTCGAGATTATTATGGACTTGAACCATTCGGTCATTCAGTTTACAAAACAAAGTGTATAATTTGTGTATACATTATACTACATATACATAACATGTACATTGATAGTATATATATTGTATATTTTTTTACCATATTGATAAACTAGTTGGCGGAACGATACGTACTTTAATCTAATGCTGATTGGTGAGCCTCTAATAATGCTTTGGGCTTGTTGATAAGTAAGTGGCTTTTGGGTCTTATTGAGCCCAATGGGCTATTCTTGCAGTAGTTACAACCAGCCCAATAAGTTTTGGGTATCTGAACTTGATAATTGAGGCCCAATAAAATGTAAAGATGTTTTCACTTTATTTTGTGGGCTTATTCCTCTACAATAGCCCATTACCTACTCCAAAACACTTTGTCAAAGATATTTTTAAAAAAAAAAAAAACTATGCTAAAGTTGTGATTTATCACTAAAAAAAAAGACAGAAAAAAGTTGGAACATTGCTAAACTCTATTTTGTAATTAGTTTAATTTTCTTAATTTAAGTTATATGTATCGTCAATGTAAAAATACGAGACACTCAGCTATTTTCATAGAGATAATTTGATCTGATTTCGTGCAATATCTTTGCAATAGGAAGCCTTAATCCACTAGGTTACATCTGCCATTCTAGCGAAGACGTAAAATCACTTGAATTTTTTTGCCTTTGCTCAAACACTTCCTACACAAGTGTTCTCCTAATTTATTTATTTTTTTGTATTAATAATTGATAAATGAGTGTAGTATTTTTTTTTTCTCTATCATATTTGGGGAATTTAGCTATTTCATAATCGAGCAATGAGAGGGACACAATCGATAATAATGAAATTTTTGGACATTAATTTGATTAAAGGTAAATCTCAATTTTTTTCCACAGAAAAACCAAACAACAACTAGGTTTAGGGGCCCTTTATATATACCTCAACCAATAGAAATAACTAAATCACGTCTATCGTTAAATAATGAACGAAAATTGATTTGACAATAACAGGACATTTGTCCATCAATTTTTTTTGTCTTTTGACGTTATTATTACAATCAAACAGAGAGGAAGTAAGCCTCAAATCTAACAATCAGACACTTTAATAACCTATTCAACGATATATATTTACACTTGCTCGATCAATTGGGGTTTTCATTAGATAGGTTAAAGCTCTATAGCGATGAGAAGTTTTTTCCATTACTTTTGTTTTTAACTATTCGGTATTTGAACCATTTAGCCTCGATTAATTTTGATTCTTACCAGTCAAACTCAAACGTTCCGTATCAAAATAAATTCATATCTAAAGTTCGAATCTGAGATTTTAACGAAATAGTTTATATATCAATCTTGTTGCTATTTATTTCCAAGATGAGATGAAAACCCTAAAATGTGGTTTTTGGCCCACAAAGAGTTTCCATCAACACACAAATGGACAAACTAGTAAGGCAAAAGCACAATATTCACATGATAAATTGAGTAGACAAATTTGAAACCAACTCCAATCAAGTCAATAGTGTTTGAGTTGCAATTTGGATATGCACTAAATTTAGCTCTAATTAAACATGTGAAAATATATGTATATATAAATAATAATTAAAAATAAATTAAACTCATGTATACCACACATATGAAAACCAAGTTGCAAAATCCTTGTCTTGTCAAAGAAATAATTCTATCACTCAATATTATCCTATACTCGCTTAATAAGTCTGTTTATTCAGATTCATAACGTGTAAAAAGCCAAAAAAAAAAAAGATGAAAGCATTTCTGATAATATTTTTTCTTCATTTTCATCGACGTCGTTCAAATCTGAAATGAACAAAAACGAAATATATTCATTCCTTCGCGATGAATAAAGAAAAACAAATGAGATAAATGCAAATAGTTACTAATCATGTTCCCTTTTGGTGCCATCCATAGTGTTTTCTTATCTTATAATTTAATGGTCTCATCTCAATCTCATAAGTTATTGGGGCTACATGTAATTGAGTACACACAAAAATAAGATCAAATAATTTTTGATTTTTTTTGTTTTTCCACACAAGTCTTTTCTTTGCTGACAATAATCAATGAATACTCTGTTGAAAATTTGAATTATTCATTTTAGGGGTTTTTTTCTCCTTTTTTGGCTACTTTTTATCAATTAATTTTGTTAAAGAAGTTTTTATAAACCTCTCCATGATGGACTCTTATCTTGATATATAATATTATATAATTTTATAGGCCAATTCATATAAATATTTTACACTATTTTTCTACTTTAATAGAACATGAAAATATTATAGAATTTAATTTTATAGAGTGGGGAATAACCCTTGTCTCATATGAGACAACTAAATGCATCTCGATATATATTGATAATATATATATAGAAAAAAAATTAATTGTTAATTGATTAATAATAGTGTTAGATTTGTTACTAGAGTTGCATATGGGAAATAGATTTTTTTTAAACCTAATGATATATTAAAAAAATTAAACTTTTAAAAATACACTATTTGGTGGGATTGTTGCATCAATTATAGGACCCTTCAAGATGGTGAAAGTCAAAATAGTAGTGAACTATTTTGGTGTATAAAATTTAAGAGACTCGTTTTTTTAGTAACAGTTTTTTATACGATGTTTGAGAAATTTAAATTTATATTAAAAAGTCTGAAAATATTTTTATAAATATAACTGTAAACTCAGAATTCGAACGTGAAACACTATAAATTTATTCCATAACAAAGTAAAAAGGCAAAAAATATGTAAGTATGATTGTGCTCCATCTTCCTTTCATATAGGCATTGATGTAAAAAGGAAATGGGCTTTTTTTGTATATGCTATGATTTGGTCTTTAGGCATGCAATGGATCATGGCCTACCAATTTTGATAGTGACAAACATTCATCATTTTCAATTTTTTTCCTTTTTTTTTTGGACAATGAGAAGTGTTTTTGAATTTTATAAAAAAAAAATGAATTTTTGGACCATATGGTATATAGATTTCCCAATGGTATATTGATAATCCAAAGTATTCAAATTATTGAGATAGTGATGGTTTCATGTGGTTTTCATATTACTTGTTAGAAATTAAACCTACTTTTTAATTCTCACTCATTTGATATGATATATTGACTTTCTTTTTTTAGTTAAAGAAGTAATTTAATTTTAAACTTTTCAATTTATTCTTCGTAACATAATTTTATAGTCAGAAATTTTAACGATTTTGTAACAATAATATACCAAGAAAATTTGTTTGTCAAAACATTTTCGATAGATATCTCAAATTTTCAATGGATTTTCATCGAAAATATCCATTTGAAATTTCCATGTTTAACTGTGTTTGAGATAGTGAGTTTCATTTCTCGTTTGTTTAAGCGCCTTTAACATGAAATGAGAAAGAGTAAATTGTAATGCAAATAATTTATCTCTTAATAAGATTTCTTTTTAACAACTACTAAACTTATGTAACCCTATCTACCAACATTTGGTGGAAAATAAAGTGAGATGATCATAGAAATTTATCTTTTTTGTGTTTTAAAAACAATTATGGCACTATGTCAATGCTTTAGATCTCAATGTCTAGTAATGAAAGGGAAAAAATAAACTTTTTCCACATAAAACAAAAATTGTTATATTTGAAATGAATCTCAAAAGAAAATACTTAGTGCTAAACCATGCTTAATCATGCACATACAACCAAGTAATAATAACTAGCTAACCAACCAGGGATGTAGTAGGACGGTTGAGATTCTTTTATTCTTAATCAGAGATTTCGTGTTCGAGCTTTGAAAAATAAAAAATAAAAAATCTTTTCGGGAGCACGCCAACCCCAAAAATAGGATTTACAATATAAGAATCGGAATTAATCGAACTCCAATTTGATTTTCTCATCATATAAATGGAAAAGGTTAGAATAAAAAGAAAAAGATTTATTTTCTTATAGGACAAATGAAGTTGAAAGTAATTTTTTGCATGAATATAAACTAATAATAGTGCATTTACTTGCATTTTTTACAGTATACATAAACCCACCAAAGCCACAACAGAAACTAACCCTAATAATTATGGAAAATTACATAAATTAATATATTATTAAAAATAATTACTGATTTTAGCGATACTTTTTGTTTATTATCATTTATAGCAATATTGTGATAAATCTGTAATATATATTAAAAGTAAATTATGTATGCAATATATTTGAATTATAATTATTTTTGAAATACATTATGTTTGTTTGGTAAAAAATTATCACATTGTATTATAAGTGTATTAAAATGTGTGATAAATGTATTATCCATCATTAAAACTTATATTATATTTGAATAATAAATTTATCTTTGTAATATGTATTAAACTTGTATTATAAATGAATTAAAAGTGGTCAAGTGAAAAAAAATACTATTGTTATAAATGGTAAACATTTTTTTATTATAGTATATTCATGTAAATTTCAAATTTTGTGAAACAAAATAAAAATAGACAGAAAACTCACTGTATATATATACTGATTATATACTTGTAATATACACTGGTATACATCGACGACGACGACTACAGTCTATATATAATCTATCATGCTTAACAGAGTGAAATTTTATCGCTACTAATTTTAATTCGCCCCGCTTACAGCTCATTTAAGACGGAATACTTCTTCCTATTTGAAACTTCTTTATTTTAAAAATTCAAACTCGACACCTTCGATTAAAGGTGAAGAAATCTCATTATATCTTACAGTGATATAAGCAAGTCGTTAAAAACACATACACTCCATCGAAATGTGAACTGATTAATCTAAAATTTGTAGCGTTAAAATCTATTCAAGTGAAATCGTTATAACTTTTAGATACTTTTGTGGTGTGAAATGCCTATGATATGATATATAGTTTTTGTGGTGTGAAATCAATTTATATAAGTTGATATTATCCTAATTTTGAACAATACAAAATTAAATAAGATTTAAGATTGGAAAAATCTAAAAAGGGATTTTATTATAAGATAAAAATAAATTAGGAATATTTGATATCACAATAGTCAAGATTCTCAAGCTTTTTTTGTCTACTCATAACACTGTATTCTTTGATTCTTTTACTTTTTTTTTCGACTTTCCGTCATATCTTTTAATATAACCACTAATTATATATATATTTTTCATGTGGGGGGGGGTTGAATTAGAGGATTTTTGGATTAACTAATATTATTTTAAAATAATGTTTGTGACTATTAATTAGTAGTATCCAAATATAGTAATAATTTGGTTTGCTCTTTTCTTTTTAATATATTTATGGTATTTGAATTAGCTTAAGCATTTTTTTTTAATCAAATATTTATTATGTATTTGTCTCGTACGAGTATATTTTTCGAATAATTTGATCATTAAGATTTAAATATATAAAAAGAAATTACCTAATATATCTTATCGCGAGATTTGAGCACTACTCTTCAAAATATTATATAATTTTATTAATCTTTTTCTGCTGATATGATAGTAAAGTTGAACTTGAATCTTGGTCTATAATTTTTTTTATTACAACTCGAACTTGAATATTGATCTTTAAGAATTTGATTGATTGATCTTTTTTATGTATAAATTTCGATGATATCATCATTAGTTTATGTGCAATATAACTATACTATCAAACGTTTGCTATCTATTTTTATCAATATAATTGCAAAATAACATTATCCACCAAAATTTCAACAAATAAAAAAAATAAATCACTTTATATTTATCGGCTCATCTTTATCTTTGGTTATAAGTTTGTAACAAAATCCAAAAAGAAAAAAAAATAATGTTTTTTTCCCTACTTTATTTGTACATTCAAATTATTACAACAAAAAAATAAGTTTTATAGCTTTATGGAGTAGTTGAAAGACCTTTCCACAAAGGTCAATATTAACCAATGTTTTTGTTAATTTTTGGGAATAATTATTAGTTCCTTTGAGATTTAGATCTGTCAATTACTTCCAATTTAAAATAAAATAAAAAAATATATATATATGACAATTATTACTGAGCTAAAGTTTAATTAGAAGTTGTGCCTTTAGATCTCTAAATCAAAGTGGATTTGGATAATTACCATAGTGTATTCTCAAACTTTATTGGTCTCGAATTTGAATTTTAGTGATAAAATCAGTAAAACTTGAACGATTATAAAATACCATATTAAAATGAAATAAATATAAAATTACTATACTTTATGACATATTAGCTTGATAATATGGAATTTCACAAAATGTTCCTTTTCTTAAATGAAAATACTTTTATTTTTGTTTTAAAAGTTCTCTAACATATTTTTTTTTATCATATTATTAAAAAAATGTAATTTACATTTTAGGAATATTGCTAAGTTTTTGAAACATTATTATGTCAACTCCAAGGTTATAATTAGGCAACTATCTACAAAATGATTAAATGTCTTAATAGATAAAATTAAGAGATAATTATAATCCTAATTACTTTCATTTCAGACTTCACTTATAAGATTATATTGTATATATTATTATTATTATTATTATTATTGTATTGTTTATTTCAGGTGAATATGTATAACTAGAATAACGCGATGAATGAAAATTCATATAATCAACCTTAATTTATTTGGAATTGAGGCATACTAATTATTATTATTATTATGGTTTTCTGACTTATTATATAGAGCTAATTACTGAACTTCAAATGTGTTTATATTAAATTATTTACAAATTGCAGCCAAATAAAATGTTTGTATAAAAGAATTAAAAATAAGATTTTACAAGTTATTTAAAGCACAAAAATATAACGTGGTCAACAAATTCAGTGAACAATTCAACTAAAAAAAGAATATGACACAGATTATTTTGAGACACAAAAAAAATTATGTTGTCAGAAAAATCAGTCAACAATTCTATAGAATAAAACCTGTTAAAATATAGATTGTATAAAATAAAATAGGTTAATTAAAAAAAACATAAGATAAATAAATTATTACATAAAATTAAGAAAAAAAAGTTGAAAACATCAATATGGACACATTCATATTTGATAAGTGTACATACTTTTATATAGGAATCTTTTACCCATTTCCCAAAAATAAAAATTAAAAAATAATTATAATGTCTTGTTGTATATATTATATAAAATTAATTAATTAAATAAAGTACAATAGTTACAAATATTAAAAAGTTAACACTAACTCATGTGCTTCCAACTATTGTTCCATCTTTTCATGCCCTCTAACCCCCCGCCCCCCCAAACCTCCCATACCCACTCAAAGGTATTTTTTTTTAAAATTTCGTTCGGTGTTCGATATTCGTTTGAGGTATTTATTTAGTCAAAATTCATGTCATTAAGGTCAAACCAACGAAGGAAATACTCCTACATCTTAAATCGAGATATCTGATTAAGGTTGATGAGATTTCATTTATTCCACCATAACTTTAGTGGTCAATCGAAGATGTTTTTTCAACTTTTTACTTGATATTTTATACCTATTTTAAAGCCATACTATTTCGATTTCACATTACGTTATGCTTAAGAGAAAACATTCCTAATTATTATTATTTTCTATTTCTAAATTTGAATCGACGATTCAAGCTAAAAAAAAATAAAAAATTCTATCCATCCTACTACAAGACTGTCATTTGAGGGTGTGATCGTAAAGAATTTGTCCATTAATCAAGCAGGGTCCACTCTCTAAAAAAAGATTATATTATATTTTAATCAATGGTTTAGAGTAATGTTTTAGGATAAACCAAGTTAGACTAGCTAATCCTCAACCCATGTGAAAAAAAATAGAGTTAGGGCCTGTTTGGCTCAGCTTTTAAGCTGGTCAAACTGACTTAAAAGCTGGTTTTTGACTTATTTGACTGTTTGGCAATACTCAAAACAGCTTATTTTAAGCTAAAAAAAACTTATTTTAAGCCAAAAGTTAAAAGCTGGGGTAGGGGTGCTTTTTTTTTTAGCTTATAAGCTGTTTTAAGTTGACTTTACTTTTACCCTTTTGCCCTTAATATTTTTATATAATCCCCAAATTACCCATCCTTATCCTCACATTTTCTTCCATTTTTTCATTTTTCCTTCTCACGCTTGGCACATATAACTTAAATAAAAATTTATATTCCTCTTATAAATAATTTGTGATAATAAAAAAATATGTGAATGATAGATAATTATTATTACATATGGATGAAACTAAAATAAATCTTAAATCGTTCTTTGATCTATTCAAATTAAATATCTTTAAAATCTATAATAAGTTTATATTCCTCTTATAAATAATTTGTGATTAGAAAGAAATTGTGAATGATAGCAAAATATAATTATTTATGACTGTAAAATATAAATTAATTAACTTTTATTATGTTAACAGTTTTTAAGGGTATTTCAGACATTTTGATTTAAAAAGCTATTTATCAGCACTTATTTGTCAAACACATCAACAACTTTTTTTTTTCAACTTCAGCACTTTTATCCAAACACATAACTGCTTATTTTAAAAATAAGTTTCAGCACTTTCAAAAGTACTTTTTTAAAGCTGCTTTTATTAAGCCCATCCAAACGGACCCTTACTCGGTTAGATATAATAGTTTATAATTATTTAAGGATATAGATTATAGGGGTATTATATGATAGAATAGAAGCATTAATAGGCTCACAAAACCCTAAAAAGGTCCTTTTGTTTATAAATGGATATATTTATATATATAAAAAAATAAATTAAAAGTACGTTATCTCTGTTTACTTTTATTTATCATTTTAATACATCAAGAAACGATAATAATTTCTTTCATGTTCTGACATCAGCATTAGATACTTATTTTCTAAATCATGTTTCAAAACATAATTTAATAAGAAATAGATTATAAAATACATATATCAATAATTATTTTTTAAATAGATATAAAAATCAAATCTTGATAAATAAAAATAAACTAAAGAAATTATATATATACATATTAATTTTTAAATTAGAGAAATTTAAATGAGACAATTACTGAAATGTCAGACAGCAAGAGTCTAAAACAAACATTAAATAACTCTAGAAATGGACCAAGAAAATAATGAAACTCATAGAGAGCAGCCTTAATTCTATAATGTTTTATATTATTAAATCACACAGTAAATTTATAGGTAGAAATAGAATAAGAATTTTAAATTTATAAATTTTGAATTTTAAAATAACGATTTTAGATTTTAAATTTAATGTGTGTACATATTTAATGATTTTTTAACACAAATAAATTATTCAAACAAAATTATTATATACAATCGAATCTGAACATAAAATTCTATCTATCTAACTCCGCCCCATCTCTATGTTACTTGCTACAACTTAAAAGTATGATCTAACAATATACTGTCGATATATATAACTAATTACTATTAGAAAATTAGTATTTTAGATATTAAAATTATATAATTTTGCAAAAGAACAAACAAAGAATCTAAAAAACATAAAGTGAAAAGATATAACTATTTTTTAAAAAAATAAAATAAAATAAAATATGAGAATTTTTTTTAACTAGCAGTTGTACCACCTGTCCAAATTCCCCACTCTAAATTCTAGGTTTTTATAGGGTAATGTACACAAAATATAAATAAATACAAGAATGTTGGCCAAAAAGGCAAAATAAAACAGTCTTAAAAGGAGAAAAATAATTTCATCATACCCTAATATGACACAATGAAAAATTTTGGACCACAAAAGACCAATGGAATAAAGTGCATATACATATATACATTCAATTTTTCCAACCTCGAGAGACGGAATCAGAATTTAAAATTCATAAATTTAAAGTATTAATATTTTTATGTTATTAATTGGATTTTAAATTAATAACTTCTGTATATTTAATTAAAAAATTATAAAATTTAAATTAAAATTATTGAATTTATCTGAACTCGTAACGATAGGTTTAGAAAAATAAAGAAACAAAGTGCCTTACTACTTAGGACATTGGGTATTACACTCCAAAGGAGTATGATATATGGTGACATTTAGGGGCTCAAAGCAAATATGTGACTCTCCCAAGAAGGAATTGAATTATCCAAAAAAAAAAAAAAAAGTTTTAAAATTTATGTGACATATTTTTTGGAATTTGTATCAAGAATTATTTTTTTTAAAAAAAAATAATGAGTTGTCTCCAATTATTTGGGTAAGTGAAAACTTTTTATACCACTAATGAAAAACCACTTGTCAATGTTTATGGAAAATATCATGTAATTACAAATTAATCATTCAATAAAAATTTAATATAATAAGTGGATCTTAATATTTTTAGCCAATATATGGACTAAAATAAATTGTCCTACCTAGTTGTAATTATTATATATAATCGTTCGAAATTGTTCGACGAATCTAAAAAATGGTCACTCGTACAGATAAATCGATAGAGATTCTTCTCAATATTTTTTTAATCGAGTCTGTTATACAAAAACTTTGTTATTGTAGTTTTACATCAACTGTGTAATTTGCAGGTTGTTACACAGTTGGAGATTTACCCAGTGCTTAGTTAAAGAGTGAAGACTATGATAAAGATTATTGCGGAGGCAAATTATTTTGAAATTCATATATATATAAACACATTAACATCAATTTATAAACAACATTTATCCATATACGTCTATAATATTTTTAGCGATTTTTTAGCGATTTTTTCATTCAAAAATCTCTTATTAAGCTATATTCTTAGAGGACATTTGTTGAAATATAATTATGTGCTAATTAACTTAATTTTTTTTTTAATAACGTGAAGTAAATAATATAAAAACTCAGATGCATAGACCTACTAATGTATCTCACATTTAAAAAAAACATAATTATAACTTCAAAGTAGCTAGGCAATTAATTCTATATCTTTCTTCATTGTTAGGTAACCATGATTGGCATAGTAATTAAATAATTAAATGTAGAATTTTACTATTTGTAAGTAAACTTGAGAAAATTTTGTATACGTATAAAGTACATCTTCCTATATAATAATTATTTTACAATACGTAGATAAAATACAACTTCCTACCTATATCTTAAAATAATATTATAGTGGCACAAGCATGCTTATACTATAGTCAATACCATAATTATTTAATTTGATAGATTGCAAACCTACCTAATCAATAGTTTGAATAAGTATTTAACTTATTCGAGTTTTATATTATACTAAAATATATCATTACGATCGTTAAAAGATGTGGTGTAATAGATGTGACTGTTTCTTTCTTAACTAAAGATTTCGTTTTGAGTCTTAGATATGAAAAAATTCTTTGTAGAGAGCTTTTCTCTCGAATGAGACCCATGCATTACGAATATGAAATAATTGTATTTCTATGTGAGTACCAAATATTCGAGAAAAAAATTATCATTACTATGAAATATAATATATTTAAGTTGATCTGAATATTAAAAAATTGTAAAAAAAGTGCATATTTAGACCAATATGTTTACATTGGTTCAAATTAGTTAGACCTTTGTTTTCTTTGGTCTCAAATTTTCAAATAAAATTATTTGTTGAATCAAAATTATAGGGAATATTAGTTGTAGCTCAGAAGTATATTTTCTTTAAATAATAGGGAAAATTTCATTTCTTTTAATAATTGCACTCAGTCAGCAAAATTTTTCATAATTTATGTATAAATTAAACCATCTTTATAAGTTTATAGAAGATTTTGATATACTTTCTTTAAAAATGAAAATAATTTCTTTTTTTTTAAAATCCTAAATTTGACGTGAATTGTTAGTTTTTTTTTGAATTATCAACAACTTTAAAAACATCGTTTTATTTGACTAATTAGACTTGAATACATTCTACGATCTTGCAACATGAGCAAAATACACAACTAAATTCTCTTCGAGTTTAAGGGTGTTTTCAATGTTTTTTTCTCGACTTTTTATTAAGAATCTCATGCTTCTATAAAAGTTTGAGATCATTTCCCATGTCATTTTGCAGATCGAGTCTGTATCTAACTTTACTTAATCAAATAAAAAAGATATTTTTAAGGCTATTAATAATTCGGAGAGACAATTATCGCACCAAGTTCAAACAAATTTTCAATACTTCTCTCTTTTTATTATAGTCCATTTTTCCTTTTAAAACTTTTTTTCATCGCTAATTTCATTTTTTACTCCTAAATTAATTTAATTAAAGAAATTAAAAAGTGACAAGTGGTAAGATTGTAAAATTAGTTAACGTGGAGGGGTAAATATGGAATACGTCATCCTGACAACAATTCCCACTATATGCAAAAACTCAATTTGCTGACTACAATTTCTGGATAATTTCTGACTTTTTTTAAATTTTTTAATTATAATAATAATAATAAAAAATATATAAATTAAATATTATATTTAATACTCTAAAAAAAGAAAAGAGACAAAGTACAAAACTTAAGAGGTCCCTAGATAAATTGCCCCCACTGAAAAGTAGGTTGCTTTACAAATAATCCACCTCTTTTCACAAAATAAAATAATATAATAAATAAATAATTATGTACTTCAAAATAATATTTTTTTTCCAACAAAAAGCTAAAATATAATAAAAAGTTAAAAGGAAATCATCATTTTACTTTTCTTGTTTAGGAAAAGCATTAGATTTATGTTTATAAAAAAAAAATATTCTATGAAAATTAGACTTTTTTCTTTTTTTGGGATAAGACATGAAAAAAACTTAATTTCAAAATCATTAATTAAATTTTTCAAAAATTTTATCCTCGATGAGGGATTTTCAATTGAAATTTCGTTGAAATTTAATTATTTTATTAAAGATTTATCAATTTTTCAATTAATATATAGTTAAATACATGCATAAATATAAAATCTGAGTAAAAAAAGCAAATAAATAAAAAATTGTGAAAATAAGTATTCATGTGGATTCTTAGTTCCAAATTAGATGAATAATTGAATTATACTTAATTAGTATCACTTATATCTACTTTAAGATATAAATATTTTGCATATTCATTCTCGTAATAAATATTCATGTGGATTCTTACTTTATGTATTCTTAAAAAAAATATTTTAAACCACATAACTAAAATCTCATTAAAGTTCCTTTTAATTTAATAAAAGGGCCATGGCCAATATTTAAACAAAAAAAAAAATCTCATTAAAGTTGATTATTAGAGTAATTAGTGTCCTATCTTGGAGGTATCTTTTCTAAATCATGAGAGATTATGACAGTATATATATATATATATATATATATATATATATATATATATATATATATATTTGTTGATTAATTAAATATTTTAAATTTAAATTTCGAATATAATATTTCTGATGAGGAACACTTTTCTTTTAATATAAAAGAAATTATGATTTGAATTTTTGTAAATGATTTTTGTAAAATTGAGAACATCGTCTAAATTATGGATCATATAATGCATAATTTAAATTTAGTTAGATTTCAAAATTAAACTTAATATAAAAAGCATAAAAACATAAAAAAATATTTTATTGGAAACGCCACCTAAAAATAAATTGTATAATGCGCAATTGAAATTTAATATAATTATCAAATTTAATTTAAAAAAAACAAAAAAAAATCCATTAAGAACACCATCTCAAAAATTAATAGTATATTCTATCCGTCTCAATTCGTATCAGTTAATTTCACTTATCATAAAATTTAAGAAATAAAAAAAGATTTTTCAAATTAATAATTTATAAATCATTTTATTAAAAATAAAATATATACTTTAAAATAAAATATAAAAATATATCACTCTTTAAAAACAAACTAAAATAAAAAATAATTATTCTATATTAATATTCATATTCAATCAAAATTTAATAGAGATATCAAACTACATTATTTGGCGTAGTCCCAATGCATAGTGAGCCCAATGAATTAGAAAGCCGACAGTGGCACATTACACGTAATTCTCTACTATTTCCAAGGCTATTTCTGTCAACTCCAAGAATAATTAAACTAATTAAAATTCCCTCACTAATTAAAATCATTAGCGCATTTTAGCAAGACACAAGCGCATGTTAGCACACTCACCACCACCTATTTTTACCCCCTTCCTCTTCCCTTTCTGCTGCTACTACTTCTTCTGGTGATTGAAAAAAAAAACACACACACAGAGAGCAAAAACACTAACAGCAGCCTCTTCTCTCAACTACCCACTTCCCAAAAAAACACACAATACACACAGTGATTACACTTTGGAACACCAAAAAGATTCTGTTTTTAACAACCCCAAGGATCAAGAACACACTGAAAACTGATAAAGTTTTGATCTTTACTCTTTTTAGTCACTAAAGATTCATATATTTGTTGGGTTTTTGTTAAAAATGGAGAAAATTGTGTTTGTTGTTAACTGTGAACTTAAAGCTTGTGGTATAGTGTAGTTTTCTACTCCATTTACTTGGCTGAGGAAAAAAAAGAAGCTCTTTTTCTTCTTCTTCTTTTTTCAGTTTCAACCTTTTTTTCTTCCCGTAGAATGGGTTGCAGGCTAAAATCAGTAGAAAATTTGGATCCTGTGAGAAAAAGAAGTGGTGGACTGAGAACTAAACAGGCAGGGCGTGGGTCTTGCAGGGGGAGTTAGTTTTTTAAATCTGTAATTTTTTAGCTGAGAAAAGTTGGAAGAGAAGGAAACTTAAGAATTGCGCGAAAATGGGGTATTTGCTGAAAGAGGTTTTAAAGACTCTGTGTGGAGTCAACCAATGGTCTTATGCTGTTTACTGGAAGATCGGTTGCCAGAACACAAAGTGAGTTTATTTCCATATTTTTTCAATGAATAGAGTTTTTGTTTTCATTCAAGAAAATGTAATAGTATTGGCTTGTGACTTGAGTTTGAGGTTTTATGTGAAATTTTTGTTTGATGGAAGTGAAAAAAGAAGTGATCTTGGCTTGTTGGTTGATTTCAGATTTCATGTTAATTCTTGTTTTAGTTGTTTCATGTGGGTGAAAGTTGAAAAATCCAATCTTGGCTTGTGGATTTAGACATTGAGTTTATTTTGATGTGAAATTTCTTTTTCTGGATGCCATGTACTGCTTTTTGTATTAATTGACTTGTTTACTCCACTGTTGTATTTTTATTTGTTGTTCTTGAGGTTAGTGGTAAGGTCTAGTATAATCTACCCTTTGCTAGATCCAACTTGTGGGATTATGTAGTTGTTGTTTCTTGTCAGGGTTTAGCTTTTTTCTTTTGTTCTTTTTAACTAAACCAAAAAGAAAATGAGAGTTGATAAAAGAGAATACTGATCCTATAATCTTGCTTATGATTTGATAAAAGAAAATTACTGTTTTATGAATTCATTTCTTTTTTGAGGCAAAATGGAGAAAAGGGTATGATTTTACTACTATTTTTTTGTTTGTTTATTCTATGGCATTTGTTTTTTCATCTTTTCATTTTTCTTGTTGTACTGGTTTCTGTTTTGGATTTTGTGCTGACAACTGTTCTTTCTCTTTGCTAAGAAAATGGAGGACAAATGAAAGTAATAAACTGAAAAAGTGTTGAAAGTCTGATGGTCCTTTTGTTGTTCAGCACTTCAGCTGTTGCTGCAACACTGTGAACTGAGTTTCACTGATTCTATTGTGTTCACTTCTTTGTTTTTGACCAAACAAAACTGCTAGCTTTCTTTAATGTGTAGCATTATACTGTGCTAGTAGGTAACAATGTGGTGTCTTGTTATCCATCCATGCTGATAGCTGTACTATTCTTGTTTTTTTGATTATCATATTATTTGTTGTAGTTACTATCTTATTACTTTGTTACTATATGCTATTTCTTGTACTTCTGTTTCTTCTTTTTTTTGGACTTCTTCGGTTAAGGTATGCGTACATTCTAACCTCTCCCAACTACACTTCTGATATTATACTGATTATATGTTGGTTGTTTTTTATTATGATATATATCATTTGACTTGCTATAAATTTACTAGATATTGTTGTGTTTCTGGTTTTCCTTATATTATCTGGAAACTGTCATTTTCTGCTTTTGGAATGTTGTGGTTTGTTCTAGTCCTTTTTGTTTTGAAGAATCTTATTGGAATGAATGAAAAGGAAAAAATAAATGGAAATGATTTGTTTTAATCTGATGAAACCCTTTATACTGTTATCATTTTCCTGTATACAAACATATAATAATTACTCATTCTTGTTTGATTCTATGTGTTGTTATTCTCCAATTTCTTGTCTCTTCTTCTTCTTCTTTGTTTTATATATGTACTTCTCCAGTAATCTTGTTTATAAGAACACATAGAACTGTCACTTTCTATTATAATATTAATGACACTGAATCTTGACTTATCTGCTGGTATTTACTATAGTTTTCCTAATTATTTTTAACATTTTTTACCTATACTGATTGGCAGGCTTTTAATTTGGGAAGAATCCTATTATGAACCATCTACATACTCCGGTATTCATGGAGTTCCGATGGTTGAGAATCCGGAACTGCCGTTCCATGATTGGGGCGTTTGCTGGGGTCCGGGGGAGGTACGTAATCCTCAGCTTATGAATCAAGCAGGGGAGAGAGTGCAATTGCTTGTAAACAAAATGATGATGGAAAGTCAAATCAATATAGTAGGAGAAGGGTATACTATCTGAACTTTCAGTTTATTGTTTTTTTTTTTTTTATAAAAAGTATTGAAAAGATTGTCTGTTTATACCATGTCGTTGATATGAATAATTTTGCTTCTCAGACTAGTCGGACGGGCTGCAGTTACTGGGAGTCATCAGTGGTTTCATTCAGAGGGTTTAAGTAGAGTAGTTCATCCACAAGAGGTACATTTTGATATAATTCTTAGCATGCTAAGGTTAAGAGCCCGTTTGTCTTTGTGGAATTTGAGAAAAAAATAGTTGTTGTTTTCGAAGTGAAAATAGTATATTATACAAATTGGACTTGTTTGAATTTTCTGTGAGTGATCACTCATTTAGACAACAACCTTTTGGTGTTTTTCAAAATATTTGGCCAAACATGATGTTCAGCTCCGGAAAGAAGTAAAAAAATATTCATGGCCAGACGACCACTAAGTTATATCATGAGAGAATATGTAGTATGCATTAGTATACAGGATTTATGCTTTCTCAACTGCATTTAGAAATTTGAATAGCTGCCCCTTGCGATAATCAGTTGTATGGTTAAAATTTGATACTTTTACCATTGAACCAAATTTGGTCTACAATTATTTTTATTTTTATTTTTTGGGGATGTGGGGAGCCTCTTTTCAAAAAGCTAAAGATAAACTTAAGCTAGGTTAATCCTAAATCTTGTATTTTTTCTTGTAATGCGGAGATGTTAAGGTATTTGTGTCCTGATGAAACGCCTGATACTCATTGGTGTATCCATATGCTGTTGTTCTTTTAGGTCCTGAAAGAGCTCACGGGACAATTTTCTGCTGGCATCCAGGTACAATGTGTTTGAGATAACATTTATTCTAATGTATGTTTTTGTTTTGCTGGTCACTGATTCTTTATATTGTTGATACATGCAGACAATTGCAGTTGTTCCTGTTCTTCCTCATGGTGTGCTCCAATTTGGATCATGCTTGCACGTAAGTCCATTTTTCTTCCCCATTTTTAAATCGTACGTGGTGAAAAATAGACTTCAGATACTATGGCACTTGAGCTATATCTTCAAATGTTGCATTCAAAAAAAAAAGGAAGAAAGGAATATGGCTGAAAAGATTAGGGGAAGGATATGGTATTTGTAGAACAGTTCTAAAATGAGTATCGGTTAGTATGACGAGATTCAGCAACATGTATGTGATATTTTTGTGTTTATACAAGCTAAACATTTCACTTTTGTATTCCATTTTCTCCTTTTTTTAAAAAAGAGAAATTGTATTTTCATCATTGTTGCCTTTAAAAGATATGTTAGGGGCCAAATAGAGTAGAATCTATAGCATTGTTGTGCTTAAGCCTTGAATTGAGGTTAAAAAACGTATTGAGCATTTCGCCTCGCTTGGATGTGCGCCTCAAGTCTCGTCATCAAGGTTCTAACACATGCTTTTCCTTGTCAATGAGGAGACACTAAACAATTGATATATTTAAATTCTCTGTTCATATATTTGTCCTTCATGCTTATAATTATTAGTCTTGGACTAAATATAAATATTTGTAGTTTTTCTCCTTTTGCGTCTTCTTTCATTAAAGCCCACAATTTATTTGCGCTTATAGCCCCAACGGACCTTGGAGTTTTTTTTGCATTTTTTACTTTTGTTAATACTGATATTTAGGCTAATTGAGTGATTGAATTTCTCTTTTTCATTACTACTATCATAAATTCCGTCAAGTAAAAAGGGTTTTTTTTTTTTTGCCTCAGATAATGGAGAACATGAGTTTTGTGGAGGATGTGAGGATACTGATAAGTCAACTAGGATGTGTCCCTGGTGTCTTGTTATCCGATGAAACTGCAATGAAAGATCCGATGGTGAATACTGGCACACCAGTTTATATGGGAAGTTCAGTTCTTGTAGATTCTTGTGTGAACACAAACGTGATGAACTCTGCTCCGGTTATTGCTAGCTGCAGTTATCAGGGCAACTCAAGTCAGAATGATGGTTTCATTCGTCAAACTTCTTCCTCTCTGGCTGCACAAGTTCAGGATAGAATAATGCGGTCTACCGATTCATCATTTCAAGCCTCCAATATGACCCAGCATTTTGTTGAATCTCATGATGATCGTCGGTTTCACAAGAAAATTATTCCAGAGGTGAAATCACACCTGTCTCCTAATAGCCAGCTAACAAATAACGTGATTAAAGCGGAGGTAATTTCCCCAAGCTCCAACTTGTGGATGAGTCAACAAGCTCCTTTACACATTCCGAGGCCTCCCTTTCATCAGCAATCTTTTACCGACTCATTAACTGTAGATAGCAGCAGCTTAAGCAATGTATCCCAGCTTAATGGTTTCACTGCATCTGATCCAAGACCCGATGATGTCCTGATCTCTAGTTATCATGGAAATTCAATTTCTCCATCCAACGGAGAAAATGAACTATGTAAACGAAGGGATGGGCATCACCGATCAATTCCATGTCCCAATTCAATTGCTGATGCCAATGGACTGTCAAACATAATCAGTTCTTGCACAAAGTCGACTGGAAATGGGCTTCAAACTACGTCAAAATTAAATGTCGGGGATGATTTGAGTACTCGTCATATTTCTGATGGTCAGAATGCACAATTTATGTGGGATGAGAGTAATGGAATAGTCGAAAATGATTTGTTTCAAGCACTTGGAATTATGCTAACACCGAATGAGCACCCATGCAGTACAAGCAAGTTGGTGCAAGAGGTTTGTGGTGAAAAACATGAGTATGTGGGGCAGAGTGCATTACCTGAAAATAACAAGTATGAAGATTCCTGTGTCGAACGTCACTCGGGGGATGACCTGTTTGATGTTCTGGGTGCTGATTTTAAAAATAAACTTCTCAATGGAAGCAGGAACAGTTATCAAAGTAATGGACCAGACTCAAACACATGGGATCAGGTTAAGAGTAACTCTACTTCTGTGCTTAGTCAGCAGGCTTCTTCGATAGTCAATCAAGGAAAGTCAGAGAGTGGTTCATTCTTCGCTGCTGGTTTTGAGCGTCTTTTGGATTCTATATCGTCCAAGCCTTCTGCAAAGCAGAATATGGATGATGATGTTTCTTGTCGGACAACATTGACAAATTTGAGTAACTCCTCTGCTCCAAATGTGTCATCGTCCTATGGCCGAGCTGGTTTCTCGAGTCAAATTCAAGGAAATGTATTTGGGAAACCCAAAACCCTTGCAAAATCAGGAGCAACGGTTTCTCGGTCATTTAGATCTGAGAAAGAAAAGACAGGAGCTTATTCGCAGAGTAGTTCAATTTATGGGTCACAAATTAGTTCATGGGCAGAACAAGGTCATGATACAAAGCCAACTAGCAGTGTTTCTACGGGATATTCTAAGAAGCCTGATGAGACGAGCAAGACCGGTCGCAAAAGGCTTAAACCAGGAGAGAATCCTAGACCAAGGCCAAAAGATCGGCAAATGATCCAAGATCGTGTGAAAGAACTGCGAGAAATTGTTCCAAATGGGGCAAAGGTGAGATACCTCTTTTGAACTATTTATCATTTCCTTCTCTAGTTTTGTAGATTTGTTGAATGAATATTCTCTTACAGATGCCTTTTCCATTTTGGTTTTGTGATTTCAGTGTAGCATTGATGCACTACTAGAACGCACGATCAAGCACATGCTTTTCTTGCAGAGCGTCACAAAACATGCGGACAAATTAAAACAGACTGGAGAGTCAAAGGTTTGATTATAACCATTTAACCTTTGTTATGATCCCATTGTCAAAAGTTCGTTTCAAGTTCAGATGATACACATAGAAATGTGTCTACAAAATGTTCGAATCACGAAGCCCGAATGTATGAGAATTACTTACGACCTTTTCCCTCATGTTGCCAACTTGCAGATTATCAGCAAGGAAGGAGGATTGCTTTTGAAAGATAATTTTGAAGGAGGAGCGACGTGGGCATATGAAGTTGGTTCACAGTCTATGGTCTGCCCGATTATAGTTGAGGATCTGAATCAACCTCGTCAAATGCTCGTGGAGGTCAGGACATCTATAAATTACGAAGTTTTGACTCTTATGTGGTCTCATTCATTTATTTCAGCTGAATTGTTTTGTTTTCTGCAGATGCTTTGTGAAGAACGCGGTCTATTTCTGGAAATAGCTGACATAATAAGAGGATTGGGCTTGACCATCTTAAAAGGGGTTATGGAAACGAGGAACGACAAAATATGGGCGAAATTCGCTGTAGAGGTACACACTTCTGCCAAGTTCAACTGTCTACATGGTCGCTCACTAAGTTTGACCGTCTTATCTTACAAAACATGTCAAAGTTTAAGGGACTATCTACGTATTATGCCTTCTTATAGTAGCCCAAACATTTCAACATTTTGATGTTTAATTACAGGCAAATAGAGACGTGACGAGGATGGAGATATTCATCTCACTTGTACGCCTCCTGGAGCAAACATCAAAAGGTGCAGATGAATCTGCTAAGGCCACTGATAACAACACAGCAATGGTGCATTCGTATCACCAAGCAGCGTCCATACCTGCAACAGGTAGTAGACCTTGTAATTAACAATGCTCAACACTCGAGTGACTATGTGATCTTTGTCTGGACGTGTTAAGAGCGAGCAATCAACCATGCTTGCCATGACTAACATTGTACACTTATGTCGACCCTCGTGCTTATTTCTCAAAGCTAATCCTCATTTTTCGCCACAAGTATCCAGACTCTCGATGTACCAAGCCTTTTAGTCCCCTCTCATGATTGCTCCTGTAGAATGGCTGCGATTAATCGTTTGAGCTAGTTGTTTTTTTTTTGGCTCTTGCTCTTTGAAGTACTATAATTTTGATTAGGTACAAGGAGAAGGGGAATGGTTTTTGTATTGTTGTATAGAAAAAGGTGGAGGGTAATAGGAAGTAAGCTTAGGTGTGTTCATTTTAGCTAATATTTGTCTACTTAAATGTTTTTTTCTGGCTTTAATTATGTCTTTTTTGCCATCTGAAATATTCTTGTTTGCATTATTATTTTTCCTTCTCTTAAACTAAAGAATTTACTTACCTTCGACTGGTATCATTGCTATGGAAAGTGAAAGTAGTTTTATTCAGTATGAGATTGCTTAACATCTCAGGGTGCTTACACCTCTCGCCTATCGAAGTTCTGATTAAAAACCTTATTAAAAACTTGTATAGAGAAGGATTCCCTACGGCCTAGTAGATCTTCGGTATCAACTTAGCTGTTCGGTGCTGCTATTGGCATAACAATCGATAGGGTATAGGTTAGCCCAACTCAATCCTTTCGTATTAGGGTTGACTTTTCACAGTTCTCCCTTTAACATTAACGATAGATAAGAACTGAATTATCTCGTGACTTTCTAAACCTAACTCACGTATCAACATTTTAAGTAAAAACTTGTGTGTATGGCTACAAGTTTTAAAAGTTTTATGGCCACACAAATATTGTTTTTTTAAAAAATTAAATGTTAGTAGCATAATATATATAACTCCCATTAGCAAATAATGCATGTTATTTATGGATGTACACTGAGTAAATTTTCTTTTGTTGAAAGTTCACAAACTATACAAAAAAAAATATTAATTGCACTAGATAAATTCGATGTGAGAAACTCGATTAAAAAGACATTGATAAAAGAAATCAATCTCTAACCTCCTTCGTCGAATATCACATGTTACACCGATTCAATCGCCGATTAATTAATATTTTTGTCAAAGTAAGAAATCTAGGCTTATAGGATATGAAGTTGGATTGGTTCCTCAAAATATATCTTTTCTTTGTTATAATAATATTCCTTTATTTCAAAGACATATTCCTGAAAATTTTTATCCCCAACTTATATGGTTAAATTGGATGCTAAAAGAATCAAATATTTGTTTGTCTGTGCTATTTTTTCATAAGAAAAAAGAATAAATTTTTGAAGTGAATAATAAATAAATTTCTTCACCGAAAAAAAATAATATTTATTTACGTATTTCAAGATATATCTGTAATAAATTTTTTAATTTTCAAGAGTTATGAACGATAAAAAAATTCTCAACCATTCTTAATTTATTTGAGGGTAAATGACATTTTTGATCCCACAATTATTACATACCATTAAGTGTATATACACTTATAATCAACAATTAACTAAAATGTGCACTTTGATTCTTTGCTTATTTATATCCACAAATTTATCATTATCACATACTTTCTACCTAAAAAAAAAGTCCAAAAATACATGTTTCAATTAATTAAAAATTAAATTTATTTTGTCAAATGACATAAGAATCAAAATAAGAAATTATACTATTATCTTTCAAATAATTTTGTTCTTGTGATTAGTTTTACATAAAAATAAATTCAAGAAGTTCTTATTTTTTTTTTAAACGTATAAAAGGTCAATATGAGAGTTTTTGGATAAAAAATATTTTGTTTTTATTTAAATTGGGGATAAGGATTTGAAAAATATCTCAATTTTGATCGAATTTGCTTTTACGGTACTAAATTTTCACGAGGACATATTACCCCCTCTGAACTATTTAATAGTGTTTTTTTACCCTGAACTATTTCAAGTGTATTTAAAAGGTATATATGTGCCCTCGTGGACACATAAATATTTATAATTTTGCATTATTTTTTATTTCCACATGAACAAATATATATGTTTAAAATACGATATTGAATAGTCTAGGAAGATAATAAGTCCTCATGTAAGTTTAGTATCGCAACTGCTAATTCGACTAAAATAGAGATAATTTTCAGACCCCAAAGGATATGGAGGAGAGATCTACCATAGAAACTATCAAGTCCGGCCTAAAACATGTATTTATATTAAGAATATATATACACTTAAAATTACGATTTAAAATTCATAAATTTACAATTTTCGACTCTAGACTCAAATAAAGCGACATGTCTGGTTGTCCTAACAAATCAGTACAACAACATATCTTATCAATAAAAGATGCTAATATTATTATTTTTCTCATTGAGAGCTAAAAAATCTTTTACTAGGAGAAGATTAGGTCTCAACCATTGACAAGATTCATGGATAGGGAGGGACAAATATAAAGCAATTGTAAAAAGTTTAATAATCTTCTAACCAAATATTATTATTTTCCATTTATTTATTGATTTATTTATTTTGTTCTAGCATTGATGCTTTTTGTCTATTCATCAACCCTATTTTCCTTAATTATTAGGATTTTAATATGGAGTTATGGAATAATAGTATAATTGTCTCTGTGTGATTTATAAATCACAGATTTGAGTTGTGAAAATCGTCACTAATATACTTATATTAGAATAGGCTGTCTCAATTATACTCTTAAAATGTGATCTTTTTTCAAACTTTAATAACGCGAAATATTTGTGTACATGGTTACCTAGTATCATAAAACGAAATAAATCTTTACACAAAAAAGGAATATCTAAATTCTATTCTCTAGCTGGATTACTTCACTACTACACTCTCAGATCATATATATATATATATATATATATATATATATATATATATATATATATATATATATATATATATATATATATATATATATATATATATATTATTACTATCTAATAAATGATGCATATTTACCTTCTGATGTATCTATCAAATGATACATATTTATCGTTTTCGTATATATCCTAAATATTTATTTGAGACTGAAACATAATCGTATCATTTATGTCTCTAGCTCCTATATATTATTACAATCTAATAAATGATGCATATTTACCTTCTGATGTATCTATCAAATGATACATATTTTTCGTTTTCGTATATATCCTAAATATTTATTTGAGACTGAAACATAATCGTATCATTTATGTCTCTAGCTCCTATATATTATTACAATCTAATAAATGATGCATATTTACCTTCTGATGTATCTATCAAATGATACATATTTTTCGTTTTCATATATACCCTAAATATATATTTGAGACTGAAATATATTCGTATCATTTATGCATCTAGCTCCTATATATTCGGATGGAAACATCACACACATGTAATAATATTCTTCCAAATATTCTTTTTAAGATTAAATAAAATTTTGTCATTCTCAACCCCTCGTATATTTTAACATTTGATATATATTTTGAAATTTAGTTAATTTAATTTTATATAGTACAAGCTTTATGATATACAGTGATAGTGTCTTCTTACCAAGATTTTTTTTCGAATATCGAATTTGAACCTATAGTATTTAGTTAAAAGTATAAAGGAACCTATTCATTCTATCGCAAGTCGTATGATAATTTATGCTAATAAAATGCATGAATTGGTATGACAAAACAATTAAATGTGAACCATTTATTTCATCTAAAAATAAAATTTATTATTTCTTCCCTGTCATATTATTATTCTAGATCTATAATTTTATTGGCTAACTTTAAAAGAATTTGGTTAAAAGTTGAAGTGACTTCAAATTTTGAATATTTACAAGAACACTAAGAATAATTCAAATTCTTTCGATCATGTGTCTTGCTATCAAAAACAAATTGGTAAATAGAACTAATTCGTACTATTTTATGTGACATGATTTGACATGATTAAAAGTATACTAATTAAATTATCGGCGAACAAGATATGATATTTAAAATTTTCTATTTTTGATTTTAAAAGCATTATCTAATTATCATATCAAATTAATTTAGTATATATATGATTTTAATATTTCTAAGATTGATTTTAATTTATGATTTGTTCGAATTGACTTATGTATAATAGAAAATTATCATTTTTACTTTTAATAAAAAGTATTTGAATTGTTTCATACTAATTACACCTAGTAAACATATATAAATGTTCAAGTGAAAGTACAAACTATTTTCTTTGTCAAACAATTACCCTAAAAAGACATTTCAATCAAAATAGAATAATTAACATAATTTTTTTACAGTATAGAAGTGTTAGTTATTTAATTAATTTACAATTTAAACTAATAAAAATGTCAAAAAAAATAATTTATGTCATCTCACATGTAGTGATTACCTTATCTGTCCCAAAGAGGAGGAGGAAAAAGAAATAATTGGAATCAAAGTTTTTCTCATTGGATATTTAATATTATTTGTATTAAAATTCCGATTAATTAAAATTCACGCTGTAATACGGAGGTTGAGTATTATTATGAGAATGTTATTATCTCATCCTTCAATTTTATTTTTATTATTTTTCTAAAACATAATTTGGTTATGTTTACTATTTTATCGACTATACTTTTATCAATCATATATTTTACTCTTACATTTTTTTTCCACAAACATGTTTTGAAAAAAATGATTTATTTGAGTCAAGATCTATCAAGATCAACATCCCTACACTATAAATAAATAACATTAATTTATGTACATTTTATTTTTTTCAAATTTTATTTTGTAAAATTATACTAATCGATATTATTGCACTATTTTCTTTAAAAAGATTTTTAAAAAATGAATCCTATGTTGGGAAAAGAAAAAAGTATTTTTCGATACATGAATTAAGATAATTCATATATAAAAAATTAATTATGGTACATGTTTTATTTTAGTTTGTTCATGAACTAGGAAAAATAAAATTTGTTCATGATCAACTAGGGTAGATAAAAAGATATTTAGGATTAAATTAGGTACATGCCAAGAAAATATATAAAATCTATGTGGTTTAACTTTTATATTTAAGTTGAGTTAGTGAAAAAAAAAATATATTTTCCGCTTTATCTTTAAAAAAAAAGCTTGATTATGTAAGTTAAATTATGTGGAATAAAAGAATCATTGCCTTACTTATTTTCGAAAATCTTGTTTTTTCTTATTAATTACTAACAAATATATATATATTTTTATCGAAATTATGAATAATTCGAATTTTAATTAAGCTAGCTAAAAAAGGTGAGGCAACACTATTCACTTGAATTAATAAAGTTTCACTTACTTTGCGCAAAATATAAAACATATATGAATTAGGTCAAAATAGAATTTGTTGTTAATCTTATTAAATAACAAATTAAAAGATAGAGCGATATGTACACAAAATATCTCACGTTAACAAAGTCAAAAAAGGGTCGGGATCGCACCTCATAAAATGTGATACAGATAATGTATCTCTAATACTCTCTCTGTCACTTGTCAAATATTTTTTAATTTGATTTACTCTTTTACTTGTCATTTTTGACAAATCAAGAAACCAATTCTTTTTCTTCTTATTATACCCTTAATTTATTAACATTAAGTTAATGTCTTCAAAAAATGTAGTGAATAAATACGTTTAAAACTCAGATAAAGTAATAAACTCATTATAATCATCAAAATTTAACGAGTAAAAAGAAACTGTAGAAGTATATCTTAATATTATATCTTGTCTAGTTTTATGTGTGAACACAAAATTCATGAATGCTCTTATATTATCTTTAAGATATGTCTTTATCTTATTTTTTTTTTATTTTTTTGGCTATTGAAAGATATTTAAATTTCCAAAATAATCTCAATATATTTACCTTTCCTTTTTTAGATTTAATTTCAAGTAAAAAACTAGTCAGCCACCACTATAATATGAAAAGTCAAAATTAATGCAACTGTTCCAACTAAAACTATAAAGCCATGAATAACGCATCTGAAAAATATTTCAATGAAATGCATAACAGTTCATAACTACACTTGGTTACAGTACAATCATCACAACCAATATTGGTATATGACCATGGTCAAATTTCGGAGTGAAAGTGATAAATACGTATTTATTTATTTTTATGTTACGATTCAGAATATCGTGTGTGACATTTATACTAAATAAACAAATGGGAGACTCAAACTAACTTGAAACTAATTTAACTGAGGTTTTGGATTAGCTGCTGAAAGATGTCATGTACTCAATAAGAAAAATAATAGATACAATATCACATAGTGTACGGATAGAATCACGTGTTCAATTTCCAGATATGAATATAAATAGTCCAATACGTAATATTGAACAATGCATAATATAACAATAATTAGCAATCACATAGACTCCCAGTCACATGTCATGAAATAAAAGTACCTGAATCAATCAATGCATGACTACATGTTCAACATGCTCACAATGGAATTGTCTGATCCTTTTTTGGAACCACAATCACATATCTGGTCCTCTCTGGAACCTAAACCCAATTTGTTAGTGTGACGACGTGGTACCCCAACCATTTGTAGTTAGTGTACCGACGTGGTATTCAAGCCATCTATAGTTAGTGTACTGACGTGGTATCCGAGCCATCCATAGTTAGTGTGCTAGTGTGGTACCCGAGCCAAATAGCACAATGAACAAGATCACTTGAAAATCATAAGTCACAGTCACAAGTTCAATTTATGAGATTAACTATACATGATGTCAATTCATATGTTTTCCAATCATGCATTGCACAAATGATACTCCAAAGCAGTAGACATGCATACATACATAAACTAGAAAATATATAACCATCACATACTTCGACTCAAGTCACTTGAAATCTCTAAATTATTTAAACTTTCCCCTTGCGAAATGCCTTGACTTGTTTTTGGTCTAAATCAAATAATTTAAATAATAATCAATCATTATTGACCTATTAATTTATCCTGATTATTAACAAATCTCAACCCCGACCACTATATGATCATCTTCCCTAACTTAGGGCTCTTTTTCCACCATGGAATAATGTCGAAATATCCCCCCAATAGCTATAACCTAGATTCTAAAGCTTAAGAATCAATACATAAGGTCGGGGAGTCAAATTCTTACATTTATCAAAGAATTTCGTGAAAAACAGATGCAACTTGCCCAAAATGACCCTCCCAGAAAACTTTTTCTAATGATCGGATTAGGTTATTACATTTTAATTAGAGATGTCATATTTGAATCTTGAACATTATTTTTTTTGTTAAGAGTATCTTACCTCTAAAATACGATTTTCCAAAACGATTTTGGTTTAGTTAGACTTAAAAGTAATATCAGACATCGTATAAAAAATAAAAAATATGTGACCACTATAAAAATTTGTGGTGAAATGGTAAGTTGGGATGTCTTATCATGAATATAAAGAAAAAAAATCATCTATAATTGATAGTTAATATACTTTGCATATCTAGCTTTTATTTTGTCTTAGGTCACTATGATCAGTACATGTATCAAAGCTCATGTTAGATACATAGGAGTAATAAACAATTAGGAGTAGGCATTCAGTATTTGGTTTGATATTTTCAAATTTTAGTTTTGATAATTGTAAATAAGTATTAAATATCGGAATTTTTAAAATTTAGTTCGGTATAAACTTACCTTTTAGTGAGTATTTCACATCCAAAGTAAAATGAGGTCTTTCGGTTCAAATTTAAATTGATCGAATTTCAAAATAAATACCGTGAACACAGACACTTGGTGAGGAACCTAAAAAAAATGCTATATGGCCAACCAATTCCAATTTTAACAAGTTCTCAAAAAGATCCCAAAAAATGGTTTGCCCTATTCTAAAAAAAACTTTACTTTTGACCCATTAATCTCACTATGTGGATAACAGATGGATAATTAAAATACAATTTATTATAACTTTTTTTTTTTTGTAAAAAAAATAAAAAATAAATTCACTTCATCATTTTCAACCTCTCTTTTTTATGCACTTTCCTTGTACTTCCATCGTACATGAAAAGTAGCACCTAAAAATATTCACTTTAAAAAATAAAATATAATTTTTACAAATATTTTAAAAATATTTTCTTGATTTGTCACCATCCATTATTCCTTTGTTCTCTCTATAAATATGAGGCTATCAGACACAACATGTCTTATTGGTAATCCCATAAACTTATTTGTCTTTTTCTTATCTCTCACATTATATTTTTGGATTATTTTGCATTTTATTTTTGCATATCCAATATTTATTTTTATTATTATTACTATGGAGATTGCTTCTATGAACAATGATGAAAAGCCAAGTAATTTTTTCACTAAGGGATTATTATGGTTCAAGTCTTTGCATGAAAAAATATTTTCTAACATTGTTGGAATTGCTAAGCAATTCAAGAAAAATGCTAAAGATGATCCAAGAAGAGTGATTCACTCACTTAAAGTTGGTTTATCACTCACTTTAGTTTCGTTATTCTATTATTTCCAACCCCTTTACAATGGTTTTGGTGTTTCTACGATGTGGGCGATCATGACTGTGGTTGTCGTTTTTGAATTTTCTGTTGGTACGTTATACACAATACACATGTCATATATACTATTTGAACCTATATTGTCACTAAATATTTTTTTTAAATTAGTGATGATTTTTTAAATTTTTTATTTTTTATTTTATTTTTGTAGGTGCTACACTTGGAAAAGGATTAAATAGGGGAATGGCAACCTTGCTAGCTGGTGCACTAGGGGTTGGTGCACATTATTTGGCTAGTGCAAGTGGTAAAGTTGTGGAGCCAATACTTCTTGGTCTATTTGTCTTTCTACAAGGTTATATATACTTTTAAAATTCCCATATCTATCGATCGTTAAACAGTTCATAGCTAATCTCATGATATTTAAAATATCGTATTAGAAAAATAACAATAGTCTTGCTTTTCAGTAATAGAAGTTGGCTGTCGCTAATTCATGTTTTTCTTTGACCGTCATATTAATATTGAACAAACATAAGTGGTGAATTTTTTTTCAAATTCAACGATAGAAATTGTCTGTTGTTAATTCTTATATTATTATTATTATTATTTTTAACTTACTAACATGACAATTTTATTTTCTTATGCATGCAGCATTTGCATTAACTTTTATAAGATTTTTTCCTCAAGTGAAGGCCAGATATGATTATGGAATGTTAATTTTCATATTAACATTTTGTTTAGTCTCAATATCTGGTTTTAGAGTTGATGAAATAGTGGATATGGCACATAAAAGAATCTCAACAATACTCATGGGTGCTTCTGTTTGTGTTATTGTTTCTATATTTGTTTGCCCTGTGTGGGCTGGTGAAGATCTACACAAATTAGTAGCAAAAAATATGGAAAAAATTGGCAACTTCTTAGAAGGTAATTAAAATTTAAAATAATAATTCCATTTATTTTGATAATATTATATATAGTCCATAGATAACCATGGATCATAACGAAACGATACATCTTAAAACAATGATAATTAGAATCAGAATTCTCTTTTATATGTAATTTCATATATTTGGATCATAACGAAATGATACATCTTAAAAGACCACTGAACTATAAATCGCGAGGATTATTAAATAAAATAACAATACCTAGAATTAGAATTCTCTTTTATATGTCGTTTTATATATCATGGATCATGAAGAATTGATAGCTCTTAAAAGACTACGACTTATATCATTGAATTATAAATCGTGAGAATTATTGAATAAAATAATAATAACTAGAATTACAATCGACTTCTTTTATATATAGATAGATATTATTGGATCATAACAAAACTATACATCTTAAAAGACTTATTGATAGCATTGAATTATAAATCACGAAGATTATGGAATAAAATAATAATAACTAGAATTAGAATTGTCCTCTTTTATATATAGATAGATATTATGGATCATAATGAGATGATAGATTCTTATAAAGACTATTACACTGAACTATAAATCGCGAGGATTATTAAATAAAATAATAATAACTAGAATTCAATTATGTTGTTTTATAACTTTATAATATACATATTTTCATAAAAAAAAAAATGCAGGATTTGGAGATGAGATTTTTAAATCATCAGAGGATATTACAGAATCAAAGGTTGCTAAACCATCCTTGATTGAGTATAAAAGTGTTCTTAACTCAAAGAATACTGAAGAAACTTTGGTATGTAATTCTTTTTTTTTTCTTGAACAAGTGTGTATATATATATAACGGAAATCTTAGTAGTTCAATCGGTTGGCTACCTGATCTTCCATTTTGTTGGTGAGAATTTAATTTTCCACATTATAATATAATCCCCTCCTTATTTTCCCCTTCGCCTACCCCCGATTTTATTTTATTTTTTAATAAAATATCAGTATTTTTTTTTAATTAACTCAAGTATTTAAATATTATTTTACATTTTTTTTCCAGGCCAATTTTGCAAAATGGGAGCCAGGGCATGGACAATTTAAGTATAGACATCCATGGAAACAATATTTGAAAATTGGAGGTCTTATTAGGCAATGTGCATGTAGGATTGATGCACTCAATGGCTATATTAACTCTGAAATTAAAGTAAGTTATTATTTTTATCATGTTATTAACTACTAATATTTATTATAGCTATATACTTATTAATTATCAAAATACCTATAAATAAGTGATATGATATTATTGCAATTATATTTTGTATCGTCAGTGTATATAACTTTAACTCTTTCAAAATATGTTTTTTCTCCATTAATATTTTTTGAACTTGCTTTTTTGCTTTTCCTTTTTACACACGTTTTGAAATGTCTAACGGAAACAACAAATTTATCTACCTTCATTAGATATCAGTATTGTACTCAGACTTAGCTTGTGGAATTACACTGAACAAGTTATTACTGTTAATAACATTTTAAGTGATCTTACATGACTATATTAATTTTTTTTTTACAGTATTATTATCAGTGCGTAGAACTCAAACTCAATATTTTCAATTTCAGGCACCAGAGGAGATCAAGGAAATGATCAAAGAAACATCAATGAAAATGAGCATAGAATGTGGAAAAGCACTAAAAGAATTATCAAAATCTATGAGGAAAATGAATTTTCCAATTTCAGCTGATGAACATGTCACAAATGCAAAAAATTCAGCCAAGAAATTAAATTCACTTCTAAAATCAAGAATTAATAATTGGGAAGAAATTAATTTACTACAAGTAATTCCATTAACTACAATTGCATCAATTTTAAGAGATATTGTTACTTGTGTTGAAGAAATTGGACAAGGGGTTAATGAACTTGCTTCATTAGCTAATTTTAAAACCACAAAAATTAGTAAAGAAATAATTAATACAAATAAGGTGGTGGTGGTGGAGAAAATAGAATTATCAAATAATCATGTTGTTATTACTATTAATGAGCAAAATATGAAATTGTGATGTATTTGATTTATTGATTAATTAATATATTTACATAATGTAGTATTATTATTATTTATTTGTTTCTTTGAAAAGAAGATGAAGTTGGGATGTGTGATAGAATTGAGGTTCCCAATTTGTGTGATATAGAGAGAGAGGGTTCAAAGTTTCTTGTATTATGATAAAAGTGAAATATATAATTTATTTATTTTCTATCTCTTCATGATTTTATTTAGTTTTTGGTTGGATATACATTTTTTTATGTCAAAAATAATTTGTTGGATGAAAAAAATTATGGTAGGAAGCATTTAATTTTAATTAGCTTTATGTGAGAGATTTATATTATTTGAGAATTATAAAGCGCATATCAGAGATATTGGGTAAGAATTAAAAAAAAAAAGATAGTTCAAAGTGTCATAAATAATTTTTTTATATACATACAAATGCTCCCCTTTATGCAATGTGAATTCATATTAATTGAAAAAATAAAAAGAATATTGAACATTAGATGGAAAAGCAATTAAATCAAAATAGTGATTCAGAATTTCGATATTATTTTTGCCAAAAATTTTTGTTGACGTCCGTTAAGACGTTACTATAGAGCCAGCTGGCAAAACAGTTAATTTTAAAGGTCAAACGAGTCCCGGAGCAAGTAAACTCTCCATTTTATCGATTTTCGTGTACTATCCATGGACTTTTTGTGATCCAAAATTCCGACGTCATTTTTGTCCAAAATTTTCATGTATGTCCTTTAAGACGTTAGCTATGGAGTCTGTCGGTCGTGATGGTCAAAACATCCCATTATAAAGGTCAAACGAGCCCCAGACCAGGTAAGCCCCCAATTTTGTTAATTTTCCTGTACTATAGTTCACCGTCTTTTTTGGTAATTTAAAATTCCGACGTTAGTTTTGCAAAATTTTTTTGTGAACGCCGTCTAGACGTTAGCTATGGAGCATGTTGTCCTTGACGACCAAAACGGTCCATTTTCAAGGTCAAACAAGCCCAGAGCAGGTAAACCCCTATTTTATCGATTTTCGTGTACTATTGTCCATGAATTTTTGATAATCTAGAATTTTGATGTTATTTTTGCGTAGATTTTTTATGGACGTCAGTTAAGACGTTAGTTATGGAGCCAATGGGCCCTGACGGTCAAAACAATCCATTTTCAAAGTCTAACGAGCCCCGGAGCAGGTAAACACCCCATTTAGATGATTTTCATGTCCTAAAGTCCATAAATTTTTGGTTATCCAGGATTCTAAGTCATTTTTGCCCAAAAATTTTGTGCTCGTCAGTTAAGACATTAGCTATGAAGCCAGTTGGCCTTGAGGTCAAAACGACCCATTTTCAAGGTCAAACTAGCCTCGGAGCAGGTAAACCCCTATTTTTTTTTATTTTCATGTGCTCTAGTTCACTATCTTTTTTGCTGATCCAAAATTCCGATATTATTTTTGTCAAATTTTTTTGTGGACGTTCATTAAGATGTTAGCTATGGATCCAGTTGTTTAGACGGCCAAAATGGTCCATTTTCAATGTCAAACGAGCCTCGCAGCAGGTAAATCCCTATTTTGGTGATTTTCGTATACTATAGTCCATAGATATTTTGGTGATCTAGAATTCCGGTATCATTTTTGTCCAAATTTGTCATGGACGTCCGCTAAGACATTAGCTATGGAGCCAGTTGGCCCTGAGGGCAAAAACGATCCATTTTTAACGTCAAACGAGCCCCGGAGCAGATAAATCCCCATTTTACCAATTTTGTGTACTAGTCCATGGATTTTTGGTGATATGAAATTCCAACGTCATTTTTTTCCATTTTTTTCGTGGACATCCGTTAAGATGTAAGTTATGGAGCTCGTTCGTCCTGACGGTCAAAACAATCCATTTTAAAATTAAAACGATCCCTGAAGCAGGAACCCCCCTTTTATCAATTTTCGTGTGCTCTGGTTCACCATCTTTTTTGGTGATCCGGAATTCCGTTGTTATTTTTGCCAAAATTTTCCTTGCACGTCCGTAAAAACGTTAGCTATGGAGACAATTGACCCTAACGACTCAAATAATACATTTTGAAGGTTAAACAAAGTGAGGGGTTTACCTGCTCCGGGGCTTGTTTGACCTTCAAAATGGTTCGTTTTGACCGTCAGAGCCAACTAGCTCCAGAGATAACGTTTTAACAGAAGTCCACAAAAACTATGGACAAAAAAGACGTCGGAATTTCGGATCACCGAAATCAGTAGACAATATATATAAAAATCAACACAATGGGGTATACCTGTTTCGGGGCTCGTTTGACCTTGAAAATAAGTTGTTTTAACTGATAGAGCAAACTGGCTCCATAGCTAACATCTGAACGGACGAACACAAAAAAATTGGGCAAAAAAGATGTCGAGATTCCGGATCACCAAAAATAATAGACTATAGCACACAAAAATTGACAAAATGGAGGATTTACCTGCTTCAGGACTTGTTTAACCTCAAAATGGGCATTTTTGACCGTCAGGGCCAAGTATCTCCATAAATAACGTTTTAATGGACGTCCATGAAAAATTTGGGCAACAACAACGTCTGAATTTCAGATTACAAAAAATCCATGGAATATAGTACACAAAAATTGGCAATATGGAGGATTTACCTGCTCTAGGACTCGTTTGACCTTGAAAATGGAACATTTTGACCGCCAGGCCCTACTGGCTCCATAGGTACGTCGTAACGTACGTCCACAAATTTATTTTTGCAAAAATAACTCAGAATTCTAGATCACTTAAAAAGATAGTGAACTATAATAGCACACGAAAATTATCAAAATAGAGTGTTTACCTTCTTCAGGGCTCGTTTGACCTTGAAAATGAGTTTTTTTGGCTATCAAGGCCAACATACTCCATAGCTAACGTCTTAATGGATCTCCATAAAAAAATTTGGATAAAATGACGTCGAAATTCTGAATCTCCAAAAATTCATGGACTATAAAATCGGTAAAATGGGGGGTCCACCTGCTCTAGGGATCGTTTGACATTGAAAATAAACTGTTTTCTCCGTTGGTGCCAACTGGCTCCATAGATAATGTCTTAATGGACGTCCATAGGAAATTTGACAAAAATGACATCGAAATCCATGGACTATAGTACACGAAAATTGGCAAAATAAGGAATTTACTTGCTCCGGGGCTTTTTCGACCTTGAAAATAGGTTATTTTGGCCGTTAGGTCAACTAGCTCCATAGCTAACGTCTTAACAGACATCCACAAAAAATTTAGGCAAAAATAACGTCGGAATCCAAATCACCAAAAAAGATGGTAAGTATAACACATGAAAATGGCAAAATGGGAGATTTACGTGCTCCGGGGCTCAATTATTTTTAGCGGCAATTAATTAACAATAATAGCTCTATTGCCACTATATATGTGTTTAACAACAATCCGGACTCTTTGTATATTGCCACTAAAAGTTATTTTTATAATGGTGTTTTGTAAAGAAAGTGGTGTCCCATTATATCTGATAAAATATAATTAGATTTCTCATGAATTTATCCCAAATTTAAGGTTAACTAAAAGAAAATAGGTTAATTACATGAGTTTCAAAATAAAATTTGGATGAATAATCATTTAGAAAATAAGGTATTAAATATATTTTGTTAGCTAGCCAATAATTACAGACTCATATTAATGAAAATTCATGATTATTTATTTAAAATAAGACCAATTTTTATATAAAGCTACCTACTTTATACATTCATATTTTAATTCATTTTTGCCACAAAAAACATAAATGTCATATATATATATATATATATATATATATATATAAGTTGTGTGGTTCTTTTTCATAGGGTGAGCTCATCAAAGTGGCTACTTTAGACTTTAATATACAAGTTGCTTAATAGTGGCCCCAAAAGTTATACAAAATATTTTTGGTAATATATGATATGAATTACATTTTAAATTCCATACCACAATACAATGTTTTTCTTCATTACGGAATGTATCCACTTCCTTTAATTTACACCTAATTATTCATCAAAGTGCATGTTTACGGAGGCGAAGCCAGGATTTTCAATCAGGTGATTCAAAATATGTAGAAATAGATAGTCGAAGGGGGTTCAATATCTACTATATATACATATAAATTAATTTCAACATGTATAAATAATATAATTTTCCGCCGAAGGAAATTCGGATCATTAAGGGTAGCTCCCCCCTGCATGTGTATCATAAAAATTGCCGTATATAGTGATAAGAGCATAACGCATGATTAGTGGTGAAATTAAATATTATGTTTACTAAGAGGATATAAACTAATCATATGAAGGAGTCAAGAAGATTAGTGGAGGCATATTTTAGTATTTACAAGTCAATTTTTAGAATTGTCGATTTCTTTTGTTCTTAATTTGTATTAGCTTATGAATTTGATGCTTTGGGATATTCCTATCTTTTTTCTTTTTGAAAAAGCTTTAGGGAGACCTCCGTAATGAATTGAGAGAGCATTACGAACACTCTTGTCATTTTAAGTCATAATTTTTGTATTTAAAAGTCAACTTTAAAATTATGCGACTTTCTTAGCTTTTTATGTGTATAGATTAACCGATGAATTTAGCGCCTTGGGCAACCCAAATTTTTTTCTAAGAAAACTTTATGAGAACATCTGTAATGAGTTGGGGGAGCATTGTGTATGCTCTTATCATTTTAAGACATATTTTTAAATTTTACGAACCAACTTTTATGAACCTCACAACTTTCTTGGTTTTTCTTGTGTATTAACTCATGAATTTGGCGCCTTGGAAAACGACAAAAGTTTTTTGAAATTTTTTTATGAGGACATCCATAATGAGTAGTGGAAGCATTGTGTATACTACTTTCATTTTTAAGGGATATTTTTAAATTTCCGAACCAACTTTTACGAACTATACTACTTTTCATGGCCCTACGTGCGTATTAGCCCATAAATTTGGCGCCTTGAGAAACGCCAAAAGTTTTTCTTGAAAAACTTTATGAGGATATCCGTAGTAAGTTGGGGGAGCATTATGTGTACTCCCACTAATTTTCTAAGTCATATTTTTGCTATTACGAGCCACACTTTTAGAAATTAAGCTATTTTCTTGATTTTTCATGTGTATTAGCTCATGAGTTTAATATCCCACCCAAAAATTTGTCTGCAAAAAATTTATGAAAAAATAATAAAAATATACATAATATTTATTTCTATATTAGCTAAATTAAATATTATCACATTATTAATAATTTAAATAGAAAGGGAAACAAATAAACAAAGAAGAAACAAAAATAGTACCTAATAAAGAATCGTAGCTAGTCAACTTTATCTACGTTGAATTTGAAAATATATATAAAATATTTTCTTAAAATAAATTATTAAAATTATTTTTTATTTATAATTTTTCTTTCTAAAAATAAATAACTAATATGGAACTAGAAAAAGTAATTAAGTTGAAATCAGTGAAAAAGAGAACTTATTAATTGGTGAAAGTCTAATCTGTTTCCCACTAACAACATTTTTTTTTTTCATTTTATATGATTTTTTTGCTTTAGTGCTGCCCATTTTATTTATGTTAATTAAAAAAAATTAAGGGGGTGATTAATCAGATTTTGTGTCGTGTGTCTATTAATTAATTAATTAACACATAAGAGCACTTAATTATCACCGTCATTAGTGACCACTTACCACGAATATTCTTTCATTAGGTCAAGCTTTGCTTATCAATGATAGAGATGTTTATTTAGAAGGGCCAAAAATATTGTCAGACTATCTGAAAACGTTACGAAAAATCATTTAAGTACATAAATATTTCTATCATATTTTACTGATTCTCCAATAGTTTGAAATATTTACTTATTATATCATTAATTAATAATTATATAACATATTGCAAGTCATACACTTAGATATATTTTTTTATACTACCATATACATTGAAATAGCAAGGGAAGCAATTGAGAGCGGGAGGGAGGCGAGCGACCCAAATACATGTGAATGTATCTGATATTATTCGCATGTATCTACGGTATCGTATATATAGGAGAGTGGCGAGGGAAGCGAGGTGGGTTTATCTGTGTACATATGCATCTACTTGGATACAGTGTATCTAGAACAAATTACAATTAGTTTTGACCTAATGTATCCTGAGATACGTGTATCTAGATGTATCTGAAGGCCCTAAAACAAAGTAAGATTCGTAATATTGCAAACTAACACGTATCTAAGTAATTAGCACCTATTTCTGTAACTTACGCTTAAATATAACATTTATTCACCTTCGGCTACAAATGTCCCTTGTCTCATTTATTTTTGTTCACCTCTACCCTTTAAAACTAAGGAAAATGAATACTTGTATCCGAAAAAGATAAACTATTTATACGTGGCTATCCCTTTACTTTTATATCCCTTGTTTTTAATTATTAATTCACGTTTACTACTTGATATCATCGAAGTATATATATACACTCTTAGGAAGATCGCATCAAGAAGGAAGAGACAGTGTTTCAATAAAAAGACTGTTCAATTACTGTTTGATACTATCAAAGTATATAGATATCATTAAAGTATGTATATATACTCCAATGGTATCAACAATATTTTAGTGAATAAAACAAGGGTAGATACATTGGGTTGGGTTGAATTTAGATAAATATGTGAGAAAATTGTATATAATAGCAAACTAATAACCTAAAATAAATGGAGTAGCTACGGTTCGATTTAATTGTGCTCCATAGCAAACGTTTGCAAAAAATTGCCAGGCGCCTCTCTCCCAAATATCTCGCTCGCCACTCTCCTCCAATCTCTCGCTCGCTTCCTCACTTTTTATACAAACACAAGTGTATGAAAATTGTTTCTAATTGTATAAAGCAGAGAAAATTGTATAAATACATATATTTTTATTCCCCTCTCTCCCCTTTTCCAGATCTCGCTCGCCACCCTCGCCTTTCTCACTTATACAAACAGAAGCGAAATGTATAAATTGCGTTTCTGTTTGTATAAAGCGTGAGAAAATTGTATATACACATGCACGTACACATATTTTTGTCCTATACACTTATTATTATACAATAAAAACACTCCCCTGCACAGTTTCTTTTGCCTTTCTCTCTTTCTCGTTTTATACAATTTTCAAATTGTATCTAATTTCTCTCTTTCTCGTTTTATACAATTCGATTCAATTGAATATTCCTTGTCAAGTCTCTTTTGTCCTTCTCTCTTTCTCATTTTATACAAATTCAAATTGTATATAATCGTTCTATACACTTATAATAATACACTTCGTTTTATACACTTCGTTTTTATACAATTCTCTGTTTAAGACTTTAAGTATCTTTCTCTTTCTTGTTTTATACACTTCGTTTTATACAATTTGCTTCAACTGTATATAGCGAATTATACAGTTTCTATGTTTGCTATGGAGCGCAATTATGCAAACTTTGATATAGCATAAAAATATGAATTTTTTATTTGCTATATGTGAAAGTTGCCCTAAATACTTTGCTTAATGGGTCTAATTTCTATATTTTCCCTAAAAATGTCAAACTTTTCTTAAATTAATTTTATTATTATTATTATTTAACTTTTATAAAAATATAGTTATTGTTTAACTTTTTTGAGTGAGCACATTCACAACATTTGAATATAACAAACGTGTGTTTTCCCCACTACTTGATTAATAAAATGAGAAAAAGTAATATCATAGTGAAATTTAAATTAATAAAACATTGACATGAACGTACCATATTTGATTCACTTTATTACATAACTAATTAAGGACATTTTGAAAATTGACAAGTTTCTAGGACCAGAAGCACAAACTCAAAGGAATTCACAAAGGGGAAATCAACAATAACTACGTCTCGAAGTTAGAATCGTCCATATGAATCCTCATTTCTTTCATTTAATCGGACAAATACGACTATAAAAGCGCGCGGCATGGCACATCTACAACACTGTGCACTGCCATAGAATTTGAACAAAAAGAATCTGATTCTAAATATAAAAGTAGGTTGGTGTAGGTTACATCATCCAGGTTGAAGAATGATCAATCTTGTCTAGTGATATCTATCCAAGAACTTCTCTATCAAGACCGAAAATGTCGCGAAGCCAGCACAACCCATACACGCAGCTTGTGGTCCACCTGAAACGAAATTAGATTGTATTATAAACCCATTGTAATCCCACAAGTGGAGTCTGGAGAGCGTAGAGTGTACGCAGACCTTACCCCCTACCTTGGGAGTTAGATTGCTTGTTTCCGATAGATTCTCAGCTCAAGGAAAAGCATATCAAAGAAAGAAATAGCGGAAGTGGAGAAATAATGGAAAATTACTAAGAAAGCATGACTAAACAAAAGGAACAATAACTACAACAAAATAGAGCGATAATTGAAGTACAAGAGACAGTAAATAGTAACAGAAACTGAAGGACAAGAAAGTAAAGGAGAAATACTATGACTACCAGTACGGAAGGATAAGCAAGACAACGTTCTACTACCTACTAACCTCTACCCTAATCCGCGGCAAACAACAACCTCCTACCTAAGTTCATGTCCGTCATGTATTCCCCGAAAATATTCATGTCTGAATCTTATTGCAAGTATTTGACTACAAACTATATTTGGGTTGTTCTATAGCTAAGAATTTGGAGAGTTCAGGATATTATTGTGTAGATTTATTATCATGAGTTATGCCTAAGTTGAATCAATTTTTCTACTTCCCTTTTGGATTTTACACAAAGTTCCAACTTCCAACAAACTTTTTGCAGTTAATAAAATCAAAATTTTGCTTGTTAATTTTTTCAAATATTTTGAAACCCCTGATTCTTCACTGTTTTCTTCTTCCTCTACTTGGGTTTGATACACTTGAGCCAAGGATCTTTCAGAAACAACCTCTCTATCTCCACGAGGTAGTTATAAGGTCTACGTTCTCTCTACCCTCCTAAAAACCCGCTTAGTGGGATTTCACTGGGTAAGTTGTTGTTTTTTAAGACGTGATCAGTAAAGCACCCCACCCTGCATGTTCACCTTATAAACACAGCTTGGGACAAAGTATTGCGGTCCAATCTTTTCAAGTAATACTCGACAAAAAAAAAAAAAAAAAGGAAAAGCACTGAGAAAGAACAGGTGAATTCTACATGATGAGTTACACCCTGACTTCAAGCTCAGTTCCATTCCGCTATTTGAAATCTGAAAGAGCCACAGTTTTCAACCAATGAACTCGTCTTGTCTTATCTACCACAGCGATCCATATGAATTTAGTTAAGAATAAGAAATCTGCTCTTCTCTATATGAATCTCAAATTACATGTCTCTATCTAGACCAAACATATAACAATCACGTAACATATGAAAGTATATCTAGTAAAGAACCTTTTAGTACACATTTTTGCATGATCAAGGTAACAAATTTTACCTCTAGCTGATAACGCACCACCTGTTACGCACCCTGCAACTGCTGTATTTGTAATGTCATGCTTTGCCCGTACCTTTAAACATAGGACAAAGAAAACAGTTACTTTTGAGTTTTAGAATATTTCAGAAGTATCAGATTCTAATAGAGAGAACGATTTCCAACTTTATTTCCTTGGTTCGAAAAATGAACAGGAAAATTGTAAAACGACAATTGCAGAATACCACACGGTCATCATCTATGAGGATCAAAAGTACCTTCTCAACGGTACACTCAGCAGCAGAGAAAACCAAACCCATAACAGCAAAAGTCTTGCAAGAACTCCAACTCCTTCGACCCATCTGCTTTGCTTGAAATACAATTTGTTGCCTAGTAGTCATTTCCTCTTGCATTATTGGGTTATCCAGTGCCCCGAGAAACATACCCATGAACAAACCAAGTCCCCCTCCTACAAAACTAAAAAATGCATCACTAGAATCTCGAGAACCCCAGAAGTAACCTCACAGCAAAGTCCATAAACATCATCAAAAGATATCAAGTTAAGCAGAAAAATTATCCAGTTAGATACAGATTCATTCACAAACAATGAAAGTTGATACTTGATAGAACTTGTAAGCTAACTTAAACAAGCTCTCACATTTCCAACTCCAACTCCACAAGTACAAGAGAATAACAGTCATAGCAACGGAATTAAGTCCATAAAAAAAAACTCTTGGATTACCTCTTGTCACTTGTAACATTATTATGACATCAAGGCATTGCAAGAATGACATTTTGGACATAATATCCGTAAAATAAACACAAAACAATACGACACAAAAATTCAATCAACTAGGAGATCCTTGTGATTAAAGCATACCCATGACTCCGCTAACAACACTACGAACTGCACAGTTGTTCCAAATGTCTTGGCCCCTTATTTCCTCCACAGTAGGCATCCGAATAGGCTCAATCTGAGGCTTCTTAGCTTCTTGCGAGCTTGAATGAGCATCATTTGATTCAGTTGCTGGATCACTCATAGCAGCTTTGATAAAATAAATCAGTAATTAGTTCAAGAGAAATAGATTGAGTCACATTCAGAATTTCTCCTCCCAAGAGCTGGGAATTAAGCTCCCTGAAGTTGCAACTTATTTAACTGCAATTAGATAAATATCAGCATCAACAGAAAATAAGTTATGAATCTTTCACTCTTACAATTTAGTTAAAAGTTCCAGGTTTCAAAGGTTCAAACTACAACCATATTGAAAAGCCGAGGTGCGACTAACAACGAGAATATAAACAATATAAATGGTGGAAATGGCTCTGAGATCTAACAACAAGAAGAAAATAACAAAATATTGAAAGTAGGTCACACAAAGCTAGAACCCTTCCCAAAATCTCACTTGTAGAATTATACTAAGCATGTTATTGTTATAATAACTTATGTGCTATAATGGATTCTTGAAACGAAAATCACTTTTTTCAAACTTGATGACCAAAGGGCAATACTTAAATTCTAATGGATTATTAGAATAGAGAGTATAATAGATTCTTGAAACGAATATCAATTCAAAACAACTACAACATTTTATCAAACTTGCCCTGGACCAAAGGCAAATCTCAAATTCTAATAGACTATTAGAATAGGAATGTATAATGGATTCTTGAAACGAAAATCAATTCAACACAACTACAACATTTTATTAAACACTAAAGCAAACTTTCAATAACCCCCAAATTACTCAACAAATTCCTCAACAAAAAAACATACAAAAGAACTATATACCTTTAATGTTTCAGAAACAGATGGCAACAGGCGGCTGTCTAGATGTTTAACTTTATGTCGGGTTAAAATATATATAAGTTTGGAGTTTGCAGACATAGACTCAACAAGAATGGGCTTTAGCCCATGTCTTCTCCAGTTTTGGCCCCGGCATACATTTGTGGGGAAAAAAACATAAATAGATAGTTTTGGCTAATTTATTTTATTTTGTATGATTCCTAATAGATACATACTCCATCTACTAATTATATATTACTACTAGTGATGGTGTGCCCGTGCTGAGCACGGACCCAATCTGGAGCAAGCAATGGAAAAGAGAAATCAAATAGATAAAAAGAGGCTGAGGAGGAGGATCGCCAACAGAATATAACGAGAAAATTTGATGAAATATAATATCCTCAATCATCTATTTGTGTAATCAATAGACACTGCTCTTTATATTTGGCTTTACAGAGGGAGTACTTTTTTTTTCCAAATGAGCTTGAGACACATGATCAAACAACTAAGCAGATCAACTCAATTTCATCCTCTTCCAACTAACATTTTTTCTTACTAATGCAAAACTTGATTAATGATCGAATGATTATCTTTGGAAATGCCTTAAAAGAGGTTATCATTTTTCAAAACCCAGTAAAATTAGTCACAAAAATATGACTGATGCACGCGAGTATAAAGATCCAAGGGAAGCAAACTCACACAAACTATGTTAAAAATGTGAAGAAGCGTCATAACAAAATGTCAAATTGTGAGATCATTCATCAAGTCTTTCTTATTCTTTTCAATCCTCGAAAGGGGAACATAAATACTACTCACTCCAGGGAAAACAGTTTTCGGAAATGGTCAGCTAAACGGAGATGATACTTCATGAGAAATGCATTCCTCTTCCTCCGCCTCCGCCATTTCACAAAGATCAATTTATATGTTCTTCTCATTATCTTATTGACGCAATCCATTGAATTATTTTTTATACAAAGGAGTGACTACACACAGTCACAAGTCACATATATGATATAACCAGAAATATGTAAAGATATGCCACTGAAGCTATAGCAGAAGAATTCAGGAATAAGAGGTTAATTCTGTACTTGAGCAAAAGCAGCAGTCTATCTTGATGACCCAAAAACTATCAATAGAGCAGTCTATCTTTAGGACTGCTTTCTTTTATGTCATTGTAGATGAACACTTAGTTGAGGGTCATCACAAAGAAGCACCCACTTAGGATATTTACAATGTTTTGCAGGAAAGGAGGCAGGCGAGGGAGTTTAAAAGGGTTAGCTACCTAGCAGAAATGCTTCTTATGCAAAGAAGCAACGCAGCGTGGATTAAACTTGAGGATGATCAAGCAGAGAAAACTATTTCAAGCAGTTACACAAATCCAAGACGAAGACCAGCAGACCCATACAGACCCAGAGAAAGATAGCAGAAGTCTTTGTGCAATATTATAAGCAATTGCTAGACCAACAACTCCTACTTGACTTCACAGTGTTTTCTTCACTGCCGGTAAGAAGCTAACTGTAGACCAACAAGTCCTACTAGACTTGATGTATTTGGGAGTAGTTTCTTTAGAGATTCATGGGAGATTACTTTGGTCACATGCCCCAAGTCCAAATAGCTGCTACTAACGGAGACAACTATTAGAATGGTACATTGGTATACGAACGAAATATCTAGTGGTTTCTGCTGAATTAATACGCACCAAGATTACACTAGGTTCCAGGTTCATTCTATGGTTGGCTACGCGTGATCGACTGCACAACAAGATCACCTTCTAGATTGTTTGCTTCTATAAACATAAAGTTTCAAACTTTTCTTTTTATATGAGGAATTAATGAGTATTAATTCAACATTGTATAATCATTTTGTATCCATATTTATACCAAGACATGACTAAAATTGTAATTCAAAAGGTTTCAGTACATACATGCTTACTCATACCATCTAAACTGTCTTATTTATATGTAAAAGCCAAAAACTAACACATTCTTATAACCTAACTAGCATTAAAAAGGCCAAAATCAAAACAAAAAGAGAAGGAAGAAACTTACCTGTAAAAACTAACACATTCTTCAAAACCTAACTAACATTAAAAATGCCAAAAACCAAAACAAAAAAAACAAAAAGAGAAGGAAGAAACTTACATGTAAAAACTGGGCAAGAAAGAGTTTGAAGGGCTTGTGATGTGAAGGAGACTGAGACTGACTGCTTAAAACCTAAAAAGCATTAGAATATAACATTGCTAAAAGATAATGGAAAACCCTAAAATACCCCTTACCTAGTAGAGTAAACAAAAAGCTAACTGTCCTTTAACGCCGCCCCCACGGCGCAGTTTTGGTTAACTCAGTTGATTTTCCGGCGAGAAATTTTGATCAGGTATATAATCTAACTAATTTGAGCTGATTGATTTTTTTTTCTTAGTTTTACTTGTTGATGAAACGATTTGCCCAATTTTTCAGCAATTAATCGATTTTTTTTTCGTTTTTTGCGGTTTTTTTTTTTGACTGAAGGATAAATCCGTTCATTGATTCTCTATGGATGCAGATAGGTATGTGCATTGCTTATTTCATATTCACATATTTGTATAAACTGTAATTACACATTAAAAATGTGTTCTTTAGGGTGTTTGTTATATGGAAAGTGTTTTTCGGTGATATAAGCTTATTTTCTGGTGTTCGGTAAGTAGTAAGTGAAAAAAAATGTTATTGCAAGAATATTTATATGTAATTTAGGTTAAAGGCATGCTGAATGAAGTGAGGCTCAGACAATGTGTTTGAACGCTTTGCTTCACATCATGTGTGCTTCAGTGTCGTCGTCGTCGTCAAGGCTATAAGATATATTTTTCGTTATTGACAATGAGCTTCTACATTGATATTTTGTTGTATCATAATTTTGTTTCAATTTCTTTGTTTCATATAAGTTTGCTTATAATTATTAGTCTTGGAATAAACATACATATATATATATATATATATATATATAGCGATGAAGCGAAGCGATGCAAGCCTTCTACGCTTGACAGACTAGAATGAGTATGTGGGCGCTTCATCTCTTAAAGCGTGAAGCGGGGCCTTATTGCTTTTTTCCGCTTCATGCTTCCCTGGACACTGTATATATATATATATTTGTATGTTTTCTTCCTTCGTACTGTTTTTCATTAAAGCTCATGCTTTATTTGCACTTCCTGCTTAAAGCCTCAACATAGCTTAAAGATTTTTTTTGCGTTTTTTGCTTTTTGATAACACTGCTAGGAAGATACAATGGGGTGAGGTGAGATTGGGAGCTTATGGGCGGAGTCACCTTAGGCGAAGGGTGGTCATGAAAACTATGTGGTGTACGGAGGTTAAATGTTAGTTACTAGAGGTGTATAACAAGAAAATCTACACACCATTCACCAAATACTTTGCTCTGCCACTGGGATGAGGTGGGGAGTAGGGAGTTGGGGGCTTTGGAGGTGGGAGTTGGGGAGGAGACAAGGAGCTTGTAATGCTACTTATGGGACGAAGGACAATGTAAAATTGTTTACCGAATTGATCTCTCTTACTTAGACTTGTTTGGGACTATGGCGTTGTCGTTGATTTCTATTGCTTATATACCACCAGTTGATCATATTTCACTTACTTACAGATGTTGGTTTTCTCTTGCTCATGATTTCTTGTGTATATGTCATTTGGTGGTCTAAAGTCTCAATTTTTAACCAGATTAAATTCTCCACACACTTCTGCAATACTCATTGATGTTCTTGGTCATCAACTTCAGTTTTGCCAGGTAATTAGGCCTTTGAATTTAGTATGTAGCCTTTCTTTTCTTTTGGCTATGTTAGTGATTCCTGATCCACAGTGATTTCTCTATTTTCATGTTATTTGAATTTGACATCTCTACTGAGGTACTAAATGAATAGCATGTTTTTCTTGATAGACAAAGAAAACGAGAATCATGATTTTCATTTAATTTGACTTGATGAATGAAAAATATGCAATGAACATATGAAAGAAATGGAAGTTATGTAATGGACATCCATAGACTACAAAAAAAAACAGTTGGCTTTCACTGAAAGTGGAACTTGGTGGCATTACTCACCGATAGTGAAACTTGTTAACATACTTATCGACATTTCTTCAGCTCCTCAAAAGCATTTCCGAATAACTTGAACAATCTAGAAGAGTTTTGGTTTTACCAGACAGTGCGTGGATATAAGTTTTTTTAAGTTGCTGTTTCCTTGCCAAAAAGAAAAAATTTAACTACCTCCAACTGTTTTCCAGTAGTGTACCTTGAGATATTGGCCTTTCTTGTTCACTTTATTTTATGACAGGATCCTAATTCGAAGCATTTAGGCACTACTGTTTGGGATGCATCTATGGTTTTAGTAAAATTTCTGGTAAGTTTTGAAGTCCCCTCTAGTATGCTTCAACTTCAATTTATTCAACACTGCTTTGTTTTGATCTGCTACGCGCTAAAATGATATGAGTTCCAATTTTACTGTAAGACATGAATAATTTGTTTATCCTTGCTACCATACTGTATTCCTTCTCTTTTTCCATTTTTCTTAAACCTGACTGTGATTTCTTATTTTCCTTTTTCGTTTTCCCTTTTCTGAGATGAGGCTGGAATACTGAGATCATTGTCTTTCAATGTTGAGTCCTTTTCTTATGTACATGTGTATACTTTTTTGAGCACTCCTACTCCTTCAGTATTGACGTTATTAGCTGGAAACTTTTGATTTGACATTGTAGGAAAGAAATTGTCGGAAGGGGAGGTTTTCTCCATCTAAATTGAGAGGAAAGCGTGTGATTGAACTTGGGGCAGGTTGTGGCGTAGCAGGATTTGGTAGGCTGCCTTTTACTTTATTAGACTCGATTCTTTTAGATACCGTCTACATATACATGGTTCTTTGTCTGAGATGGAACAAATTTCCACAGGCATGGCATTACTTGGATGTGATGTAGTTTCAACTGACCAAACTGAGGTTTTGCCATTGCTAATGAGAAACGTTGAGCGTAATACTTCCAGGATCATACAGACAATCTCAGATCCAGGTTTCAAATTAATCTTCCACTTGGATCTTTTTAGCTTTTTGAACTGTATATTCTCTTATCATTTTTCGTACTTTTGTATGCAAACTGACCTGTGTCCCTTTGTGGTTGTATTTACTATGATCTGACTGAAAGCTCTATTCCCTGTAGATTCATTTGGTTCCATACAGGCAGCAGAGTTGGACTGGGGTAATGAAACTCATATAAAGGCTGTTAGCCCTCCATTCGACTATATCATTGGGACTGATGTTGTAAGTTTTGTTGAATTCTACTTGCTCATATAAAGTTTTATCTGCACTAAAACTTGCATATTTTTACTAGGTTTATGCAGAACATCTTTTGGAACCGCTTTTGCAGACAATAATTGCACTATCTGGACCAAAGACAACAATTCTGGTGTTGTACCCTCTAATGTTTTATATAACTTACGAAATTTATTTTCTTTATGTTAATGAACTTGTCATTTATAGTTGGGTCATGAAATTCGATCAACAAATGTCCATGAAAAGATGCTTGAGACATGGAAGAGACATTTTGAGGTCAAAACTGTTCCAAAAGCAAAGGTAACTCGGCCATATAATCAATCTCCTATCATTATCAGTTTTGTGTATAGTTTGTAGAACTTAGTCATGGTAGTTGCAGTGAAGTTTGCATTTGTAAACGGTGCAGATGGATAGTACTTACCAACATCCAAGCATCCAGTTATACATAATGAGCTTCAAGTCACAAGGCAGTACCTCGGAAATTGTTAGACAGACGGCTCAGCAGCAGCAGCAGACAGAAGAGATTGGGGAAACAGAAACTAAGAATGGATCAGACGAAGATGAAAGTAAATATCAAGGTGATGTGACTGACAATGAGGACAAGGTAGACAATAACCTGGTTATGGATCTTGAGAACAGAAAGCTTACTGATTGGGAAGCTAGAAGATGTGGTGCAATGGCTGCTAGACTTCTTCGCGATGTCAAGATAACATAAATTAGAGGTTAGCAGATTTCCTTGTTTCAGTGCAAATATCTATTGAGTTTGCCATACTTCTCAGTTCTCTCACATGCATACATATCCTGCAAATTAAACATCTTAAAATCAACCCCTCTACGAGTCTGCAACAACAACATTACCTATTGTAATCCCACAAATGGAATCTGGGGACCATAGAATGTTCACCTTACCCTTACATTGTGCAGGTAGAGAGGTTGTTTCCGATAAGATCCTTGGCTCAAGACATGCATAGACACAACATACACTCTGCTTCTATAAAGTTGGACATATTAACCTTTAGCAGTGTACCACCAGTTGCAGCTTTGGAGATGTAAGGCCACTGGATGCAAAGTACTAGCATGTTAGACCTCAGTTTTTTTATACTTTGTTTTGGGTTTTTCAAAGATGTATCATGAAAGATGATTTTCTCAATGTAAGTTTAGATGTTGATGTTTTTACTATTTTAACAAGACAGAAGATGCTCAAATTAATCAAAGATTCAAGGCTGATTATGTGTTA